>CM070820.1:22759389-22851889 GCA_036326025.1 Chrosomus eos | reverse complement strand
GCTGCCAACTCTCACGCATTGGCCGTGAGACACCCGCATTTGAATGGTTTCACACGCGCACACACCACACCCCCGATTTCTCACGCTGAAGAGTCAAACCGGTCGGTCAAATGCCTGAAAGATGAGTTTATCCAACGCATTCTCATCCTTTAGCGTCATATAGGTGACGCCATATGACATTTCGTCGAAATCTTACGCACATGGCATCCTTTAGCGTCAATATAACACGTAGCAGGTTTAGGTCTGGAGCAGGGTTACAGTTATGACGCCTTGGGATCTGCTTCTCATACGCTAAAGGATGCCATGTGCGTCGGATTTAGACGAGCGTCACCTGTATGGCGCCTTGGGTTCTGCGTACCGAGTACCCAGGGCCCGAGGCAGATCAAGTCCAAGCTCAAGTCCAAAGTCCGTTGCCATTCGCGGAGCTCAAGTCCAAAGTCCGCCGCCGTTCGCGGAGCTCAAGTCCAAAGTCCGTTAGGATGGATAGTATGCACATTGGGACGCAGCTAGAGACTGTGCTTCAAACCCTATGTTCAAACCACGTAGGGCGCGCGAACGGCAGGGAGAGAGAGACCTTGCGTAATACTGAGAGTAGGCCCCCAGAGAGAAGTCTCACGCAAAGCTGAACTCAAAAGTTGGCAGGTATGCGATAATGGCAGTAAAAGCGAAAAGCTTTGTAAAAGCTTTTAGAGAATTTCAAACACCTGAGGACGTAGCTGCAGATGACCTGGATGATGGAATACGATTTCTAGACATGGATGCAGTTCTTGAAATGCAGGGAGATGAAGAGCATTTTTTTCTTCCTCCTCATCAAAGGTGTGCTACACACACCTTAAATCTGATTGCCACTGATGAGGTGGATAAAGCAGTATCAAATGGCCCTTTTCGGAAAGTTTACCGAAGTGCAATGGGAAAATGTGCTTCTATATGGAACCAGGCACACCTGTCAACAGTAAGTGCAGAAGCTGTGCAAGAAATTGCGAACATGAGAGTTACTGTTCCATGCGTTACTAGATGGAATTCAGAGTATGATGCCATTTCCAAACTGACTGGTCTCAGAGAGGATCAGCTGACTGACATCTGTGGAAAGCTTGGAGTTACCAAACTGCACACACATGAGGTGACTTTTCTGAGAGAGTATGTGGAAGTGTTACAACCCCTTGCCCATTCCATTGATCTACTACAGGGCGAAAAAATATGCTATCTTGGATTTCTCAGTCCAACAATCCTAAGCCTCAAATCAAAACTTTCTGACAAACTGCCACGTGTGTCTTACATGGCGAACATCATTACTGCAGTCCTCGAAGCACTTGACAATCACTTTGACGCCATGCTTAATTTGTTGCTTAAAAATGGCAACAACCACAATGCAGAAATTTCGCTTGTGTTGGCTTTAATTTCTTGGAAATTCGCTGCTATTTTTTAAAAAAAAGGAAAATGCCAACAATGGTTGTACTGTGCAAACTGTGCCTTCCAGCAACGAAAACGCTTTCTTTATCGAAGGACTCGACATCCAACCTAAATTTGCAGGTAAGACTAGCATAGAAATCATGTTAGCTAGTATGTAGTGTTTATTACTGCTTTAAAATTCAGTGGTTCGTATGATCGCAGTTGTAAGTTTTCTAGCGATGCTGGAATCTGTAGAAATTAGGAGAGTAGCTTTTTTAGATCCTAAAATACCCTTTCATAATCTCTTCTCAGTCATGACACCATGTTTGCTGCTAGGTAATGTAGGGGAACTCCCTGCCAACGGCCCAAGTTCAGTCAGGCAAATTAAGAAAGATCACGGCTTTAGTCAACATGTAGGCCTATTTTAAAATAAACTAATATGTAGATTGTGCAGAATTTTTAAATGTTGTGTTTTTATAATTTCCTTGTAACCTACATGTTAGTTAAAAATAAAACAAAATAATATGTAATATGTACTGTAGCCACTAGATGTCTGTATAGCCCTTTAAATAAATATATATTCAGGGCTGTATGTTCCCAAGTCGTGGAAATGAGAGATTATTGCTTAGTTTTAATAGAGCTTAGAGCTTGTTCAGTTTAGTTATGGTCTGATGTCACTTTTATATTTTTAAGCTGTAAGGATAACTACAACAACGATAATAATATTGCAATAGAGAATTTATCTGATTTTTTAAAAAAAATTATTGTTGAGAGCCATTCAAAAGATTGAAACATTTAAAAAATAAAAATATTTAAAATTGAAAAATGTAATTTATTTACATTTACCCCCCTCCCTTCTCTTTCTTTCTTACTTTCTTTCTTTAAAATCCTTAAGCACAAGCATACAATTAAAAAGCCTACAACTACTTTTTACATTTTGTTTTTCAGAGGAAGCATCCACATCATTTGGCCAAAGAAGCTAGCTGGCCTGAGATGACTACAGGCAAGGGTCCTTGAATCCTCCATGCAAACAGGCAAAGCTGAAATTTGGACACAGGACAGCTCAGAGTACAATTAACAAACTAATAATTGACTTTGTAATTGATGATGTTCAGCCATTTTCATTGGTTGAGCAGCCTTCGTTTAAACAACTTGTGGAGAAAAAAAACTGTGATGTGCAGAAAGACGCTTGTCCAGAACATTGAGAAGGAGTTTGCAGTAATGAAAAATAGCTTGACAGAAACACTTGTGAATGTATCTAATGTCTGCACAACAACAGACTTGTGGACTGCACATAACAGGAGTTTCTTAGGCATGACATGCCACTGGATTGAAGAAAACACTCTGGAGAGAAGGTCTGCTGCATTGGCCTGTGCACAAATTAAACGGCGGCACACTTTTGATGTCCTTGCCGCAAAAAATTGTGAAATACATGCAGAGTACAAACTACAACACAAATTGAGGGCCACTGACACTGATAACATAGCTGCCAACTCTCACGCATTGGCCGTGAGACACCCGCATTTGAATGGTTTCACACGCGCACACACCACACCCCCGATTTCTCACGCTGAAGAGTCAAACCGGTCGGTCAAATGCCTGAAAGATGAGTTTATCCAACGCATTCTCATCCTTTAGCGTCATATAGGTGACGCCATATGACATTTCGTCGAAATCTTACGCACATGGCATCCTTTAGCGTCAATATAACACGTAGCAGGTTTAGGTCTGGAGCAGGGTTACAGTTATGACGCCTTGGGATCTGCTTCTCATACGCTAAAGGATGCCATGTGCGTCGGATTTAGACGAGCGTCACCTGTATGGCGCCTTGGGTTCTGCGTACCGAGTACCCAGGGCCCGAGGCAGATCAAGTCCAAGCTCAAGTCCAAAGTCCGTTGCCATTCGCGGAGCTCAAGTCCAAAGTCCGCCGCCGTTCGCGGAGCTCAAGTCCAAAGTCCGTTAGGATGGATAGTATGCACATTGGGACGCAGCTAGAGACTGTGCTTCAAACCCTATGTTCAAACCACGTAGGGCGCGCGAACGGCAGGGAGAGAGAGACCTTGCGTAATACTGAGAGTAGGCCCCCAGAGAGAAGTCTCACGCAAAGCTGAACTCAAAAGTTGGCAGGTATGCGATAATGGCAGTAAAAGCGAAAAGCTTTGTAAAAGCTTTTAGAGAATTTCAAACACCTGAGGACGTAGCTGCAGATGACCTGGATGATGGAATACGATTTCTAGACATGGATGCAGTTCTTGAAATGCAGGGAGATGAAGAGCATTTTTTTCTTCCTCCTCATCAAAGGTGTGCTACACACACCTTAAATCTGATTGCCACTGATGAGGTGGATAAAGCAGTATCAAATGGCCCTTTTCGGAAAGTTTACCGAAGTGCAATGGGAAAATGTGCTTCTATATGGAACCAGGCACACCTGTCAACAGTAAGTGCAGAAGCTGTGCAAGAAATTGCGAACATGAGAGTTACTGTTCCATGCGTTACTAGATGGAATTCAGAGTATGATGCCATTTCCAAACTGACTGGTCTCAGAGAGGATCAGCTGACTGACATCTGTGGAAAGCTTGGAGTTACCAAACTGCACACACATGAGGTGACTTTTCTGAGAGAGTATGTGGAAGTGTTACAACCCCTTGCCCATTCCATTGATCTACTACAGGGCGAAAAAATATGCTATCTTGGATTTCTCAGTCCAACAATCCTAAGCCTCAAATCAAAACTTTCTGACAAACTGCCACGTGTGTCTTACATGGCGAACATCATTACTGCAGTCCTCGAAGCACTTGACAATCACTTTGACGCCATGCTTAATTTGTTGCTTAAAAATGGCAACAACCACAATGCAGAAATTTCGCTTGTGTTGGCTTTCTCCAGAGAAGAGAGAAGATGTGAAAAAAGCACTGGTTGAGGAGACAACATCTTTGGAATCACCTGCTCCTTCTGCAGCTGAGATGAGTATTAGCCCTGAGACTGATGAATCAGATGAGGAGTTTTTTTGCGTTCGAAAAGACAAAAAGTGTGGGTAAAGGCACAGAGGAAGAGATTAGGAGATTCCTTGATGATCCTGAAAAAAAACATGAAATCTCTCAATTCTTATCCCTTGGTCAAGCAGCTCTTCATGAAGTTCAATACCACATTGCCTTCTAGTGCTCCCATTGAACATTTATTTAGTTATGGGGGAAATGTACTTACACCATCTCGAAGCAGAATGTCCGATGACCACATGGAGCAAGTCCTCCTCCTCCATTACAACAGAAGATTTTGCCCAAACTGAATGAACAGTTTGAATGCACATTCGGTCTTCCATTACGTATGTCAAATGCTGCCAAAATTTTGAATCCTATACTTGTTTGATGTTGTGTAAAAAATCTAGTTTTATATTTGCAAAGACAATTTGAAACAAATGTAACTAACTGTTGTTACTAGAAAAAAAAAAGAATTTGTATTCTGTATTTTCTTGTTGAAGAAACATTTTCCATTGCCTAAAAAATATTTATTATATTTGCTTGAAAACAATGAATTTGTATTCTCTATTTTCCTGTTAAAGAAACTTTCCATTGTCTAAAAATTATTTATTATATTTGCTTGAAAAAAAATGAATTTGTATTCTCTATATTTTTATATTTTTCTATATTTCTCTATTTTCCTGTTGAAGAAACATTTCCATTGTATTTTTTCTTTGTACATGTCAAGTTAAAAATAAAGCAAAATAATCTGTAATACCACTAGATGTCTGTATAGTTTTTTACATAAATATTTATTGAGGGCTGTGAAATTCTTATCCCCTTAAGCCCTAAGCGTCCCGCCGGCGGGACACCACCCCATAAAAAAAAATCATAATCAAATTACTAAGCAACCACTGAATGTAATAACACACAATAGGTATCATTTTAAAGCTTAGAATCTCAGCTTTTCAATGCAACTCCTAACAGGCGCTGAGTTATTCCATTAGAACGGAGTGTACCACCGGGGGGCGCCACCTAGCTATGAAGAAAATTAACTGTCATATTTTTCAAAAATACTGCATTGATCAACACAAAATAGGCATCATTTGAAAGCTTAGAGTCTAAACTTTACAATGAATGTAGCCATTATGATTATCTCCAAAGTAGTGCTGAGTTATTTGCTAATAAAATGAAAAATAAATAAATAATAATTTATAAGGAAGGGAAAATTATTATGTACCGCAATGTGTCAAAAACATCATATAGCTCAGATAGTCATGTGTCATATGTCAATTTGAAAGGTCTCACGGAGTAGAACACAACAAGCCCAATTATTTTGGGCTTTGACTAAACTGGAGTGAGTTTTTGTTAGTTAAGCCCTGCAAGACCCATATGTAAATAATATACTGATGTGGCATTCACATGGCGTTTTTTCACTCGTAACTTCATGAAACATGGAAAATTGCACATCCTTATTTAAAGCAGATTATCACGATTAAAAAGAGCCTAAAGACACCATAATCCATCACTCAGATCTAAATATATATCTCGTTATGTTATAAAACGCAAAAAACAGCACAGATGCACATGAGTAAAAAAGTTGCTTAGACTTTGCGTTTTTGCGGGTAACTTCATGAAACATGCTCCGATCGTTAAAAATGGCACATCTTTATTTACAACAGACTGTCACGATTAAAAAAGACCAAAGGTACACAAATCCATCACTCAGATCTAAAATATCTTCATTGAGTTATAAACGTAAAAAACGCAAAATGAACATAAGTAAACAATTGCTTAAAGACATTTAGGCTTTTAACTTCATGAAACATTCGCCGATCGTTAAAAATGGCACATCCTTATTTACAACAGACCCCGCGATTAAAAAAGACCAAAGGTACCAAAATCCGTCACTCAGATCTAAAGATATCCTTCATTGAGTTATAACACGTATAACCTCAGAGGCGCAAATAAGCTAAGTAAAAAATGTAGCTTTAAAGTAGCATTTAGGCTTTTACCTTCATGAAACATTCTGCCGATCGTTAAAAATGGCACATCCTTATTTACAGCAGACTCTCACGATTAAAAAGAGACCAAAGTCACCAAAATCCGTCACTCAGATCTAAAGATATCCTTCATTGAGTTATAACACGTATAACCTCAGAGGCGCAAATAAGCTAAGTAAAAAATGTAGCTTTAAAGTGATTTAGTTTTACTACTTCATGAAACATACTCCGATCGTTGAAAATGGCACATCCTTATTTACAGCAGACTCTCACGATTAAAAAGAGACCAAAGTCACCAAAATCCGTCACTCAGATCTAAAGATATCCTTCATTGAGTTATAACACGTATAACCTCAGAGGCGCAAATAAGCTAAGTAAACAAATGTAGCTTTAAATGAGTTTTTACACTGGTAACTTCATGAAACATACTCCGATCATTGAAAATGGCACATCCTTATTTACAGCAGACTGTCACGATTAAAAAGAGACCAAAGTCACCAATAATTCCGTTCTCAGATCTAAAGATATCCTTCATTGAGTTCTACATAACCTGCAAGCCAAATAGGTAACATAATAGTACTTTATTGAGTTTTTTACTGTAACTTCATGAAATATACTCCGATGTTGAAAAATGACATCCTTATTTACAGCAGACTCTCACGATTAAAAAGAGACAAAAGTCACCATAATCCGTTGCTTAGATCTAAAGATATCACTCATAGAGTTCCTCATAAGCCCTACAAGACCCATAGGTACATAATATACTGATGTGACGTTTTCTACTGTAACTTCATGAAACATACTCAGATCGTTGCAAATGAGACATCCTTATTTACAGCAGACTCTTACGATTAAAAAGAGACCACAATCACCATAATCCGTCACTCAGATCTAAAGATATCACTCATAGCTTAGCTAATGTGTGTCTGTGGGGTTATGTGTTATAACTCTAAGTAAACAAGTGTAGCAATGACTGAACAAAAGGCTCCCTTTGTTCCAAGTGCTGTAACTTTAGATTACTTTATGCTATCATCATAAAATAACGACCCAGGTGCAGGCCATACATAGGGGAACATCACAAAAAAAGAATTATTTTGCTCCCTTATTTCCTTCATGAGTTATTGCATGTCAAATAAGAAATATATGTAATATTATTAAAAAAAATTAATAATATTTTTGTCTTATCAGCAGTTTCTGAGCATTAGATTGTCCAAATATAATAAAAAATTATATATTCTAAAAATATTAAAAGTTTTCTAACAGATGATACCTACCTTATGACTCTCCTCTCTATAGTTTTGGAGTTATGAGTCTTTAAATGTGTGCATGTCACTCAGAAAACAAGAGTTTTATAAATGTCAATGACTGAACAAAAAGGCTCCATTTGTTCCAAGTGCTGTAACTTTGGATTACTTTATGCTATCATCATAAAATAATGATCCAGGTGCAGGCCACACATAGGGGAACATTACCAAAAAAGAATTATTTTGCTACCGTATTTCCTTCCTAAGTTATTGCATTTCAAATAAGAAAGATATGTAAATTATTAAAAAATAATAATAATATTTTTATCTTTTATCAGCAGTTTCTTACCGTTAGATTGTCCAAAAGTAATAAAAATGTATATTTTCTAAAAATATAAAAAGTTTCCTAACAAATGATGTCTACCTGTTGACTCTCCTTGCCATAGTTTTGAAGTTATGAGTCTTTACTTTTTTGTGTGTCATTCAGACAAAAAATCCCAAAAATGCCTTCAGGGCTTAAGGGGATATACAATATATGCAATAAATCATGTAAGTGTGTGTGTGTGTGTTCCAGTCCAATGTATGTGTGTGCGTTGAATCGGCCTCACCGGTAAACCGTTCAAAGTCCGTGCACACGAATAGGAACAGCGATGTCCTGTGACGTGATCTCCAAGGTGAAATAATTCACTTGTGTATTTCCGCAAATAGTCCAACAATCACAGTCAATGACAACCAAAAGGTGAAGTGCGATCGATCGCTAATCCCAAAAGAGCAATAGTTGCGTTGCTCCCGAACGCCAATTTTCCGGCTCTTTTAAACGGAAGTAAAAGTCATTAATCCAGCTGATCCAACTGACGTCACGGGCGATTCCCTGGAGCTCCGCGACCGAACTCTCGCGTGAGAAAACAGGAACACAACCACATGTCCGGGCAATCACAGAGGAAGAATAATTATACGAACAGCTGTCTTATAAGAATCATATAAATACTTCACAACAAAATATTCTTTCCTTATGTGGCCTAGCTACAATTCTATCTGACTTATTTGTAAGTGTGAACTTGTGAAACTCAGCAAAATCTCCCAGAGGACCAACTCCAAGTAGTTGTGCCTTTGTGTGTCCGTTCAACCTGGTTCTAAAAAATACGCACAACGAGCAGTCTGGAAAGTTTCTAAGAATTAATTTACTGGTCCTCGAAGACATTGCCGCTCCTGCCCCATGCAGTGCAGCTGGACGGCTAGTAAGTCCAATCTATTTTCAGTCCGATATGTTCTGGAGGTTGAAGTAATCACACAACGCCGGACAATCCAAACAAACACTTTTTTATTAATCCACACAGAGGAGATCACAGGAGAAAAATTAAGCGTAGCATGAGTTAAGGCAGGTCACGTTAGTCAAACTCATCTAACTTTTAAGACCTTATAGAGCAGCTCCATGATATGAAAGTGATGAAAGCAATTTTCCACAGCTTATATTGTCGGAAGTATTTTGTCAACCGAAATTTCTTGGAAAGATATTTTTCCAGTGTTTCATGAGCAGAACAATCCAAAAACATTAAATAACAGTACAGCCCATTGAATAAATGCATGTCTGTCCCTCACAACCTCGCTTTTATTCCCATTGAAAATCAAAGATAGCGCTGCTGTGAATAAGGTATATAGGAATACAACGCCTATGACTGTATACATATAGAAGCTCCTTAAGTATTATCAGCAACTACCATTTCTCAGGAGCTAAATTAAGTAGACCATGTACTTCCAATAATAAGAATATGACAAAAAAGTGAACTGGATGCGCTACGTTCTTTAGAAGCAAAACATGACATCATAATTCGCCAGCTGATAAAGGGGGTGCTGTTGTTGTTATGGGATTTAAGAATTATGATTGTGGCATATCCAAATTAGTAAATGATGAAAAACATTATCAGCCCCTTCTTCATAATCCTACCTCCAGCACAAAAAATATGATTGATGACTTCATTGATACATCTTATATAAAAGGCTGGATTACTGATAAAGAAAAAGCGTTTTTATTAAGTGACCACCCTCGATGTCCAGTATTCTATGGTCTACCCAAAATTCACAAACGACTTGATGATCCTCCATTGCGCCCCATTGTATCTAGCATAGGAAGCCTAACAGAGCCTCTCTCACAATTTGTCGATTCTTTTCTTAGGCAATATGTTTATAGCTTACCATCTTACCTTGGGGATTCTACTGATGTTTTAAATTTGATTGACAACTGGAAGTGTGAAAGTGATGATGTCCTTGTATCATTGGATGTGCAAAGTCTATATACATGTATACCTCATCATATAGGCTTACAAGCCATATCTCATTATCTTACTAAACGTCCCACTGATGTTATACCTCCATCAGAATTTCTTATAAATTTGGTTGAGATTATTTTATCTAATAATTTTTTCAAATATTGTGACAAATTCTTTTTACAGCTTCAAGGGACTGCAATGGGGTCTTCGTTTGCACCCTCCTATGCTTGTCTAGTAATGGGTCTATGGGAAGAAAAATACATACAGAACATCGAAAATAACCCGTTCCATTCTAAATTATCACTTTGGCGTAGATACATAGATGATGTTTTTTTTTAATATGGAAGGGCACTATGAGTGAGTTGTCTCAATTTCTGACTTATGTAAATTCTACCGCAGAATATTTGTCTTTCACTATGGAATCGAATAAGCTGTCCATTGATTTCTTAGACCTTACCATCTCTAAGGATGAAAACAATATTTTACAATCTACTATCTACCGGAAGCCTCTCAGCAGGAACACCCTGTTAAGAGCAGATAGTAATCACTCGCCTCATCTGGTTCGCAATATACCAGTGGGGCAATTTTTGCGAGTCCGAAGAAATTGTAGCACTATGAATGAGTTCATGTCTAAAGCAACCGATCTAGCGCGTCGTTTTGAACAACGAGGCTATAATAAATCTGTCATTAGTAAAGCATAGGATAGGGCTTTAAATACAGATCGCGTTTCACTGTTAAAGAAAAAGAAAAAATCTAAGCCTCACACGACATCTAAAATATTCTTTTCTACTATACTCCAGCAGCAGGAAGAATAAAAAATATAATTCGTAAACATTGGCATGTTCTTAACAGTGACCCTACACTTAAAGACATCTACGCTGAGCCCCCCAGATTTGTATTTAGACGCGCGCGTAACATTCGTGACCGATTGGTCCACTCAGATATGACTCCTTCACCGCCGACCACCTGGCTCCCCAGCCCACCTTTGGGCTTTTATAAATGTGGCAACGGTGCGCAATGCTCCAATTCGACCAATACAAAGGACTTTTCACATCCACGTACTGGTAAGAAATATTTTATTTCTTCATTTATTAATTGTAACAGTACTCACGTAATATACATGATGAAGTGTCCCTGTGGACTGGTGTACATAGGTCAAACAAAACGTCAGTTGAAACTACGAATAGCTGAACATAAAACAGCAATCCGTACCCAGAATCTAACATATGCCATGGCGAGGCATTATAAGCAGGCCAACCATGGTTCCCCTGCATCTTTGAAATTTTGTGGAATTGAGAAAATGACACTCCCATCTAGAGGAGGTGATATTATCAATAAACTTCCATGCAGGGAAGCGTTCTGGATACATGCTTAACACTCTAGAACCCCTAGGTTTAAATGAAGAATTAAGCCTATCATGTTTTCTCTAAAGATTTTAAACATAGGCCTACTAGTACATTTTGTGAGATGTTGATATTTCGATTCCCATTATACTGTGCACATTTTATGTATTTGTCTTGTGTCTGGACATTTACTTTTTAATGATTGATTGTTTGAGTGTGACACCTTGGTTTAGATGGGTGCGTCTTTGGGTGGTTAACGCCCCCTTTGCACACCTGTTGATGATCCTTATTAATGGTTCCATTACCCACTATCTCCAAGGACTCTGATGAAGATGTAACCACATCGAAACGTTAGTCACTGTTATGTACCGTAAATAAACGAATTACTGAGAGGATTTATGTGTTGCACCGGCGATTTTCCTTTTTTGCCTTGTCTTGTCCAGCCCTAGTTGCACCGGATTGTTTGGGAATCACAGTAGCGCAGCAAGCCTTCCTTCTTAAAAAGACGTGGACATCTTGGATGACATGGGGGTGAGTAAATTATCAGCAAAAGTTTTTTTAAAAGTGAACTACTCCTTTAAATACACAAGGAGACAGTGTGATTAACAGATGAATGATTAACAGATGAATGTAATCAGTAACCAAGGAAACACACTAGGGACTGATCAGGGGTGCATTTCCCGAAAGCATCGTTAGCCAACTATGGTCGCAAGTTGGTCGCAATTTCCATTGAACTCTATTGGTAACGACGGAACTTGCGACCATAGTTTGCTAACGATGCTTTCGGGAAACGCACCCCAGGGGCTCGTTCTTCGTACGTTGCTTAAAACATCCGAAATCAAATGAGACATCCAAGATAATATCATCGGGCTAATCATGATCCGGCTAATTGGGTTCTTCGAACACACCTGTTGTTTATGATTAGTATCGCTGGATTGAATTATCTGAGATAACTGCGCGTTCATGCGCTGGGTTAAAAGGGGATATGTATCGATAGTAGAAACATTGATCAGCTACGCTGCTATTGGCTGCTCACCGTGGCCAAAGAGCGCGCCTCAGTTTTTTTCTCCACAGAAGAGCAAGAGTTATTGCTTGAAGGATATGCTGAATTTGAAAACTTAATTAAAACGCCAGGGAACACCTTAACGTGTGCAAAAGCCAGGAGAGAGGGCTGGCAAAAGGTAGCAGACAAATTAAGTTTGTAGTTAGATGTTTTTATCACTTATTACAGTATAGTTTTTATATTTGAATAATTTCTAAATAATTAATAACTTTGTTCATTGTAATGTCAGAGTCACCACCCACTACTAGAACATAGGAACAAGTAAAAGTGAAGTACTATTATTCTACATAATAGTAATTTGTACTTATACTAATCTCTTTTAAAAAGGCACTGTTAATAAATGTTTGCCTGTTTATAAAAGCAACCATGAAAAAGGCTGAGAAATAAAAAGAAAAGAAAAACAAACAGGTGGTGGTCTTGCACCCCCACATTATACCCAGGCAGAAGAGCTGCCCCTTGGGTTAAATGTGACCCATTGTGGAGGGCATCCCTGGGTTCAGCTCTTTCCTCAGACCCACAGCCAGAAGCAGCAACACCTTCACTGCTGGTAAATGAGCTTTAAATGATCCTAGTACACTGTAAAATAATTTGTTGCTGCATTAAATTAAGTAAGCCCAATGGCTGTCCAGTCATATCAGCTGTTAAACCTTGTAATGAATTGCTTTGACTTGTGAAAGTCTACATGTGTGACTGTGAAACATAGTTAATGTAAAAAAAATGTAGAAATGAGTTATTGATCACATTTCCCCCAGTGTACTTCATTGTAATGTAATTGTGTTTTCCTCTTTTGTGCAGTTTTAAACAATACACCAACACTTTTATGTGTTCCCAAGCAAGTGGCTGAAGCATGTGCAGTAAGACTTTTCATAACTTTACATCAAAAGGGAAGAAAGTACAACACTTTATAATGCCCATTTTTCCCCCAATGCACAGGACAGTGAAGAAACCCTCTCAGGTATCTTTAAGTGCATAAATAACTTTACTTAATTTACACTTGAGTTACCTATTATTTCTGAATGCAATATGAGTTACAGGAGTCCACATCTGCAGAAGAGTCTGCACAAAGCAGTGATGCAGAGGTGGGCAGTGTTGTACTTTTCCTTGTCATTTTTGTTGCATAAGGCTTGTGTTGACAGGTTTAGTAAGTGCTAATATATTATTTCACACAGAGAACTATTGCTGACCTTGCATAGTATCTCTTATTGCAGGCAAAATATGACTTGATCACTGGCTTTTCTTTACAAAGAACAATTGAAATAAAACTCAAAGAACTAAGCAAATTTGTCTCGTCTTTTATTAAACATTTAATGTAATGTTTTATATTTTTTTCTGATGGTGGTTGTGTAATATGACACATGCAATGTCACAGGTCCTGTCAGGTGCAACCCTCAGGCTTTTCAGACACTGAAATGAAATCTCCCCTTTAGTTGGCCAAAGTTCATTGCATTGTGTGCCCTTGTCCTAGAGCTGCATTGTAACTGGAGTGTATGTAATACAGTGAGCTTGATATTAATATTTTCCTTACCACGTTCAAATATGTGCATAAATTTGAATCGCTGTGCTTCCACATTTGTGATATGGAACAGTCTACACACCATCTAAGAGATTTTAGTCTGTCAACTGCCTTTTTTTTACAATTTGATGTAATATTAGGCTACTAATCTGGAATATTAAGAATCGTAATAGTAACTTGGCAGCACATTTACATTGTGATCCCCCTTTCAGTTCACAAAATTGTGGCCTTGATGGGAACACATGTGCAGTCTATGGCACCAATCACATTAGGGAAGCCTGAGGAATAGGCCTATATTGTACTGAAAGTCATAATCATCATGCTAACGATTACATGATCGACATTAAAAATTATAATGTAACGTTAGGCCTACCTGCGTTGAAAAAAAAAACTGCTATACAACCAATTGGGTCTAAAGTGGCTTGGAAATGCCCTAAAACCTGCTTTAGAGGCAGGTAAACTTTGCGAATGGCACGACAGACATTACTTATAACCAAGTTCTCCGCATCTCCAATGTAAAGGAAAGAGCCACTCGCAAAGAATCTCTATATGCTGTTTATTTGTGCTGTTATTAAAGCCCGACTCCGACGACTCGAACATTTGTGCATTTCCAACAAATTAATGATGTAACAACATACTCACGAGTCATGAGAAAAAAAAATATCTCAAAAAGTACACTATCGCGCTGCGTTAAAAGACTTCCCGTATCAGCTCTGCTTATAAAGCCGCGATCTAATCCTGTTTACATGAAATAAGCCTGCTCGCGAGCAGGTTCAAGCTAGCGCACCTGTTGCTATGACAGCAAGTCTAGGATGAGCTTCGAAGAACCAAACGATCCAAGATCATGCCAAATCGCCAACAATCAAATCCAGCTAACTGAGTTAGCGACGTACGAAGAACGAGCCCCAGGACTAAACTGAACAACCAGAAACAAACACATCGGAACAAAAAGACAACTAAACATTACAACATCCCAAATAAAACACCCAAAGAACACTCAATCACCTAGAACACCCAAGCAACCTCAAAGCAATTTAATGTTCTTTGTGATGTCAGCATCAAAGTTTATCTTAACAATATTTACCACAACTGTATTTAGATGGAAAAATTGACACAAATTCATCAAACATACTTTTCATCTGCTATTATGTTTCTAATATTATCATCCAGTTCAATCTTTATTGAAGCCGCCATGGCAATTATTACCATGACAATTATTAGTTGGTTAAATTATTAACGTAAGCTTTGCACACTGTTCCTGTACATCCATTTGACTTAATTTCATTCCATTGCAGGTGATGTCTGCAGGCTATCAAATAATTTTGACAGGCAATGGTAAATGATTTAATTTTGTTATTAATGCACTAGGCTAGACTCTGTCTACAACTTCTTAAATTCCCGCTGTGTTATGCTTCAAGGCTGTGTGTCGTTTTTGATTCCTCTTTTTGTACGAAGGGCAATATTTCTAGGTCGGGCTCTCCCTTCTGTTTTGCCCATAGACTTTTCAATCAATCAGAGGCAGACTTTTTTTTCCCACTGAAGTTTTCAATAATTTATCTGACTCTGGCTTAAGGCCATGGCTGATGTTTGGAAGAAGAATTGCAATGAAGAGGAGAAGGGTGGTTTGCAATTTACAGGCCGCAGACAATTAAATGTTGCTAACAGGCCACATGGCTCTCGAGTTCACAGAGACAGCTTTCTGCCATTTGTTTCATTCAGGGACAACTAGCTTTGAAGCTATTTCAATAGAAAACTGTCACATAAAGTCATCTATTTATTCAAACTTCCAGACTATTGTTTTCATTATGTGTTATTTTTATCAAGATCCTCCAACCAATAAATGAAAAAGTAATATTTGTGAAAAATGACAGAACAATGACTAAAATCTTATATAGCCAAATCAAAATGTACTGATAACTAAATCAGACATAAAATACCAGTAGTTTATTGAACACAATTTAAGTCTTCTCAAAGCTTTTCAAAGAGAAATTTCCCAAAACACAGAAATTTAATCTCTGATTGAGTTTAATGTTTGACTCAGAAACTGCGCCATAAAGTAAACCTATGCATCAATGCAGCTCAAAAAAAGTATATCAGCAGCTTCAACAGTCTCTGCACCCCTAATGACAAAGTCGAGGGAGGAAATCAAAAAAGTGAGACACTCCCAGATGCTGTTTAAGCAGTTCTGCTGAGATTTGAGGACTTATCTGGGGCAACGCTTGCCAACGATAACAATCCTGCATGTCCAATTAACAGAACTGTGCAATAAAAAGTCATGTTTTGCCAACAAATCTGTGCTTAGACTGGTTTTGAATGGTGCATGCAAAAACTTTTTTTTTTTTCAATTGTTCAAGATGCACATTATGTTCAGGAAACAGTTGTTATATAAAAGAGAGCAAAAGTTTGGCAGGTATATGCTCACAGGTTTGTATGGGCCATGCATTTACTTTATTACTAATATATCAACTCTGAAAGAGGTATATGTCCATCATAAAAATGTGCAAATCAAAATGGAATTGTACAAAAATTATCGCAGGTTAATGTGCAAATCAAAATACAATTGTACAAAAGTTCTGGTAGATTAATATTTGGTCCCACTTTATATTAAGTGGCTTTAAGTACTATGTACTAACATTGAAACTAATAATTCCCACGGTCCATGAATTCTCTGACTCGCTCTGTCTCTGTGTGGGCGTGGCCGATGATCACCACTTACCTGATCATCGGCGCCAGCTGCAGCTGATCAGCAGTGCCTATTTATGTCCATGGTCTTTTATCTTGTGTTTGTCAGATCATTGTGGATGTTTCTGGTGTTAGTGTCTTGTTTCTGAGTTCATTGTGTTAGATCAATTGGATCTTGCTGTTCGCCCTGCCTTCTTCCACAGAGGACTTTGCACCTGTTCCTGAGTTCATGTCTGGATTTGTATTGGACCCCTGCTTCGCTCCTTCATCTTCATCTGAATGGGCTGCCCATTCAGTATCCCTGTGCTGCCTAGGGAGACTTTTTCCCAGCACCTTCTTCATCTGACTATTCATCGCTAATCACCTTATATTTAATACACTTCACTGTTACACTTGCTCTTGAATCCTGTCTTATTGGTGTGACAACTTACAATAAATAATTGACAATAAAACCAGTCAGTATCTGGTGGGACCACCATTTGCCTCACGCAGTGCATCACATCTCCTTCGCATGTTGTTGATTGTGGAATGTTGGTCCACTCCTCTTCAATGGCTTTGCGAAGTTGCTGGATATTGGCAGGACCTGGAACACACTGTCGTATATGCCGATCCAGAGCATCCCAAACATGCTCAATAGGTGACATGTCCAGTGAGTATGCTGGCCATGCAAGAACTGGGATGTTTCAGCTTCCAGGAATTGTGTACAGATCCTTGCAGCATAGGGCCATGCATTATCATGGTGCAACATGAGGTGATGGTCGTAGATTAATGGCACAACAATGGGCCTCAGGATCTCGTCATGGTATCTCTGTGCCTTGGAAATGCTATCAATAAAATGCACCTGTATTCATTGTCCATAACATATGCCTGTCCATACCATAACCCCACCACCACTTTTTAAAGGGGTAGTTGATTATGATTTCACTTTTTTTAACTTTAGCTAATGTGTCATGTTGCTGTTAGAGCATTAACAACATCTGCAAAGTTACAACGCTTAAAGTTCAAAGCAAAGGGAGATTTTTTATTTTACTGAAATCGCTTTCATGCATAGTGGTCACTACAGTGGACAGCTATTTAAAATGCATTTTCTTGAATTTGCAAGGGTTGTGATGGCAAAGTTGCACATCAATCTCTTCAGTGGACCCTGGTTCATCATCCTATACTACATTGCAACCAAGTTGTAAGCCATTGTGTTTTGATTTCCCCCCCTCCAAACCAAGATGGGCAATGGTCAGTCAGACATGCCAAGTTGCTCCGGAATATCCACCCATTCCTTCTATCCTAGGAGACTCTTGTAGGTAAAAAAATATTGCAGCATCAAGCAATATCTAATGAGTCATATAACAGTAAAATTTTCCAAGTTTTGATTTTAGATTGGGAGAAAAATCTGATTAATCACCTGTCCACTATTAGTGGACCTCATGTATCAATGGCTATATTTCAACTACAATTCATACTTAAACTGTGAATATTTTTTTTGAAAATACTTAATCTGCAGTGACTTCTTTTGACTGTAAATAAATATATTTGTATTATTAGAATGTAATTTTCATTGACATTGAAAAAAGTTATGTAATTACATAATTTATGTGACTTGTAATGCATTACTTTACTCATTTCATCAAAAAAGTAATCTAATTACGTAATGCATTACTTCTTAGATCAAAAAGTATTCTGATTACGTAATGAATGTTTCTTGTAATGCATTTATTTACTCATAACATCAAAAAGTAATCTGATTGCGTAATGGACGTTATTCTAATGTGTTTCTTTACTCCTAACATCAAAAAGTAATCTTATTACGTAATGCATATTACTTGTAATTAATTACTTGTTAGATCAAAAAGTAATCTGATTACGTAATGCATGTTACTTGTAATGCGTTTCTTTACTCGTAACAACAAAAAGTAATCTGATTATGTAATGCACATTACGTGTAATTAATTACTTGTTAAATTAAAAAAGTAATCTGATTAGGTAACATCAAAAAAGTAACCTGAATGCGTTATGCCTGCCCCAACACTGCTCATTTCAGATGAGATTGAAAAATACGTATCGCTAGGTTTTCTCAGAGGAGGCTATGCTAGAAATGTGTCCATCTTGAACATAATCAGAATTATCAGCTAATGGTACACTGGAGGGAGCATCTGAGTGGTTTCCACATTGTACCTTGACAGGCTGTAGAAAATTCTGATGGAATCACGTCCTCATGTTCTGATGCAATATTTCGGATTTATATATTTTTTATATATGTTATAGTTTTCACATTATTTGATATAATTGTATTGATTAGTTTGTTAAATACACATACTTTATGTTTACAGTTTTTCTCAATTGTTTACACACAAATTCTGGTACTTGAGACACAATGACCACAACATGTCACTCATTCACCAACCCCCTGAACCAAATCTGCTAAACTACAAGCACAATTCCTGCTTTACACTCAAATTGCAGTTCTAAAACACACGTTTTTCAAAACACTACACACAATTCTCTGTATTTGGCACAATTTTCATGCACAAAATCTCTTGTTTTCACAAGGAACACACTGCCATTCAGATCTGCACACTGACTCGTCACATGGACAAACACGTCACACAGTTTTACAATTAGCAATCAGAGCTTTAGCATAAAAGACTGAAGCAGAAGAGAAGATGCAGCATAGTTATTTTTTTTTTATTTTTTTTAACTGTAACTGCATACAGTATAGTTTTATGTTGTTTTGTATGTAGACCACTGTATGTGCAACTTTGTGTTGGTTGGGATGTACGAAATGTGCAATCTATCTCCCATTGTTTTTGTGGGAAAAATAAAATATATTTGTTGCCGTGTATTTGTGTGTTCTGGGTATAAAAACAATATTCTTAAATATTTTACAACACACTTATGTAAGTACTGTCTGTAGTAGTGTAACACTGAACAAAAAAGGCCTGAGTCATTATGATGAATGGAGAAGAAGTGCTTTCCATTCATCACAGTGTTTTACATTAAGCACATAAGTGTTCAACTGGTTCTCTTACGAGAGTATCTCTCGTACTGCGTAATATCTTACGCTATGGGGAAAACCTCTTTTCCACGAGATATTGAAGCCAAAAATTATCCTTAATTTTTAATCAATGTAAAACGCTTTGCAGCAGCGAGCAGACATAGGCGAGACAGCTCGCGTGCCTATTGGCTGCCCTGCGGCAAACCAGCAGCCTATCGAGAGAGGCTCTGCGTGACGTCATGACGATTGGGGGCACTTCGCGCCCATATCGTCACGTCCCGCCAGAAAGGGTGTGGTCTCGCCCTATAACTAAGCTCGATAGGCTGATACAAGCTGATTTTCATCTCTTCAGTGAGAAGCCGCGCCGTCGACCTGCAGCCTTCAGCGGGACGTGCCCTCGAGTCGCTGGCCTCGCCGCCTTCAGCCGCCGTACCTGCTGCGCTTTCCGGCGCCTATATCTCCTTTTACTCTGCTGAGAGTGTTTGTTTGCTTACGTAACGCAACTCACACTTCTCCCTAAAACTCTAAAAGAGCTGCGTCTTTTTCAAGATGCCTTCCTGTGGCTCGTACGTTATCGACCCCAACTCGGATGAAGATCACGCGGCTCTCGCACTCACTAACGGCGGATGCCCCCATTGTGTGCTGTTGCCCATGGTGACTCTGAGGACTCGCCTGGCATCCTTATCAGAGCCTGCACTTCTGCCCGCTGTGGTGCCACGCCGAGCGCGCTCCCGAGCTCTCTACTGCCCGCCAAAGCTCGCCGGTTCGCCCGCCAGCTTCGCCGGCATCGCTCGAGTCGCTCACAGATGGACAACGAACCTACCGAGGCATGTTCTCTCCTGGCATCGGACAGCACTGTGGACCTCCCTCCCGCTGACCGCTAGCCCTCTGGGAGACAAGCCGGCATTGAAACTGAGCCGATGCGTCTGCTCTCTCAAGCCGTGGATTACATCGGCCTCAACTGGGAGGCGCCCGTGCAACCAACGCGCTACAGGCTGGACGGACGCTTTCTCGGGAAAGACGAAGCTCCGTCACAGTCGAGACCTGCGCCCTTCCTCCCTGAACGGTGAGAGACATTTGTGGCTGACGCTATCTGAGATGACGGAAGCTGAGCGCTCCGTGTTCCTCGACGCGCCCCCACCCGCCGCCGCCGCTTCACAGCGCCGCCAGGCCCGAGATCAAACACCACGCTCTCGCTCTGCTGGACGCCGCCCCCCTCAGCGCGGGCCCCGGCCGAGGATTGAGATAAAGCCAGAGGTCTCAAGGCGTTTCTAGTCTCTCTAGGAAAGCGATGGTGTTCAAATCCCGCTGCGGCCGTAATTCCACCAAAACTTCTCACTCGTTCAGTTCCAAGCAATGTGACTGTTCCAGTGTATTTTGCAGTAAACAAGCCGGTTCCACAGCCCGCTTGCCTGCGCACAAAGACCGTTTTTTCGGCTACCCAGATTAATCCAATAAAAGTGCATTTTCTGGTGTTCCGGCCACGGGAGATTGTGTTATGAGTGTTGTAAGAATGCCCACGTCCCAGTGCCCATTCCCACACCCAGACACAGCTCGCCACGGTGCAGGGCTAGCACAAATAAAATCGACTCATGTCGATTGTGCAAAAAATGTAGTGAACGCGCCTATTTCACAGTGCCCGCTTACACTACACGACGCGTGTCCTTTGGTTTCTGTAAAAACGAAACTAACACACATTCAGTCGGCGCAAGCCGACAGTGTTCTCAGTGCAGTAAATGTGCCCGCTGTCCCGCGCCCACATTCTCTCACAGACACGCCGAATCCCACGGGATTTGCCCCGCTCGCTTTCTCTGCGCAACCCGTCATAGAGAAGCTGAGCGCGGCCAGGCTGCCCGCTGTGATCAGCGCGCCCCCCCGGCTCGCGCGCTGTAAACACAGCGGTGATTCAGTCGGCGCGAGCCGAGTGTTCTCAGTGCAGAAAATGTGCCCGCTGTCTCACGCCTGCATTTTTCTCACAGACACGCCGAATCCCACGGGATTCGCCCCACTTGTTTCTCTGCATAATGCAGAAAATGTAGTGAACGCGCCCATATCACAATGCCCGCTTACACTACACGCTGCGTGTCTCTTGGTTTCTGTAAAAACGAAACCAACACACACTCAGTTGCCTCTGACCGACAGTGTTTTCAGTGCAGTAAATGTGCCCGCAGTCCTGCGCCCACATTCTCTTACATACACTCTTACAGTCGCTCTCTCTGCGCGAACCGCCATAGAGAAGCTGAGCGGGGCCAGGCTGCCCGCTGTGATCAGCGCGCCCCCCGCCTCAAACGCGGGGGGCGCTCCCCGGGGTACGCTCCCCGGGGTATCAGAATGGGTGTTGAACACTATTAAGAGAGGCTATTCGCTACAGTTCGCTTGACGCCCCCGCCGTTATACATCGCGCGTCGAAATTAGGGTGAAAAACGAAGTATCTCATCTACTTACCAGTTCGCCTATAAGCAAGGACGCAGTACTGATGACGCAATCCTTTGTATCTCGCACTTTATTTCTAAGCACCTTGAAAACATAGAAGCTTATGCTAGAATCTTGTTTGTCGATTTTAGTTTAGCTTTTAATACAGTGCAAACTCATGTGCTTTTAAATAAGCTTAAAAACATGAATATCAATACTATTTTAATTAAATGGTTTTATTCTTTTCTAACTGATAGGGCACAGCAAGTAAAGGTCAATGAGACGCTATCAGAGATCAAATACTGTAACACAGGAGTTCCTCAGGGTTGTGTTGCTTCACCAATACTATTCACATTATACACAAATGATTGCAGGAATGTACACTCTAATAACCATATAATGAAATTTGCTGAGATACCGCGATCCTAAGCCTTTTGTACAAGAAAACGGACTCCTCTATTTATCAAGACGAAATAGACTCATTTGTTAAATGGTGTGACACCAACCAACTAATTTTAAATATCCAAAAAACAAAGGAGATGGTCTTCGACCCGAGGCAAGTTACAGACCACAAGCCAGTGGTCATTAAAAACCAGGAAGTAACTCAGGTGTCCTCATACAAATATCTAGGTGTCCATATTGACTGTCTTCTTTGTTGGAATACACATGTTGATAACCTGTGTAACAAACTGCAGCAGAGGCTATATTTTTTAAGGCGCCTAAGGTTGTGTGGTGTGAGCAGTCGTATCATGATGATCTTCTATTATGCAATCTTAGGGAGTGTCATCCAAATATGGAATCACTGCATGGTTTGGCAACCTAACAGTTAAGGTGAAAAATAAGCTTGCTAACATGCACAAAATAGCCATGAAAATTATAGGGAGGAGAGAATATGAGCCTATACAGAGCCTGTATGATCAGGCAGTTATAAAACAGGCTATGGAAATTAAATCAGACCCACAACATCCTCTCTTTCCTGAATATGAAACCTTGCCATCAGGAAGAAGACTCCGTGTACCAAAATGCAAAACTAATCGCTTAAAATTATCATTCGTGCCAGTCTCTATTAAGTTGCTGAACGATGTGAAATAAAATTGTGTGAGCACTTCAGCACTTTATTTGTGATCTCGGTGCAATAGGGCAATGTGCAATATATATGCTAGCACCTTAGCATTTGCACTTTACATAAACTTCAATACAATGGAGTAATTTGCAACAACCACACTAGCACTTAAGCACTCGCACTTTAATCCATGGAATTGTGCTGTCAATTGTCACCCTTTTTTCTTCTGTGTCTATATCTGCTTCTGTTTCTGTTGATGTGTTTTGTAATTTGTTATGTCTTGTATGATGTTTATTTTATGAAACAACTCTGCACTGTGCCCAAGCAAAATTTCCCCTTGGGGACAATAAAGTTAACTCAACTCAACTACTTCAAGCCGAGATAGCGAAACTACTGAGCAAAGGGGCTATAGAATCTCAGGCTCAGAGTGAAGGGGGCTTATACAGCAGATATTTTCTGGTACCGAAAAAAGATGGGGTTCTCAGACCCATTATAGATCTGCGACTGCTGAACAGAGCGCTTGTGAAGCGCCAGTTCAGAATGCTTACGACCAGGAAAATCCTCGCGCAAGTGCGCCAAGGGGACTGGTTTATGTCAATAGATCTGAAAGACGCCTATTTCCTAATACAAATAGCGTCCCGTCACAGGCGATTCTAGAGATTCGCCTTCAAGGGCCAGGCATATCGATACACAGTCCTGCCGTTCGGCCTGTCTTTAGCACCCTGTACATTCACGAAGTGCATGGACGCGGCTCTCGAACCCCTGAGACTTCGGGGCATGCGAGTTCTGAACTACTTGGATGATAGGCTGATTCTAGCTCGATCACAAACAGAGCTCATAGAACACAGGGCCGCATTACTCGAGCACCTCGAGAAGCTGGGCCTTACAGTCAATTGGGCGAAAGCTCGCTGTCTCCCAGTCAGAAAATTTCTTTTCTGGGAACAGTGTTGGACTCGCTATCCATGACGGCCCAGCCTGTCACCGGAGCGCGGATTAAATATTCAGCACGTCGCGAAATCCTTCCGGCACGGCTCTATAGTCCCGCTCAAAAGGTTTCAGAAAATTCTGGGCCTAATGGCCTCAGCAGCCTCTGTACTTCAGCTGGGCCTGCTTCGCATGCGCCCACTGCAGATGTGGCTGAAAGCGTCTGTTTCACCTCAGGGTCGACCTACAGTGCGTTCAGCTCTGGAACCTTGGAAAGTTACCGACTGATATCAGTCAGGTGTGAGTCTGGGGACCGCCTCGAGTGTGAGGGTGGTGTCTACGGGCGCCTCCACCTCGGGGTGGGGAGCGCTGCTCGAGGGCAGACCGCTAGCTGGCCTGTGGTCAGAACGGGAGAAGCTCCTTCACATAAACTGCTTGGAAATGATAGCAGTCGACAAAGCGCTACGGCGCTTCTGTCCCCAGATAAGAGGCCACCACGTCTTGGTCCGGTCGGACAACATGTCAGTGGTGGCATATATAAATCGCCAGGGCGGCATCAGGTCCCGAAACCTTTACAGGCTGACGGAACGCCTCCTGGTCTGGGCTCAGCACAACCTGCTCTCGCTGATAGCAGCGCATGTGCCTGGTCACCTCAATGTGGGACCAGACAGACTGTCCAGAAACAACGTCCCAGCAGGGGAATGGTCGCTGCACCCGCAGACGGTCCAGCTGCTGTGGGAAACGTTCGGCAGAGCGCAGGTGGACCTATTCGCGTCCCACGAAAGCGCTCACGGCCCGAAGTTTTTCTCGAAAAGCAAAGACGCGCTGGCCCATGTCTGGCCCCGCTGTCCCCTATATGCTTTTCCCCCTGTCTCGCTCCTGCCTCAAGTGTTGGAACGAATCAGGAAAAATGATGCCCAGTGCTGCTCGTAGCTCCACTCTGGACGAACCAGACTTGGTTCCCTGTCCTGATGCAGCTGACCAGCGCTGCCCCATGGCCTGTACCATTGAGGAGAGACCTCCTCTCTCAGGTGGAGGGCTCGATTTGGCATCCTTGCCCGGATCTGTGGTCCCTGCACGCATGGGCCATCAACGGGTACCCGCTAACCTCCAAGAGGGAGTGTTAAACACGATCGCGCAGGCTAGAGCTCCGTCTACTAGACGGCTCTACTCCTCGAAATGGTCGGTGTTCTCTGCTTGGTGTCAAGCCCAGGGCTTTTCACCCGTAGACTGCGGGTTTACGCAAGTGCTTTCCTTCCTTCAAGAGCTGCTGGATAAGGGCAGGACCCCATCCACGCTCAAAGTATATGTGGCGGCCATAGCAACGTTTGCAAAACCGGTGTCTGGCCAGTCGCTGGGAAAGAACGACTTAGTCGTGCATTTCCTCAGGGGAGCTCGGAGGCTAAACCCTCCCAGGCCCCTTCAGTCCCGACGTGGGACCTTTCCATGGTCTTGGAGGCCATGAAAGATGCTCCATTCGAGCCGATCCAGTTGTCGGACATGAAACACTTGTCTTTCAAGACGGTGTTTCTCATGGCTCTCGCTTCGGTGAAGCGCATGGGGGACTTTCAAGCGCTTTCTGTAAGCGCGTCACGTATGGGCCTAATGACTCAAAGGTCATACTCAAACCTAAGCACGGCTACGTGCCGAAATCCCTCAATACACCGTTTAGGGCCCAGGTAATTTCCCTGTCTGCCCTTCCGGTTTTCAATGAGGAGAAGGACGCGAGTCTCCTTTGCTCCGTCAGGGCACTAAGAGCTTATGTGTCCCGCTCGTCTGGTTTAAGACAGACTGAGCAGCTTTTCGTTTTGTTTGGCGGGCATTCCAAGGGACTTGCCGCTTCAAAACAGAGCCTATCCAGATGGATAGTCGATGCCATAGCGCTGGCTTACACTTCTAAGGGCTGCAGTGCCCCTTGGGTGTCAGAGCGCACTCCACGAGAGGCGTGGCCTCTTCGTGGGCATGGTCTAGCGGGGTCACCCTGCAAGATATCTGTATGGCTGCGGGCTGGGCCTCGCCGTCTACAT
Source organism: Chrosomus eos (assembly GCA_036326025.1). Lineage (NCBI taxonomy): Eukaryota > Metazoa > Chordata > Actinopteri > Cypriniformes > Leuciscidae > Chrosomus > Chrosomus eos. Next base: position 22,826,013 of record CM070820.1, on the reverse strand, counting down.
TTATAAAATACTGTAACCTGGAGGTACCCGCCTTACAAGCTAAGCTTTTGGCGATCTAGACTTCAGTGCCATCTGCCCGCTGTGTGGCTCAGATACTGAATTTGACCTGCGCATCGCTCAGACCGATGCAGCAGCTCTATGAGTGTTGACACACGTATGCCACCCAGTTTAGGCTGAAAGCTTTCACCCTAGCTGTGTGGTTTAATTGTCATATGATTAGCTCCTCTGGATGCTAATTTATATGGAAAGACGCTTTTTAGCCTCTGTTCCTCCACTCCATGTGGGTCTGTCTATAAGGAGTGACGCGTCTAGCCTCTCCTCCTCTACTCTCTGTGAGTATATGGTGATTTTGCACTATATGCGCCCTGGGCTTCGGCCCCTGGGACTTTGGTGTTGGATCCCTGTCCGCACGGCGTGTTACACTGTGTTCCCCATAGCGTAAGATATTACACAGTACGAGAGATACTCTTGTAAGAGAACGTACTCGGTAACTAACGTAACCTCGGTTCTCTCTAGAGAGGGAACTAGTACTGCGTATCTTGCCGTGCTTGGAAAACAATCGAGAAAAACTGTATTACAGAATCTCTTCAGTTTAAAGCATAAATGCATGCTGTCCACTCAAGTGGACATCTGAAAATCTCTTTGAAAATTTTGTTTAAAAAAAAAAAATCAAATCAAATCTTGTTTTTCATGCCCTAAGAGCAATAAAAACACATAGGAAAAAAATCCTGACTGAGGTTATCATAATTCATGCATGAAAGGGTTAAGGACTACAACAAACGGCTGGTAGGGACTACACAAACTTCCTCCAGGGTTAGTGACATCATGAACCCCAATATTTACAGAAACCCGCACTCGGGAACACACAACAAAGGGGGTGAGTATATGAGAAGAGGAAGAGTTGTTGTATAGAGCACATTTGGGAATCTGCTCAAGCTATCGCATCCGTCTTTTCACAATTATTGCAATACAGTACGTAACACAAATGCAATAGCATGTCACTCTGTTGGCATCTTACAACAGTTCCCAAACAGAATATGCTAATCAAAGACTTGAAGATAGTTAACTCCACGTCAGATGACATAAATTCATCAACTAACCATTAAGAAATGTACTGTTGCATTCTACATGATGTCACTTCTTCTTAAATCTCTCCATCTTTGTCCGACTCAAGTTTGACCATAAAAGGGAGAACAGTTCTTCATTTTAGTCTGCAAGCTGTTAATGACATGAGTTGTTGTAGCTCCACTCTCTCTGCCTGGAGCAGCAGCTCATTTGCATTTAAAGGTTGTGTAGGTAGAAATTGTATAAAAAACTTATTTAACAAATTTGTTTAAACTTTCTGTATATATCAATACATAATTAAAATGTAAGTACTCTGAAAAAGAAAGTATAAAAATCGAGTGTCTGTAGACCTCTCACGACTGTTTTAAAGACAGCTCATTATTTCCATTCACTCCACCCCCTCCCTTCTGGGCTCCTTCCAAAGCCACGCCCCCAAAACACATGAACGCGCGGCTCTGACCGCTGAGCTGAAGACGCATTATTTACCTGAGACGAGCGGAGAGAAAGGAGCAGTGCATGTAGTGACATCATGTCAGAATCACATGTAATAAAAAAATCTAACTTTATCATTATGAAGATAAACAAATAAGATGTATTTTAGTACTCACTATCAAGCTAGCATATTGATATTGGTAAAGGTTCAAATATATATTTATTGATTCGCTAACGAGCTAGTTATATATATCTATGGTTATCTATAAGGCAAAGCTAAAAACAGGTTGCATGATACACGTTTTTCCATTGCCATCATTTACACTGTGATGAAGATGAATTTCGTGTAAGATTCATGGTGTTCGTCATGTAAGAGTTTCCATGATGAAAGCATTGTTGACTCTGGCTATCAACACGTATAATCGCTTTTCAGCGTGTTTATGAACGCCGTTGACTTAACGTTATTACTGTATATAAATATGACCAACCCCGTCCCTAAACCTACCCGTCACTGGGGTTAATAGCATTTATGAGTCTTCCCGTCTACCCCTACCATCCTAGGAAAAAAATATCGCTCCCCAGATGTAGATCTACATTTTGCTTCATTTCGATCGGACATTTAACATACACGCGGAATCACTCGGACATTAATGGCGTTGACATACACGCATACACACGGATACACGCGGATACACGCGGATAGCTCAAAATAAGAGCACTTCTTGGACAAGAGGACCTGCGTCGAGTTTTGCATCTTCAAGCTCAAACAAGGGCATGTGAACAGGTATGATCTCTGGACACGCGCAAGTGGGCAGGTCCTGTGTGGCAAAAGGCTGGTTGCCATGGTTGCGAGAGAGTGACAGTCGCCTAAGCCAATCCGTTGTTTCGTCCCGGTTTGAACTAATGAGCTGTGTTTAGTGCAGATTAAACGGTCTATAGTCACTCGATTTTTATAGTCTTTTTATCAGACTACTTACATTTTAATTATGCATTGATACATATAGAAAGTTTAAACAAATTTAGAAAAAAGTTTTTTTTTAAATTTCTACCTACACAACCTTTAAACGGACACACAAAACGATGCATTTTTGCTTACCCTCAAAAAGGGACCATTTTAACACGCTATAAAAAATAATCAGCCATGTGCTCATGGAGAGAGAGAAAACCTTCATCCAGAACAGAGTCGAACTAACCACGAAAGTTCATCATATCTTCTTCATCCAACAGAGAAGAAAACCATTGCAACTTCAACATTTGACTCTCGCAAAACCATCAACAACTTTAATTTTCAACAACTTCAAGAGCTCTGAAATTGATAAGCTGATGGTTCTTTTCATGTTCAATGAATCTTTTCCATAGCTTCATTTATCATTTGCCATCTATCCTTGAATGTGTAATTGTTTGTATGTTAGTTATGTTTTCGTGTTTTTGTTAATAAAACTTGTGCACAATATGTATTTAGTTCTGATTCTCTGCTTGCATACAAAGTTTATTTTACGATCTTCACCCTGTTACATGCTCTAAGCGCTGTACATGATTTTTCTGTGGCCATGAAAGATACCCTTTTCTTAGAGTAAATGAATAATCAAAAGAGTTTGTTGGACGAACTGATTAATTGATTGTAATGTTAATTTAGCTACCTCTAGCTAATCCAATAAACTGACCCAAATATTAATAATAACAAGTTATGAGTTATTATTAAAGTCGGCATGAAACGGAAGTTGAGATTGTCATTTTTTTCTTGTTGTGACGTATATTCGAGTGAAATGGCTTCTGAAATTTGAAAAAATGTAGGGCGGGGCTTGATTCCATCCTTCGGGAATTGATTGGATCGTTGGAGGACACTGACACTGACAGGTTCTCTGAGAGGCTGTGCTCCGATAGCCGGACCCTCATCGGCTCTGGCCGCACCCTTTCGCCATTGCATGTGACCGGAAGAAAAGAGAAGTCGTTTCGAGGGGGGAGGGAAGGGTAATGTATTTGATTAAAGATTATAAGGGTACATGAATTTTAAAAAAATAATAAAGTGCACAGATAAATCATTTATCATAAACACTACAATATTACATATAAAAAGAAGATTTGTCAAATTTGATTTCATGCCGACTTTAATATTTCCCCTTTGAGCTGACTCATTACACTTTTATGTTCTTACGCCACAAGGGGGAGTCATGAACCAAAATAAATATACAAGCACTAATTAAGTTTTCCTGCAATATATTTAAAGCTGCAGTCCGCAGTTTTTCCTCTCTGTTGCCATCTCTGTTCGAAATCTGCAATTGCAGTTATTCACGGAATCATCAACTTTACGTGAGTTGTGCCTCGACACAGCGCGGATGAATCCATTGTTTGATTAGAGTGTGTGGCTGTCAGTCACCGTGCCGGTGTTGATACTGTGACTGTCATTCAGAATCACAGATTATTATTTTTGGAAGTATGACCAACATAATAATTTTCACCGGAAAATGTCATCTTAACAAGTAAGTAACATCCAGTTTTGTTCTGGTTCTGACCAACTAAAGGAAAAAAAATCATTGCAGTAAATCGCCCTGTCAGGTTCTTTAGATAAAATTTTCAGGAGACATTCATGGAGTCAACAAATGTCATTTTATTGACATGTAACAACGGAGTGCTGACCACACATTGTGCAAAAACAAAAGGAAAAAAAAACAACTAACTAATAAATGGGACAAACACAACACATTACTGAGTTCTGGGTCTCAGTTGTTACTCAGGGATCCCTCACCAGAACTAACTCAGCCACAGACATTGAAACTCTTTTAACAATCCGGATCAAACCATTTTGTTAATTACAGGGGTATCACAAGACTTCTTATTCTATTACATCAAACATAAAGGGGAAAATATATATATAGCAATACACAGACACAAATGAACATAAGAATAACCTTTACCATAAAACAATAAAGAAAATACACTTAAACATTCATATATAAAACACCTCCTTTAAACAAATGTGAATTAACACACGACCCCCAACCCATATTGTCCTGAGAACTACATTTCCCATAGTTCCCCATGATATATATAAAGGACACCAGGAAGAGGCCGCACCCTTTTCATTCCAAACCGTTACATGCTGCAGCCATGGATCTTGGCGAAACCATGGGTAAGATATACATATCAAACTTAAATTAAAGCTGCAAGCAGCGATGGGCGGGCCCTCGCACGTGTAGCGCGTCGGGGAGTGATGCGGCCGCATATTCTGTTGCATATTTTGGAGCTCTGCCAGTGCGGCTGTGAATTTGCTACGCTTTTCAGACACTGCATGAAGGTGTTATACGTCACTTCCTGTTGCCAGCAGGTGGCGCTATGACTGTGGGTGATTGTGGGCATGTACATGAGTTCAGGGCGGGACTCTTATCCTACATGTAAAGTTTGGTGCAGCTGTGAGCATGTACACTGAAGTTACAACCACTTCCTGTGTCATGGCGATGAGTTGATCTTTGATGCCATGCCACGGACACACGGATTGACAAAAACTCGCAGATAGCACAACTTTTCATCGTCAATGCCTTTAGAAGGCACAGCAGAAATTTCAAGTCGATCGGACTAAATCCCTAGGAGGAGTTCGTTAAAGTACGGAGTGTGTAAATCAGCCAAAATTTGACGAAAAATTAAAAATGGCCGACTTCCTGTTGGGTTTAGGCAAAGAACGTATATTTACAAGAAGTGAAAGCCAATAGAACGTTCCATTGCAACACCAGCGCCCAGCAGCAGCGCTACGCTTCCGCCATTTTGGGGTGAAAGCCACTCGGCAGTCATATATTATACATATATTTAGTCCAGTGCAGAGGTCATTTTTAGGTTGAAATAATTATGTAAAAAGAGGGGGCAGCGCCAGATAATGTTTAACGCAGGTGCCGAGGGGGTGCTAGATCATTGACAGGGGGAGCTGCGCACTTATAGCCTATATTGTATACTATTATTAAATGAGCAAAACTTCAATATTTAATATTCAATGATTTTAATTATCACAACTAGAGTTTTAATTTTACTAAATCGAATAAGCACAACATTCAGCATTCAATCAAATATATTTAAAGATTTATTATTTATAATGTTATTTCGACATAATATCTCGTTATTTCGACATACATGTGAGTGTGCAACATAATCAGAGAGTAGCCTATTTCTTCTCGTTTGGAATAGTTTCGTTTAAAGATTTAGTTGCAAGCTTTCTATATTTCTCATGTCTGAGGCATATTTCGGTTAATTTATGATGAGATGCGCTCAAGTTCACGAGCACTGCAAGTGACCGCGCCGCATGTCATGATTATATTGTCTGCAATTTTTGCTTATAAATCCAGGTAATTTGTTGATTTTTTTTTTTAAATTAAGATACAATTTACACAAAACGAAATTAATTTTAAAGAAAGGCTTTCTACAAAACACAACATAGGCTAATGACTCAAAATCATGTATGACCCACTTCATGTCTCCCGATATCATATCCTACTCTGTTCACTTTTCATAATCAACATGGGGAAAAACACATTATAATTTGAACAAATATGAAACTAAATGCGCTTATTTAATGGCTACAACAACACGTAGCCTATAGTAGCTAGTAGGCATACAGACTCTCATAAACTATTAGGCCTATATAACAGCAATAGAAATTACAGAAAACTTCTTATATCGAATATTAATGACCGTTAAAGCAAGACTATGTAAACAAAAACACAGCCACTGTACAGAATTGTGGCAATTATAGGATAACGGACACAATGCATCATAAAGATCATCATGTTTGTAGGATGATCCAGGGGATTAAAACGTACAAAATATATTTCAGGCCAAGTGGAGTTGGTAACTAATAATAGTAGTAAATGTGTAAAGTTGCATAAAATGGAAATATTCAATAATGCAAAAAAAAAACTACCTCAAAAAACTGTTATCTGCTGTTGTCCAGTAACTCCCGTTGGAATCTTCATCCCACAATGGCGGCCGCGCTCCCGAAGCGCCACCTAGTGGCTGTTACCAGAAAAGCATCAGAGTTTCGCCTCTTGTGCTTCTATACTCTTTGGTTTAGGGCATCGCTCCAAGAGGCTTTTTTGTGCGTCTGGACATGGTTGATGTGCCACAGAAATTTTGTACATGTAGGTCAAACGTGCGGCAGGGGCTGCTTCGTTAAAGGTCACTTCCTGTTGCCAGCAGGTGGCGCTATGACTGGGGGTGAATGTCGGCATGTACATGTGTTCAGGGCGGGACTCTTTTCAAGTGCAGATCTGAGCATGTACAGCAAAGTTACTCCAACTTCCTGTTTCATCGCGAATCATCGATGCCACGGACACGCCCATTGACGAAAATGCGCAGAGAGCACAACTTTTCATCGTCAATGCCTTTAGAAGGCACAGCAGAAATTTGAAGTCGATCCGACTAAATCCCTAGGAGGAGTTCGTTAAAGTACGGAGTGTGTAAGTCGTCCCAAAATGGCCGCCAAATTCAAAATGGCGGACTTCCTGTCCGGTTTAGGGTATGGGTTCTTGAGGCTTTTTTGTGCGTCTTGATATGATACACGTCACCACCAAATTTCGTGCATGTAGGTCGAACATGGACGAGGGGCTAATTTTTTTCAATTTTCTAGGTGGCGCTAGCGAGCCATTTTGCCACGCCCATCCGCGAAACCCAAAAAATACAAAATTTTCACCAGTCCTGACATGTGTGCAAAATTTGGTGACTTTTTGAGCATGTTGCGGCCTCGAAAATGGGGCTTGCTTTGCAGAAAAAATTTTAAAAAAAAAATAAATAAATAAATAATAATAATCCTAACAGTTTCAAGAGGGTCCTCGCACGGGTGCTCGGGCCCTAATAAACCTTTAAACCCATATTTTGGTTGTGTTTTTTTTTTTTCATTTATTCTAGCGTGCACTCTAGAAATAAATGGTTATAGATTGTGTTGCTCCTTGATAGTTAAACCACTAAAAGAGACAATATACCAATTCCAATGTCTGGGTAAATTATATTTAAACCGAAAAATTACATAGAAATTCATAAATAGACAAAAAAAACATTAATTCCTTAGATCAAACAAAAATATCAGGGTATCTGCACATTTTTTAACAGCAAATTTAATGACTTTTAAGACCTTTTTAAGTCCTCTAAAAGGCAAATTTATGACTTTGCCACGACAAAAAAAAAAAAAAACAGGAAAATGTTCAACACGACAGTGTTAATTTTGGCAGCCGTTTTTGTTTTAGTCTTAGTCTTCAGATGAAAATTCTTATTGGTCTTATTGGTCACATTTTAGTAATTTTGTCTTTCATAGTTTTAGTTGACAAAGTCAAACTTCAGTTACCGACATTAATTTTGGTAGCTATTTTAAATGTAGTCTTTAGACAAAAAATTACATTATAATTTTTCGCTTTAGGCCAATTCAATTAAGCTTATGAGACATTTGAATCAAGGTAACAGGCTGTATTGACAATGCACTCTTTAGCAGTAGCACTTGTGCAATTCTACATATCCATTCCTTAGTTCAGTGGTTCTCCAATCTTTTAGTGCTGTAACCACTCTTCCACTTAGACTGCAGTCACACCTTTTCCATTAAGGGACAATATCTGCCCCTTTTAATCGATTTTTTCCAGTTCATTTTTTACCTTTATAAATACTTTTATAAAATAAATAGTGTTTAAATAAAACAATGTTCAATAAATATGCAATGATGGTAAAAACGAGGTGATACTTTTAAACATTAAATTAAAATCGCCAGTAGGTGGCGGTAAGTCACTTTCTTTACGAGCGAGTCATCCGTCATCGAGTCATTCATTCATTCAGTAACAAACACAGTCTAACAAAGCAAGTGGCTGTATTTATGAACGGGTCATTGAATCTCACGAGTAGTTCAAAGCCACAGATTCGTTCTCGTATCACCGCTGTTGTGCTGCAGTTCTGCCGTGGCTTTCGTTGCAAAATAGCAATAATATGAACAACATTAAAAACACTGCTAGATATCAGCCTGTATTGATCGCAGATTTAGTCGCACAAACAGCGCAAGCGGCTCGTGACAGAATAAAGACCAACTGAATGACACTTTAATTAATTCAAGTAGAAAATATCAAATGAAGATCACTGAACTCCAGCTTACTTGTTTTCAGATCATCCGCACTTCTTCAGCAGTGTAGAGAGCGCGCCATATGAGAGCGCGCGCGCAAGCATGGTTGCCAGATACTATTGACAAAAACGGCTAGAAAACGTGTTATTTTAACAGAAAAGCTCTGACTGGGGATTTAATTATTTAAATCTGGCAACCGTAAGCATGAACGCTCGTAAACACAGTCTGTAATGTGTTGTTGTCTCCTTTATTTGACAAAAAAAGTGGTTTTGGACAAGTTTGTATTTTTTTAAACACACTTTAGTCTCGTCTTTTTTCGTTACAAGAAATTTAAGGCCCGTACGTGAAATTTAAGACCTCCTTATCGGAATTTTCAGATTTTAAGACTTTTTCAGGCCTTAAAAAGCGAAAATTTTATTTAAGACTTTTTAAGACTGCATTGATCGCCGCTTGCGCTGTTTGTGCGACTAAATCTGCGATCAATACAGACCCGCGGAGACCCTGAAATATAAATTTCTTACATACAAAAATAAATAAAAAATAAACTAGAACCAATTCGAATGTCCCTTCAGGTGTGGCCTTAGCCATCACACGCCCTTATTAAATCTAACAATCGCTTGTTATTGTTCAACATCAGCATTGCATGACTACATTTAATGCCCTTCCGATATTTATTCTTGTTTTCGCATGGGTCCGGTTGCAATCTCTTTTTTTTTTCTCTGGCCACTCCGAAGTCTTTTGCATTTTACAACAGGTGAATCTCCAGTTGTCACTGGTGATTATCGTTTGAACCTTTCTGGATACGCCATCAAATTGATAAGTTTAATTATATCAAGTGCTGTGAGAAAAGGCTATAAATCTCCACCTCCAGCATCCTCGCACACAACCTACTAGCCGGGACATCTTATCCATGTGTACAGATGTGACGTAATGACGCAAAGACATGCTCAAATACCCCGTTGAAATCCACCAGTAACACTGGAATTAAAAACATTATTACACGCATACCGCTCGCCTTGAATCGAGCTAAGGCAACCAGATTGTTTTGAACAATGGCTGGTTATGTATTTGTTCAATTTTATTTTGGATAATTTTTAACCCAAAAAAGCTACGGACTGCAGCTTTAAAGTCATCTGTAGCCATTACGTAGCTTAATGCGAGGGACAGAAGTATATTTACATCATTAAATTAAAGTTCAAGGGAGCTCGTCTTCCCTCCTCTGCAGCTGTCAATCATTCTCCGTTCAGCATTCAAGCAGCGGTAAAACTCTCTCCATTATGATATATTCACGTTATAATAAATGAGTCTTTTACATCCAACAAGAAAACACCTGGATTGTTTAAAAGCTGCTCCAGCGCGGAGAAAATAGTGGATAGCGTACAACTCGCTGAGGGCGGAAACTGTGGTAATGCATGACTGTCAGTCAGCGGCCATGGGCGGGGACTGAGCAGGATGATGTCACACTGCTCAGAAAATCAAAACGAGACTACTTTGGTTTGATGAGAATTAAAGGGCACCTATTATGGAATTTTGAAAATTACCTTTCATGTAGTGTGTAACATAGATCTAAGTGAACAAAAATATCCTGCAAAGTTTTATATATGAAAGTTCACCGTAAAAAAAGTTATTGTCTCTCAAAAGTATGAGTCGACTTTGAGTCAATTTAATGAATCATTTTTCCAATTAGTCATTTTCCTTTACGTTGTGACGTCAAGACGAAAAATTATCAAATTGTCCGCGCCCACTCAATGCGCAGACACCAGGGAAATCTTGAAAACATCATGTCGACAACTAGACGCTGTGTTCTGAAGTGCGAATCAAAAGCGACCTTTTTTTTTCACTGCCCAGGGACGAGCATGTGAAGAATCAGTGACTAGAGTTTATATTTACAACTATACCACACAGGTATAGCCCGAACCTTGTGCTGTGTTCGCGCCATTTTAATGACGAATGCTTTACAAACACAACTGACTGGGTCATCTGACCAATCACCCCCGATTAGCATCACGCAAAGGAGGGGTTTGGAAAAATGAGTCGTTGAACGAATCATTTGGGAGTCGGTGTGCAAATCAGGTAAAAATAAATGCATATTATATGACAACAACAGTTTTTGTCATTGCATGCATGTAAAACTGTTGTTGGGGACTCCCAAAACAATATTAGGAACATTTTAAATACCATAATAGGTGCCCTTTAAAATAAAAGGAGAGGGTAGATTTGTATCATTGTAGGGGGATTGTGTTCACAAACTGCCAACACACATGTATGTTCAAACATCATGTAAAGGTGGATGTTGCATAATAGGTACCGTTTAACACAACCCTCACAGAAAAATTTCAGCATTTTTACACAAAAAAACAAACATTTTTCCCTAATGGGAACCAACAAATTTCCATTTTGTCCTCCCAATGTACAGGGTTTACCAGGACCAAACACACAGAGACCCAATTGTTCTACAAACCTCTAGCTTGTTTATTTTACTTTAACCTAAATCTCTCTTTATTTTATTGAAATCAGCCAGACACACTGTGACTTTTTTTTTTTTTATCAATCAATAAAAGTTAAAATATTTAAAAAATCAGATCCAAGGATGAGGTCATGTTGACAGCAAGTATTGATCTGTTGCCAGAGATCAATGACAAGTTTGCCTGAAAACATTTCCGAGAATTTAACGTATTTTCATTTAAAAGTTGTGTAGCTGTGAAACTGTTTGCAATCTGGGCTAAACCAAAAAAATATTATATTTAAATCATTTCATTGGAATAATTGTACCACAGATGGCATTTCTTAAAGTAAATGTGGTAAATTGGTTCAAAATAATTAAAAGAGCAGCACAATGTGGGCACATCTACTATTTATGATTTTATAGATCTTACATTATGAACTCACCACACTATCTGTATATAATGTAATAATGTAATCTTACATAATATTGTTGTTAGTAAACAATACATGGGAAATAAATTCTCACACATAAGTGATCCACTTTAAAAAGTCAAATTTTATCATTCAGAATTCTTAGTCTCACTTCTTCATATCTGTTCAAGTATAATTTTCCAGAAACAGTATGAGTTCATTATTCTGTCTAAAATTGGATGGGTTCATGAATTGTTTAGACAATTCATGGCTCCCAGGAGGATAATCACTTTAATACACCTGCCCCACTTTTAAGGTGACAGTGACCTTTGGCTCTCCTTTTCTGTGAAAAGAAGGTGAAAAAGTGCCAAGAAATTACTTGGCATCATGCATGTTATGACACTTTCAGGGGTGTGAACTGTATATGAACTGTAAATGTGATTTAAATGTGCATAATGAGCTTAATTTGCCCTTAAGCTGCCGTATAATTTGACACCAACGCTTATTCATAAGAACAACCTATGCAGTGATGCCAGATTGGATGAGTTTGATAGAATTCAATTGGGAGTAAATTGCTCTTAGGTAGGGCACATTGTGGCCGATTTTTGATGTTTTTTTAATATATAAAAGTATTAAATGATACACTTGTGATTTATAATGTCTCTCAATTCTCAGTTATTGATTATCAGATCAGTCAAATCAAATCCAGATTTGTTTCACACTCATAGGATAGCCACACCCACAATGATTTTCAAAGTATTGATTGTTTGATTGATTGATTGCAAGGTTTGTGGGTGATAAGTCACCTAATTAATTATGTAATTTCCGTGATGGCCTCCGCTCAGTGTTATTTTAGTATAATTTAAATAGGCTACTGTTATAGATTTTATTAATACTTTTAATACATTTTTGTTTTATGTTTTATTTGTATTTTTACTATTTCTTTTGTTGAATGTTGAAAATGTTTATTTGGCAACTACAGTAGCTGAAAGAAAATATATATATATTTTTTTTACTCACATTAAAATCATGGCCACAAGAAATAGATGTCATTCCCTAAACAAGAATTTGTGGGAACAAGACAAATATGTTGTTCCCTCAAAATAGGATCTCGAGGCCATGGCTTCATATCGTGTGGCCACAGCATAACAAACCGATATCGAGGCCACGACATATTATCACGTTCCCACAAGTGTCTTTTGAAAGTCTCTCATATTATAAAATACGTAGATATCCATGCTCCATCCTCCCCTCTCAGGGAACCATGGTAACATGTGTAACTCTACTTCTTTTTCAAGGGAACTCGCGCTGCCTCCCAGCTGATGCTTTGGGGAACGAAATACCCCACTTCGCCATGATGACAAATACATGTCCTAGTGTAAAGCTGTATAGGCACAACTCAGGACAAAAGCACCTGAGAGCTGTAGGTCCAGGTTTAAAAAAAAAAAACGTATAAATGTGTGAAGAACCGACCAACCTGCTGCAACAGTAGTGTCTTGGAGGGAGACTCCTGAAAACAAGGCTTTTGAAGTAGCCATACTTCTGGTGGAATAAGTTCTCAATTGCATAGGTGAAGGCATACCACGCACACCTAAAAGCCACGAAGATAGCGTCCACCATTGAGCAGTCCTACAGACATACATCTCAACAGGGCAAGTAAATGCAGCTTATCTTGATCCGCTGACACATGGGGAGAATGAAAGGTGCCACGAAGGAAACAAATCCAGATGGTGTCTCGCCAAAAACTCAGGCCAGCCAGAACAGGGTTACCAAAAGACAATGAACCTCGTCCTGGTGAACTCTTCAAGAACTCCCGGGAGCAGAGCCATCGGAAGAAATGTGTACAGATGAAGCCTTGGCCCCGTCTGTGGAGCTGGATTTGTGAGGGAGAACTAGGGCGAAACATTAGTCGTTTCTTACGAGATGCAAACAGGTCCACGTCCGCCTTATTAATTCCACCATCTAGGACTCTCCAATCCCCAGGCCTCAGCCCTGACTTGACAGGACATGTCAAGTTAAGTCAAATATATTTATATAGCGCTTTTCACAATACAGATTGTATCAAAGCTGCTTCACAGTATCAATCAAAACAACTTAACAATGGTTGTTTATTACTGGAAAAAAGAAATCCAATTTCGGTAGAGCTGATCAATGGTATGATTGGTTAATTAATTTGAATATCCCCAACTGAGCAAGCCAAAGGCTTCCAAGACATCTGCTTCCAAATTCAAATTCAGTGCTCAGGGATATAGAGTGCTCTGAGGGAGCAGTTTGCCCTTGGACCACAGGAGGATCTGGTGTGCCAGTCTGTCCTCAGACCCCCCTGAGGATTTATACATGAGACCACCAACATATGTTCTGTTTGAAATAGAATATGGTGGTCTGGGAGGACATTAATTTTGGGTAACAATGCAGCTAACATCTCTAGGCAGTTATATGCCAAGAGAGATGATGCTCCTTCCACAGAACCTGGGTCAAGCGGCCTTCCATGACTGCTCCCCACCCTGTGAGGTAGGAATCTGTCGACACAGTCTTGCGATGACAGGATGCTCCCAACACTGGGCCTTGGGACAAGAACAAGGCCAAGGAACGAAGGAATCTGCACATAACCTTGATTATGCAAAATGGGTTGCCCCTTGAGAAAACCCCTTCGTCCTGAGCCACCATTGCAAGGGTCTCACGTACAGCAGGCCAAAAGTTATCGCATTGGATGCAGCTGCCATGATCCCTAAAAGTCTCTGGGAAAAAATGCTCTTTTGCTAGAGCCGTACAACTACTGAACACTTCCCGACTGTTTTCCATATATAAATTATATTTGTAAATGCACCATACACTTTAAACAGTTTGTTGTTTTTTACTATACTAATTGGTTTATCTGAGATATCCTTTTTTTTAAACTTGTAATCAATTTTGACATTTTTATATTTATTGTTGTGCTTTTTGTCTATATTTGGTCTCTTAAGATGCGAACAGGTCTACTTCCGCTCTATCAAAGTTTTACATTGGAGCTCCACCATCTCGGGATGGAGTCTCCATTCTCCGGGCCTCGGCACCTGCCTGGACAAGATATCTGCTCCTGGATTTAAAAACCCTGGAATGTAAATTGCCTTTAGAGAGAGCAAATTCCCTTGGGCCCACAGGAGCCCCCCTTGCTTGTTAATGTAAGAGACCACCAATGTGTCCGTGCGGGCATGATGGCCCCTCAGGTCTGGTAGTAAGTGTTTGAGAGCTCGAAACACCACAATCATTTATCAGACGATTTATGTGCTAAGAAAGTAGATGGTCCTGCTACAGACCTTGCGCCAAGCGACCACTCATGATCTCCCCCCGACCTGTGAAGGAAGCATCTGTCGTTAGCATTATACAACGTGTAGTACCCTCAGAGAAAACCCGTTGGTTCTGCGCCACCACTGCAGGGGTCTCATGTACAGGAGGCCAAAAGCTTTTACGTTGGACGCAGCTGCCATGAGACCCAACATGAGTATATATTTAATGTCCTCAATTAAATACAGCTAAATATCAACCACACAAGTAAACACGGTCTAGATGAAAAAGCTGAATAGTATATTAATACAGACATCTAACTCCTCAAATGTAAGATGAGTACATATTTAATTTTCTCAAAAATGAAATGGAGCCAAATATCAACCAGACAAATTAACATGGTCTGGATGAAAAAGCTGAATAGTATATTAATAAAGACATTTTACTCCTCAAAGATAAGATGAGTACTTATTTAATTACCTCAAAAATTAAATGCAGCCAAATATCAACCAGACAAGTCGAAACGGTCTAGGTGAAAGGCTGAATATAGTGTTATTGATATAGACTGTATAGTATAATCTCAAACAATAAACAATACATAATTAGTTAGCACTAAGGGTGCTCCGATTGATCGGTCGCCGATCATAATCGGCCGATAATTGCTTTGGGATGTGTGATCGGCGGTCTCTGTAAAGGCCGATCCAGAAAAGCCGATCAGATGACGCAAAACTTGCGAGACAATTTTTTTACGCCCTGTTAAAAATGGCTTCACCGGTCTGGCAATTCTACATGGTGTGTGAAAACTACAATTCATTAGCAATCTGCAATGTGTGTAGCCCACCATGCAGCGGGCACTTATCAAACTGTGCAGCCTCTCTGCTCAACATGTAAATAAATCCATCGATCCGCAATGTAGCCTGCGTTTGAGTTCTTCAATAGTCTAGTGGGAGATCTTTTGCCAAGCATGTCAGAGGTTACGGGTTCTGATCCGCAGTTGTACATATTTTTTCTCTCATCAAAACTGAATATGTTCATCAGTGGTTACAGACTAGTATATCAAGCAGGGACACGTTTGTGTTTTATTTTGCAACTGAAAAAAGCACAAATGTCAGGGCATGTCAAAACATCTCAAGGACCCCAAAAACACCTTAGACCCCAGAGGGTTAATCTACATGCTGCCTCGGCACACGTGGGATCAGAGATCGAGTCACTGAATCTTTATTGCAGAGCTTCAATCTACACGCTGCCTCGGCACACGCGAGATCCGAGATCGAGTCACTGAATCTTTATTGCAGACCCGTAATCTACGCGCTGCCTCGGCAAAAGAATCTTTATTGATTTTCTTCTTTCGAGAAGAAAGCCAACAGGAGCAGAGCTAAAATTCTCGATAGTACATATGTTGCATGTCGGGAATTTATGAATGAACACTGTCAGTCCCCTTTAACTAGAGCTGACCGTGCATGCTCCACTCCCAAACAAACAACACATGAATTGAGTGTGTCCCCACTCGTATTGAAGTAGGGGCAGGGACGAACACACGATCCAAAGCTGTTTGCTCGACATACTCCTGTCTAATTTTATCATTTATGCTTGTGGACATATTTCATATTTTATTTCATATTCCATATTTCATATTTCATATTGCATATTTTAAAGCATCAATCTGATGCATTTTTAGATGCATTTATTGCATACCAGCGCAGTTAAAAAAAAAAATCAAATAGAATTTCTATAACTGTGTTGAACTGATAATGACTCTTTTGTGTGTTAAACACAATCTACTTAATACAGACAACCAGGGTTCTAAATTAACACCCGCCAACCCGCCAAATGCGGGTAAAAATACGTTTTGGCGGGTGTTAATAAAAACTTACTAGCCAGTTTGGCCGGTGATGCATAAGGTTCTGTTCTCGGTCATTTATCCCCCTGGCAGTACTTCCTACATTTCCCATGAACACTGTGCCGTAATGCTACGTGATGACGTTTCATACGCCCATTGGCTGCGCGCAGTTTGCAGTGAAACCAGCGCGAAAAATGATCATGGAAACGAACGGAGCATCCACCAGAAAACACATGAAAGACGAAGAACGAACGGAGTCAGAGCAGGGAGCATAGACTGAAAGAGGAGGGACCAAGTAAAGTAAAGTAAAAAGTTAAGATTAAACTAAATGCGGCAGTGGTTGGGACAGACTTCTGGGTTTAAATTTAAATGTTGTTTAACAAGAGATAGGATATGTTATTTTTTTAAGTTTAAGGTTTTTGTCATTATTTCTGAACAAGCTTATACATTAGGCAATATACACAACAAGCTTACTATATATCTTAAGGTTTTCTTTTAGTTGAAAACATTAAACAATATGTGTAAACAAAAAATATAAACAAAAGCATTTAAGCTCAAGCAGCGTGGACGGGGAAAAAACGCAACAAAAAAAAAAGCAGACCCGCAATTATCGTACAGAACGTACATACTCGAGTCAGTATATGATTATCGTGTTTATGTTCAAGTTGAGAAAAAAATATATCATGCTTGAGTGAGAAAACGCGCTGCGCTGACAGACGTTGCAGAGACGCGCGCGTGTGTTTGTGTGCAAAGTGACAGCACTTTGCGTTTTCTGTGCTTAAACCTGTCTCCCTCAAAATCATTTTGCTACCAGAAGGTATCATCTCGTATCACGATTCCATCGGGGTACAGCTGCTTACCTGCAGTCGTTAATGCAGTGATGGATAGCTGCTTAATCAATCGACTGCTGTTTCTTTGGATTTCATGTGATTTCTCATTGTGGTGATATTATGATAACTCAGTTTAATTCATAATTGATTAAAAGTAATTCCATTTTTTAATAGGCTATCATTTTCATCTAAGCAAATGTAACACCCTACTCAGACAGAAGGTTCTTCGGTAACACTTTATTTGAAGGGGTGTGCATAAGACTGACATGACACTGTC
Organism: Chrosomus eos; assembly: GCA_036326025.1. NCBI lineage: Eukaryota > Metazoa > Chordata > Actinopteri > Cypriniformes > Leuciscidae > Chrosomus > Chrosomus eos. The sequence goes on along the minus strand of CM070820.1, from coordinate 22,808,371 downwards.
ATAAACATGACATAACACCTGTCATGAACATGAAGGAGTCTTTATGAATGTTTATGACTGTTGTCATTAAGTGTCATTCGGTAAATTATGACACTTTTAATGCAAAGTTGACATTGTTTAAAATGTCTTTGTTATGACAACTTGACATTAACAAAGACAAAAAATGTCTTTGTTATGACAACTTGACATTACCCAAGACAAAAAATGTCTTGATTATGACAACTTGACATTAACAAAGACGGAAATGTCTTTGTTATGACAACTTAATATTAACCAAGAAATCATAACCTGTCAACCTGTCACAAATATGTCATAACAGGTCTAATTATCAAACTTCAAGCATTTTGCAGTGTAATAACCCTTAATGACATCTTTATAACTAGTACAATGTGTTCCACTTTACTTGAGGACAAGTAAAATATTCATGACACAGTTATAATGGTGTCATGACGGCCAAAGTTGTCACAGGTTGACAGGTTATGATTTCTCGGTTAATGTCAAGTTGTCATAACAAAGACATTTCCGTCTTTGTTAATTTCAAGTTGTCATAATCAAGACATTTTTGTCTTGGGTAATGTCAAGTTGTCATAACAAAGACATTTTAAACAATGTCAACTTTGCATTGAAAGTGTCATAATTTACCGAATGACACTTAATGACAACAGTCATAAACATTCATAAAGACTCCTTCATGTTTATGACAGGTGTTATGTCATGTTTATGACAGTGTCATGTCAGTCTTATGCACACCCCTTCAAATAAAGTGTTACCGGTTCTTCTTTCTAGAGATATTTAAGAGTGATCACACGGGTTCTTTTATTTTGTGTCTCTCGACTAATATTGGGAACTCTTTTTAAACTCAACTAACAATACTCTGACCTCTTATTGATATAGAGCACAGAAATAAAACCCTCAAAAAAATATTTAACAACACCACTATCACGGTTTAAATACCAACCCAAATTAAGGAAATAATCCGTTCTTTCACAATAAACAATTACAAATTTTATTAAATGTCCTTTGAATATAAAATGAAAAAATAAAAAATATATAAATAAGAAGAATTTCAACTTCCCTAGAGTATCAAAACACTCCCTGAAATGTCACAAATGTCACAAATTAAATCACTTGAATATTCTAAATGGCAAATTGCCCATGTAGTTTGGTTTTTAGTTACATCAAATTAACAAATGACAAAAGGATCCTCTTACTCAGATGAATCAAAGTTATAACAAAATAATCGTGGGCCCACACACACACACTCTTTCACACAATCTCACGTGCGCGCTTTTCCCCCGCGTTGCAGGCCTGTAGCGTTGCTTGGGTGCGTTGTGGCCTTTAAAGCCAAACTCAAAATTGGCCCCTTCACTCTAAAGAGCAAGAAAAATAAAATGAATAATACCTGTAAGTCCCAGAGCTGTCCGTTTTGCTCGGCAAACGAGTGTTTCGCTCTCTTGGGCTGCTCTCGTGAAATCGTCCGCGGCTCCGCGTGTCCCACGTAGCCAGAGGAACTCTGAACCTCACGGTGATTCAGAGCGCTATCTGGTTAGTCATCATGCTTTACAATGACTGCCTTTATAATGAGTTGCCTCAGAAACGCAGCGCTAAACTGCCGTCTCGTTCAAAGAGATCGTATCTCACTCTCTCTCACCTATCACGGCAAAACCGAAAGATGCTGTCTTCGTTTTGAAGTCAAACTCAACAAAACATTGGTCTTTCACACCATACTCCTAAACAGTAAAGTAAATTAGTCACAAATCACTTACTAACGGTTAGTTAGTAAAACAAAAAACGACAATCTAGGAAAATCAATCCGATCTGGATTTTTTCCTTTCACCTTCTCCTCAGCTTGTCATTTTTTTCTTCACTTTTCTCACAACCGCCAATCACGTCACGAATAACTCTCTAGGAGGTGGGCTTTGCAAATCCCTTATCCAATGACAAAAGAAATGATCAAACTTGCTTGTAAAAACCACATTGTTCCGCAAGTACATCTCAACCAAACAAAATAAGAGAAACTGAATTTTAAAGAAACAGTCAACATATATTGAGATTAGTGAATTGCATTAAACATAACATACATAGAAAGTTCTCTACTTACACTACATTCAATTGCTCCAATTCACCCAGGTTACACCCTTCCCCTTCTCAAAATCTCATGACCTCATGAGGCTATTAACTGCTGACTTAACTATGTCTGGTAGTTACTGTAGGTGAGGATATATTGGGTTTTTGTTCACAACAAGCACATCGTGCTAATGGATGACACCAAACGGTGCTACAAGAATATCTCTTTTGAGACAGCCCCTCAACTCGTATGAGCATCCCTCCATAAGCAATGGATAAAGGCTGATCTGAAGGCTCTCCCAACTCATCATAGCTCAACTTTACAACTGGTTTCACTTTTCGCTTTGGACGGCTTTCCATAGTGTTTATCTCCCTTATAGGAGAATGTCTACACTGCCTCTCTTCACCATCTACTAACAGGTTCTCTTTTGAGCCAGAAAAAACCTGGGAGGAATTATCCCCCTCAATCTCTGTTCTTGGATTTTCCTCTATCAGTTCCTCAGGAGGAGGATTATTTTCAAGACTACGGGCTCCAGCTTCCTCCTCTACTACTACAGGCTCAGGTAAATCTAAAGACAATTGCTTAGTCAATGTACTACTCCAGTCAGGATTTCCATGATAGTACTCATTCTCATCATCATCTTCAGAGGAAACATCCAAGCTTGGAATCTGTTTCTTTCCTGTTTCTTTCTCTCTTCTTAACTGCTCTTTCTTTGCAGTTTGTGCTCGGGTTACTGGAGATTTTACCACTTCTCTTTCTGTATCCGTTTTCTGAAATCTCACATTATCTCCAATAGACAGTAAATGATCCCTATGAAGTGTTTTCACCACTCCCATTCCTGTCTCTGGTTTTAGTTTATACACTGGTAGGTTCTCTAGCTGCTCTATCACGATATATGGTAAAGATTTCCATTTATCCTGCAACTTGTGCTTTCCTGTCAGAGCAAGATTCCTAATCAGAACTCGATCACCTTTTTCCAATGGCTGATGTTTCACTTTCTTGTCATAGTACCGTTTATTTCTCTGATGGCTTTTCAGAGATCTTTCTGCAGCCAACTGGTATGCTTTTTGCAGTTCACCTTTCATTCTTTGAACATACTGCAAGTGAGTTTTTCCTGCTTCCTCATCCAGTGACAGGCCAAAACACAGATCAACAGGCAGTCTCGCTTCTCGTCCAAACAAGAGGTAATATGGGGAGTAACCAGTTGACTCATTTTTAGTGCAGTTGTATGCGTGCACCAACTGACTAATATGTTGGCTCCAACGGTTCTTTTGAGCTGGATCAAGGGTACCTAACATGGACAGCAGTGTCCTGTTAAACCTTTCAGGCTGGGGATCACCCTGTGGGTGATAAGGGGAGGTTCGGGACTTTCGAATACCCAGCATTCGGAACAGTTCTTTAATCAGACGACTTTCAAAGTCCCTCCCTTGATCAGAGTGTATTCTTGCCGGTAGACCATAATGCACAAAGAACTTTTCCCATAGTACTTTAGCTACAGTTAGGGCCTTCTGATCTTTTGTAGGAAATGCCTGGGCATATCTGGTAAAATGATCAGTTACGATCAGAACATTTACGATTCCCCTTGAGTCAGGCTCAATTGAAAGAAAGTCAATGCACACCAAATCTAAGGGCCCGTTGCTAGAAATTTGATTTAATGGTGAACATCTCTGAGGCAAAGTCTTTCGGGCAATACACCTGCCACAATTTTTCACATACAACTCAATGTCCTTCGTCATTTTAGGCCAGTAGAACCTATCTTTCAGAAGTTCAGTGGTTTTTTCCACTCCGAGGTGTCCAATATCATCATGCAGAGACTGCATCACTTGAAAATGGTACGTATTAGGCAGCACCAACTGTGATTTTTCATTTCCATCGTCATTTTTAGTCACCCGATATAGAAGCTGGTGTTTGATTATTAGTTTTTTCTCCTGCCTCTGCATCAATACCACATTTGGATCTGAACTTTTCGGCATGGAAAGTAAACTTCCTGACTCTACTGCTTTTTTCACAAGGCCAATGACAGTGTCTTGCTCTTGAGCATTCCTAAACTCCTCAAATGTAACTCCACCCATCTGATCAGGGCCAAGTTGCACAGGACACACATATAGCTGTGGAATGATCTCTGGAGGGACCCCAAGTTGATCAATCAGCCTGACGGAAGTCTCTGAACAACTGGTCATTTGACACACAGCTTTCACAGCTGACTCAGATACTTCTTTCCATCCATCCAAATCAACTGCACTTGTCGGGTATCGGGATAACACGTCCGCATCCAAATTATGCTTGCCTGGTTTATACTGTAAACTGAAGTCATAGGTAGCCAAGGCAGCCAACCATCTATGTCCAGTTGCAGTCAACTTAGCACTCGTCAAAACATATGTTAGGGGATTATTATCTGTTCGCACAGTGAATTTGGCGCCATACAGATAATCGTGGAATTTGTCCACCACAGCCCATTTCAGCGCAAGAAATTCCAGTTGGTGAATTGGATAGCGCTTCTCAGCAGCATTCAATTTTCTACTGGCATAGGCTACAGGTCTAAGTCCTCCTGGATATTCTTGATTTAGAACAGCCCCTAATCCCTTTAAACTGGCATCCACATGAAGGACATAGGGTTTTTCAGAATCCGCAAAGGCCAAGACTGGAGCATGGGTGAGACAATAGATAATGTTGTCAAATGCATTTGTGCACTCTTGATCCCAACGTTCTCCAAACGGGTCAGTTTCCCTGAAATACATCTTCCCTTCAGAAGTAACCTTCTTTTTCCCCTTCGCAGGCAAGTAACCTCTTGTCAGCTCTGTCAGGGGTCTCACAATGGCAGAATAGTTTTTAATGAACCTGCGGTAAAACCCACAGAAGCCCAGAAAGGATCTTAAGGTTTTCAGGTCTGTTGGCATCTTCCAGCTGGTAATTGCTTTCACCTTTTCAGGATCAGGCGATATTCCTTCAGCAGAAACAATATGCCCCACATACTTAACTTGTGTCTGGCAGAACTGACATTTGTCAATTGAAACTTTCAACCCAGTCTCTTCCAGTCGATCTAGTACCTTCAGGAGTCGCTCTTCATGCTCTTTCAGTGTCCGACCAAACACAATGATATCATCCAAATATACAATGACCTGCAGAAGGTGCATGTCTCCAACCGCTCTTTCCATTAACCGCTGAAATGTCGCTGGAGCTCCGGTGATTCCCTGCGGCATGCGTTCAAATTGATAGAACCCCAGCGGACAAATGAATGCGGTCTTTTCTTTGCTTTCTTCTGCCATCTTTATCTGGTAGTACCCACTGCGAAGGTCAAGGACAGAGAACCATTTGCAGCCAACAAGACAATCAAGGGCATCGTCAATCCTTGGCGTGGTGTACTGGTCTGGAATGGTTCGCTGGTTAAGTGTCCTATAATCAATACACATCCTCACATTCCCATTCTTCTTGCGAGCTATAACAATAGGGGATGCGTAAGGGCTTCTTGATTCTGTAATAATACCGGCTGCAAGTAGATCTTTTATGTGCCGTCGAACGTCCTCAATGTCTGCAGGCGCAAGGCGACGAGACCTCTCTCTAAAAGGTCTGGGATCATGCAGGTTTATGTGATGTTCAACCCCTTTGGCAATTCCTACATCCCATTCCTCCAAGGAAAACACATTTCCTTTGTCCGACAATTTCTGACTTAACCTTTTCTTCCATCCTTCTGGAACACTGGAGTTTCCAAAATTAAATAATTCTGGATTAATGGTGGTAGGAACAGTGTTACTCTTCTGAGCAACAGCCACTGTATCAGTCGAATACACTTGCGCAACTACAGTCCCAGGTGGAAGAGAGATGTCTCTAGAAGTCTCATTGTGTATTGGTACTCGAAGTTGATTCAACTTTTCCTCTTGTAAGGGTAAAACCACAGGAGGAATGAACAGTCCTGAAGGCAACTGATCCTCTGCGGAAGTTTCCACAAGGAAAATATCCTTCTGTATGGGCTTCTCACACTCTACTTGACATATTGCTTGGAGTTCCCCTTTTGAAGGTACTGTCAGAGAACCGGGTCCCACCCACTTGACTCTTCCCTGTGAACAGTCAGCACTCTCTGGTTTAGGTTTTTGCGGAAAACATAGCTCCTGGTAAGGCGAACTGATCCTAAAGCTGTGAGCAATGTTGGAAGAACCAGTCTCTTCTGTTAGCGCCCCCAACCTTGTGAAAAAACTGGCATTTGTCCCTATTATCACTGGGACTGACTGGGGTCCTTGGGGCTCTGGACAGACCAATGCTAGAATGGAAATGGTTTCCTCCACTTTGGTACCGGAGGTGCGGAAAGAAGCATCAACCACAATATATCCCCTGTAAGGATAATTAGATGAACTGAGTCCCCATATAGATAGTCCATGAAGTGGTCGAATTGGCACATCAAGCAAGTATTTAGAATACCAAGAGTCAAACACAATAGTGACTTGGGATCCACTGTCCAAAAGAGCTCTACACGGATGTCCATTGAGCTTCAGAGACACTGTAGAGGTAGGTCCCACCAATCCTTTAGGGAGACATGCTGTTTCTAAGGCATCTATCTGACTTTTCTTTGAAAAACAATCAGGTTTTCCTGCCTTACCGCTGTCATTTGGCATTTCACTTCTTTCACTTTTAGCCTTCCTTAGTGAACGGACTAACTTTTGGATCACTTTTGTGGGATTTTCAGGGGCTTGGCACCTAGTTGCGATGTGTCCATCTTCTCCACATCGATAGCAGAAGAAGTCTTCCTGGATCTGTCTAGTCCTGCCTTTGGGTGGCATAGACCAAGTGCTGGGTGGTCTCTGAACTTGCTCTGGCGACTGGCTATGAGTTACACTCATAACACTAATCTTCTGCTGCAATTGCTTTATTTGGTCTTTCAGAGATTGCACCTCCAAATCACGGTGGGTATCAACATGTGTCTTTGAAGACGTAGGCCCAGACTCCAGCATCACAGAAGCAGCTGACACATTTTGGGACCCTTGTGCTAGCCTGGCTCTCAGATCCTTGAGGTCTGCTTTTAACTCTTTCACCACAGAAAAGCTAAGTTTCCCTTCCTCATGACCCTGAACAGACTTTACAGTGGCTTTTATTTTCTGCCTGGCAGCTTCATTTTCCTCAGCTTCCCTGACCTCATTTAAAAGTGTCAAAAAGGTTGGCGGTTGATTTTTCCTCTCTCTAAGCCTCAGCTGCAGAAGCATTAGGTCTGACTCAACGGCCCCTCGAATTAGTTGCTCAACCCTAACTCGATCCAGCATTTGCGGAGACACTCCACCTTTCTGCACAACTTTGTTTAGTGCTTTGTCCACTCTGCGCAAGAAATCTGATAAGGCTTCCCCAGAGCATTGTCTTAAAAGGCGAAAGGCAAAATACAAATCCTCTCCTGACTCCGACGTTCCAAAAGTAGTTTCTAGTGCTTCTAGGTATTGTAAAACACTAGCTTCAGGATTAGAGAATCGTACTGCCTTGATGATTTCGAGTGCCGGCCCTTTTAGGCTCTCTACTACCCTTCGTCTTTTCTCTCTTTCTGAGCACTCACACTCAGCAATCATCATTCGGGCTTGATCGACCCAGCCCTCCAATGTTTCTTCCCCTTGAGGTGTGGGCACAGTGCCAGAAAATGTGCGTAATCTCCTATAGACATTATCACTGGGCGGTTTACCGGTTTTCTCTAACAGATCCCCCAAAGCACGTATGATAGCTTCTGGAGAACTGGCACTTGGACCTGAAGGAGACACCAAACCTTGTAAATCAGTTAATGACTTTCCCTCTCCTACCAAAAACCTGGCAAGCTTCTCCTCAAAACCTCCAGAGGTAGGTACACTTCTCTGGACTACAACGACTTTCCAGGGTTCTTCCCCTTTAGCAGACAACAGTTCAGTGGGTACAAGCTCAGGGTTAATGGTCTCACGACACTCACACAACACCCATTGTTTAAATGAGCTGGAACCTTCCTTGGTAGCTCTAACTCGCACTCTTCCCCAAGCTTTTACAGATTGTGTGACATCCTCAATATGTGCCACTTCCACCTCTGTTGACACTCCTATCAACAATATGGCATGAGTTTTATCAATCAGTTCCTCTTCACACCACTTAGTGAGTTCTGCTTGGAAATCACAAGAGCTAGACAAATCCATCTTAAATTACAAAAAAGTCAGCAAGAGGTAAACTGGTTAGGATACTAACAAGAGGAAATTTGAGTTCCCCGTACGGGCCACCATTTTATGTAACACCCTACTCAGACAGAAGGTTCTTCTTTCTAGAGATATTTAAGAGTGATCACACGGGTTCTTTTATTTTGTGTCTCTCGACTAATATTGGGAACTCTTTTTAAACTCAACTAACAATACTCTGACCTCTTATTGATATAGAGCACAGAAATAAAACCCTCAAAAAAATATTTAACAACACCACTATCACGGTTTAAATACCAACCCAAATTAAGGAAATAATCCGTTCTTTCACAATAAACAATTACAAATTTTATTAAATGTCCTTTGAATATAAAATGAAAAAATAAAAAATATATAAATAAGAAGAATTTCAACTTCCCTAGAGTATCAAAACACTCCCTGAAATGTCACAAATGTCACAAATTAAATCACTTGAATATTCTAAATGGCAAATTGCCCATGTAGTTTGGTTTTTAGTTACATCAAATTAACAAATGACAAAAGGATCCTCTTACTCAGATGAATCAAAGTTATAACAAAATAATCGTGGGCCCACACACACACACTCTTTCACACAATCTCACGTGCGCGCTTTTCCCCCGCGTTGCAGGCCTGTAGCGTTGCTTGGGTGCGTTGTGGCCTTTAAAGCCAAACTCAAAATTGGCCCCTTCACTCTAAAGAGCAAGAAAAATAAAATGAATAATACCTGTAAGTCCCAGAGCTGTCCGTTTTGCTCGGCAAACGAGTGTTTCGCTCTCTTGGGCTGCTCTCGTGAAATCGTCCGCGGCTCCGCGTGTCCCACGTAGCCAGAGGAACTCTGAACCTCACGGTGATTCAGAGCGCTATCTGGTTAGTCATCATGCTTTACAATGACTGCCTTTATAATGAGTTGCCTCAGAAACGCAGCGCTAAACTGCCGTCTCGTTCAAAGAGATCGTATCTCACTCTCTCTCACCTATCACGGCAAAACCGAAAGATGCTGTCTTCGTTTTGAAGTCAAACTCAACAAAACATTGGTCTTTCACACCATACTCCTAAACAGTAAAGTAAATTAGTCACAAATCACTTACTAACGGTTAGTTAGTAAAACAAAAAACGACAATCTAGGAAAATCAATCCGATCTGGATTTTTTCCTTTCACCTTCTCCTCAGCTTGTCATTTTTTTCGTCACTTTTCTCACAACCGCCAATCACGTCACGAATAACTCTCTAGGAGGTGGGCTTTGCAAATCCCTTATCCAATGACAAAAGAAATGATCAAACTTGCTTGTAAAAACCACATTATTCCGCAAGTACATCTCAACCAAACAAAATAAGAGAAACTGAATTTTAAAGAAACAGTCAACATATATTGAGATTAGTGAATTGCATTAAACATAACATACATAGAAAGTTCTCTACTTACACTACATTCAATTGCTCCAATTCACCCAGGTTACACAAACTTCGCGAGGCAGACAACAACATTATGTGATCAAATACAAATAATCCACTTGTTAAACACAGCTCCACCAAGTGCACTTAATTAGAACTGTGAAAAAAAAAAATTCGAATAGTATTTTATTTTTTTGAATAATAATTACAGATCGAAAATTTGAATATTCGTGCACATCCCTAATAGATAGATAGATAGATCCCAAACTTGAAATGAAATGTTTGCTCTTTCTGTGTTGTATTGTATTTTATATGTGTTTTCCATGCCAACAATGTTAATAAAATGATCAAATGCATTCAGTGGCACTCATAATTTATCTTTTTTTCACCGTAAAAAAAATTGGCTAGTGGAAATTCTGATTGGCTGGTAACTTTAGAAAGTTACCAGCCACATTGGCTGGTGATGAAAAAAGTTAATTTAGAACCCTGCAGACAACTTCATTATAAAGAAAAACAACAAATCAAAAAAAATATGATCATAACCTATGACACAAATTATATTATAAACTAGATTAGTGGATAACTCAGCAGTAGAATTTAGTCTATAAAAATCACAAGTGTACAATAAGTATATAAAATCTGAACATTTAGTGCAAAAAAACATTTAGTTCATGGGGAACAAATAAGAGACAATAAGTGTAGCACTAAATCTGGTAAAACGTTACACTTTGCTCTTTGTATTGTTGTAAAATACATTAATGAAAAACAAGATAAAAATCAGAAAGATCAATTATTTTATATATAGTCTAGGCTACTATAAAATTAAGATTTTTTTTTAAATGTATATCACAGCTGTTTAATGAGGCAGCAACATATGAATGATAGGACAGAACAAAAAAGGCTAAAATCAAGCCACTTGCTACAGTAATATCATTAAATAAATAGTAACTTTGAACTATTAAAAAAAAAAAACGCTTCAGTGTGCCGACGCACTGGCAACGGTTATGACACTGCATCTGCGCGAATCCACAAACTAATTGAAGTTCAGAGACTACTTGGGTGGCTCGCTGTAATTCAAAGCAAGCCCACTATGTCACACTGGCGCTTTATACATGGAACTTGGACAGGGTCAGGGCACACAGGCCACTGTGGCCGTACAATGATTTTTTTTTTCACGGGGCATGAAGGCCAAAGTGTAGGGCAACGGCTGCCATGATATAATTCCCACGCTGGCGGTTTGTTTTCAGGTGTGCTTTAAAGTTTCCTATGATGTTTAGTCTCTCTATTGAACTGATTATACACGTGCTTCATGACGAAATCACGCAGGGGCGTTCCCACAGCGTCTCGACGCAGCTCGAGTTCCCTTGAAAGAGAACCACATTTAAACTTTTTTTTTCAGCCACATTTATTTTTTGCCACATTTTAATACATGTCAAGCCTCTTCGCTCACCCAGGCACCAGTCATTGAGCAAGTGCAAGTGATTGCTTGAATACTAAGCATGATTGAGGTTATGGGTTCACGGACATGACCACTAATAGTAAAGCAACTCCGCTGCACCACCCATTTAATGGCTAAGTAAATTGTGTTTAACTTTTAATTTTTATTCCACTAGATCCAATTTACAATAAAAGTGCCATAATATTTTAATGTCCTTGGCTGCAAGTTCAAGGCAGACACTACAACGTAATTAAGATAAAATTAATAGAAGGCGTTTATGACTTAATTTGCTGCTGTTTAATTGAAAAATGTGGCCAGATTTTATCCTTTAGTATTACACTATTGAAGTAATTTTTGGCATGAATTGTGAGAAGAGAAAAACAAAAAAGCCTACTTTACTTCATGCTTGTTCAAACTCTATATTATCTAGCCCTTAATTTATATAGAATGTTAATTTCTAGTTTTCACAAATGTTTGTTCATCTGTACATTTTAATTACAAAATGATTCCATTAGTCACATTATGAGATGACTTTCATAGTGTATTTTGTGATTTTATGGCCTAGAGAAAGAGCTCAGAGCGAGTCCTTGTTCTGTGTTTTAGTGTAAAATACAGAAACTCCATGAGAAATGGGCATCTGGGGGACATTACGGCCAAACTGCAGCGCTATGACAGAGTTGGTGACTGAGGTCGAAATAGTGCAGTTTTGCTGAAACGATTCGTCTTTATACTATATCAGCTTGTTTTGACCTTGGTGTGGATACGCAGATAAGTCCAAAGAAAATAATCTCCAGAGAAGAGGAGTCAGAGGAAATCTACAGCCACGGTTGGCCATAAATTTATCACAATATGAAGCAAGGAAGATCAATTATTTAGTCCGTTAGACAAGGCCACAATGAATATAAGGGCATGGAGTAGAAACGCACAGTGAGGGTTGATCAGTTTCAAAAGAAAAATGCTAAAAGAATAAACAACTATTTGAAAACATGTCAGGGACAAATTAATGAGAATGTGCTAGCCAGAAATTAGATCAATATAAACTTGAAACGTTGAAGAAGAGCATATACTGTTTGTGTGATGACAAGTCTAACATAGTGACTGGTGGGGTTTCATTATTACAGAGAGTGATAACAATGTTCTTGCTTTGTCGGTAATGAGCATTTAGAAAACTATACAGTGGCTGACTCTAACTCTCACACAAAACGTCTGGTTTACTGACACATTCTGTATGTGCTTCAAATTGGGGGGTTGACATAATTACTAAAGGTTTGACTCCAAACTCATCTTTACCTGAAACCAGAGAGGAAAGTGAGTAGTGCTCCACAGGTTGATTTTGGTGGGCCCTAGGTTATAAAAATGACATTTCTACCCCACAAGGTGGCTTGCGGGAAGCCATGATGACAATTAATTATCCTTCTGGTTATGACAGTGACTTCCACCTGCTTCAAGCTCCATCCCCATTTGGAATGGAAATAAGCTTCTCTCTCATTTGCTACAAGAAAAAAATATCCTCCATATTTATCCTATAACTTCTCTTTTCTAGAGAATTACAGGAAAGTGGGTCATGTGATGTTGATTAAGCGTGTGATGTCTTTGTATGGGTTGTAGAGACGTACTGTCACAGTCCTCGTCTGCACCAGTCTGTCTTTGTGTCTACACTACACTTCCCAGAATCCTCCTCGTCTCCACACCTGTATTCACTCCCTCACTTACCAGCCTGTCCCTCGTTATCATCATCAGTGTCACCTGTTTTCACCTTGTTATGTTTGATTCCTGCTTGTATTTAGTCTGCTTCTGTTCAGTCTGTCCTTGTCGGTCGTCGTCTATATTACATGGTGTTAAATGTTACCTTGTTGTTGTGAGAGTCACCTGCCTGTCTGTATCCTGTAATATTCACTTAACTAAAGAAGTTTATATTGGATCTTCTGCCTGCCTTGTCTTCCTTCATCAACCCACACACCCGTGACAGAACGACCGACCGCAACATGGACCACTTTGCAGCAGTTAAACTGCTGTGCCTCGAGCAGAAGGATTGTTCCCTAGAGGAACATTTGGAGAAGTTCCTCAACCTGGTACCAGCTACAACCTTCCCGGACGACAGTCTCTGTTACTTCCTGCATGCCGGCCTCAACACCGCCACCAGAGAGCAGCTGTCTGGGAAGGGTCCTCTATGGAGCTTTGCAGAATATGTAGAGTGGGTGCTGGTGTCCTGTAACTCGCCATTCACCGTCGATGATGTCACCAGCCCCACTCCAACCCCACCATCCAGCCCAGTCAAGCCTTCACCGCTGGTCCCGTCCAGCCCAGCTCTTCACGTCCAGCCAGAGACCGTCCAGCCAGAGACCGTCCAGCCAGAGACCGTCCAGCCAGAGACCGTCCAGCCAGAGACCGTCCAGCCAGAGACCGTCCAGCCAGAGACCGTCCAGCCAGAGACCGTCCAGCCAGAGACTTCTTCCCCGCTGGTCCCGTCCAGCCCTGCCGAGCCCTCACCGCTGGTCCCGTCCAGCCCCGCCGAGCCCTCACCGCTGGTCCCGTCCAGCCCCGCCGAGCCCTCACCGCTGGTCCCGTCCAGCCCCGCCGAGCCCTCACCGCTGGTCCACGTCAGTCACGTCACGTCTGCCCAGCCTGTCCCAGAGCCTGTCCCTCATCCAGTCACTCTCCCCATTAATTTTTTGGGGGGGGGGCCATAGGCCCTCGCCGTGGGCGCCGAAGGACCCACGGCCACCTGAAGGGGTCTCACCGCCGTGGCCACCCGAAGGGGTCTCACCGCCGTGGCCACCCGAAGGGGTCTCACCGCCGTGGCCGCCCGAAGGGGTCTCACCGCCGTGGCCGCCCGAAGGGGTCTCACCGCCGTGGCCGCCCGAAGGGGTCTCACCGCCGTGGCCGCCCGAAGGGGTCTCACCGCCGTGGCCGCCCGAAGGGGTCTCACCGCCGTGGCCGCCCGAAGGGGTCTCACCGCCGTGGCCGCCCGAAGGGGTCTCACCGCCCTGGCCGCCCGAAGGGGTCTCACCGCCCTGGTCACGCCCACAGCCTGCTCCGCCCTGGCACGCCCACAGTCTGCTCCGCCCTGGCCACGCCCACAGTCTGCTCCACCCTGGCCACGCCCACGTCCTGCTCTGCCATGGCCGTCTGATCCATCCTGGAGTCCGTCCTCCTGCACCCGATCCGCCTTCCCGTCACGGACTCCAGGATGCCCACCCTCCCACCCCTGCTCTACGGCGTGAGGCCACGCCTACCGGGAGGGGGGAGTAATGTCACAGTCCTCGTCTGCACCAGTCTGTCTTTGTGTCTACACTACACTTCCCAGAATCCTCCTCGTCTCCACACCTGTATTCACTCCCTCACTTACCAGCCTGTCCCTCGTTATCATCATCAGTGTCACCTGTTTTCACCTTGTTATGTTTGATTCCTGCTTGTATTTAGTCTGCTTCTGTTCAGTCTGTCCTTGTCGGTCGTCGTCTATATTACATGGTGTTAAATGTTACCTTGTTGTTGTGAGAGTCACCTGCCTGTCTGTATCCTGTAATATTCACTTAACTAAAGAAGTTTATATTGGATCTTCTGCCTGCCTTGTCTTCCTTCATCAACCCACACACCCGTGACACGTACATGATACAAAACATGGGTTAAACTATTTATTGTCTCTATTAGTTAGCAGCTATACAATTGTGTGTGTGTGTGTGTGTGTGTGTGTGTGGTAAACCCTATATTATTTATATACATTATCCTTGTCCTTGTGGGGCCATTTGTTGGTCCTCATGAAGAAAACCGCTTGTAATCATACTAAGTGGTGTTTTTTGAAAATGTAAAAATGCAGAAAATTTTCTTTGAGGGTAGGTTTAGGGGTAGGGGTTAAGGTCAGGGGATAGAATATACAGTTTGTATAGAATAAAAATGATTATGTTAATGGAAAGTCCCCATAAAACAAGAAAACTCAACGTGTGTGTGTACCTGCATCAAACTGGCATCCAGCAGCATTCAAAAATTCAAAACTGCATCTTATATTCTTACAGTCAAATTGGATTGCAGGATATGGGTTTGGAATAGCATTTCAAGTTTTGTAAATTAGCTTAGAAGCAAACCAAACATTTTTTTTTTGCATTCCCACAACACAGTGTAATTGATTGGTGCATCCCAAATTGGTCTGTATCAGAAGATGGGAGGTATGCCAGCCGTCACACTCAATCAACCTCTCTGCATCTGCAAATGTCAAAAGGAACATGAGGTGAATGAAAATGCCTGGAAGACAAAAACCTATACCAATAGCCTAGATCAGTGCTTCTCAACTGGTGCGCCTTCACCCAGAAATGAAATTTGTTAAGATGGGGTTGCAGACAGCAGGTAAATAATAAAATGCAACTAACTATATAATTCGGTAGGCATAGAATAGTAAAATAAATAGGCTTATCAACTTTCAAAAGGGAGAACATGTTTCCTATATATTTTGTAATTGATGTGAAAGTTAAATACGAATACAAGTTTTAGCCCAGTATTTATTTTGTGTTCGACTGGTAAAATACAAATCTGCTGTTGTATTTTATATTCAGCAAATGTCACTTTCACTCTTTTGCATGTTCAGGTCTATGCTGTCCATGGCAATCTTTAAAGAAAGTTCCTCAAAATGAAAATGCTGTCATCAATTACTCGTTTGATCAATTATGTTGTTTCAAACATGTATGAAAGTCTTTCCTCTGCGGAACACGAAAGAATATATTGTGAGAGAGAAAAAAACTGTTTTGCTCAGCATTGATTTACGTTGTGTGTACAAAAAGAAATCACATTTATCAAAAAAAAAAAAATTGTTCCACAGAGGAAAGAAAGTCGGTAACACTTTAGAATAATGGTCCGTCATTAATAAGTAACTATGCAGGACTAATGAGTAGTACTACTGTACATTAACACTTAAAGGTGCAGTGTGTAATATTTTTGACTATTTATTAACAGAAATGCAATATGACATCCATAACTATGTGTTCAGTTGTGTATAAAGAACTTACTTAATAAACCGTAATGTTTTTATTACCTTAGAATTAGGCATTTATATCTACATAGGCGTGGGAATCCCCTTCTATGAAGGCCGCCATATTATGACGTCATATTTCTACCGTAGCTGACAGCGAACAAACAGCGTTACATACATGTTTCGTCACTACCTTGAAAGAGAAGCCGCAGAAAGCTAGAAGAAGCTAGTCATAAACACCGTGAGTGTTTTCCCTTGTCAGTGGTGTAAATATGTAGTTGGATTGTGTTATGTAACTTAATTCTTCACCCTCGCTGTGTTATGGCTTTGCTATGTGGGGATAAATGTGGTGGTTACGTTCGTGAGACAGCTGATTAGTAGGCTACTCTTGTCATTGACCGGAAAACAGTTACAGGAATCACCAACCCGTCGATCTTGGAAGCATTTTATTCTAAATATAGTCTATTATTTACAACAACTGTGACGAGATCTATCGTGTCGACAGCTCAGACCAATATTATTATATTATGTATTAAGACCCTTGATCCTCACCTGACTATGGCTTTGTAAACTTTATCCATGATGTGGTTTATAATGGACTGTGGTACTCCATGTTAGCTGTGGCTTGTTTTACTCTGGCTCACTACGACGATGTTTGTCCCGTTTTAGCCACCGTAGCTTCTTCGAAAGGGAGGGGTGAGCAGTGGGCTGAGCCCTTAGTGTAAACTCGCAAACGAACCGCTAGATGTCGCCAAAAAGCTACACACTGCACCTTTAACTAATCACTAAGTAATATAAAATTTAGGAGATAAGATTACCTTATTAGATAATCAATAATTATTTAACTCCTTCCCACTCACATTGGATTAGGGACATTATGTTCTGTATGAATTTAGAGAAAATACGGTACACCACCCAGGGATCTGAGAATAAATTTTACAAAATATGGCGCCCCTTCTTGACATTTTTTGAGAAACCAACTACAACAATATCAGAGTAGCTACCCTCTTCTTTTTTTATTTTTTTTATTTATTTGTGTTTTTTTTAATCTTATCCTTTTCATCGTTATGTAGTATAATTAGGACTTGTGTTTTAAATCATCTCTAGTAGGATCTCTTAAATGCAGACTTGTTTGTAAATGGATGGAAGGGTGGGTTATGGGTGGGGTATGTTTGGTTTAAAAAATGGAAATGTGTATTTCATTGTACAGTAATTGTTTTCGCAAAGTTGTCATTCAATAAAAAAACTTTGAACGAATAATTATTTAATGAGATTATCCTCATTATTAACTATTAACTAACTGACAAATTACAAATAATGTTATTATGTGTCTGAGACGTAATCCGTCATAATTTTTACTCTGAATAGTCATAAAATGCATCAAGTGTTACCTATGCAGGAACTACGAGTGATCTGGACCATTATTTTAAAGTGAAACATATTTTTTAATCCAAAATAATAGTCCACATAAATAGTAGACTTTGAAGAGTGACTAGGTACTTGAGTAATTAGTGATGTTCTGAGTAAAAAAAGGAGAAAAATCATCAAGAACTACTTGTGATCAGGACCATTATTTTAAAGTGAAAAACAGTTTCATATTTTTCATGCAAATATTTTATGCAAGCATGTTAAATGTCTGGACCTGCAGAGTGAAAATTGTGTGTTCCCAGCATAAGGGTTCATGAACTGCACACATTTTAGCTTGAGCTGGTCACATTCACGTCTGTGCTAAAAAAATGAAGTGGGATAAGATCAGGTGAAACAGGTAAAATAAAATCCCACCGTTAAGACTCGTTTTCTATACAGAACTTCTCAGGTTACCTCATGACCTGAGTAAAGTAAATGTTTTTCACTTTAAAATAATGGTCCAGGTAACTAGTAATTCCTGCATAGTGACTAAGTAATTAGTGATGCATTTTATGACCACATTGAGAGTAAAAAAAAGACAATTGCTAACATATCAGACACGTTAATGTTGTGATTAGTTATTAATTAATAATTATTTTTAATGTATCATTATTACCTAGTTCGTAATAATGCCAATCTCATCAAGTAATTATTAGTTACCTAGTATTAATGAGGAACTATCTTAGATATTACTTACTGATTTGTACTGATTTGCAACATTTCATGTTAAAAATACCCGTTTTTCTAACCCATACATGCTTAAACAATTGCCTGATGGGCTGAATGAGCCCTTCTCTGATAACTGCGATTGCCTCTATAATCCTGTACAGTAAAATAAATAAGAGGGATTCGGGACGGAATTTGAGACTGGGCGTGACGTCATACGCGTTCACGCTCACCTGGCTATGTCTGGCAGGTTTGTGTATTCACCACCATTCTCCGTATCAGCGAAGACAACTCGAGCACAGACATCCCAAGTCTCCTGGAGAGACCTTGCGTTTGGAGGCAGAGAGCGAGAGAGCGAGAGAGAACAGTTCAACATGGAGATAGATGGAAACAAAAACCGAAGTTTTCTACTACCCCCGTTTTCCCCTCACACATAAGTGTGTAATTTACTCAAATGCCTTTCCTTTCATATATTTAAAATGACTTTATAACTTTATTACCTCTGAAGACATTATGACTGTAAACAAAAGATTTGTGCGGCTGATGCTCCTTCGGTTATGAACAGCTCGTGCTCATGCAAGCGTGCGTGTGCGTGTGGTCCATGAGCGTGCACACCTCTGGTTGCAGTTTCGCTTGTCGCCAGAGGGGGCATAGTTCTGCAAAAACTCAGAGACTTGCGCTATGCACCTTTAAGGGTGATTACAGCTTGTGCACTTGCTCCATGATAGTAATGTATGCCTACTAGTTTCAAAAAATATATTTTGGGCAATTAATAATTTTTAATGTAACTTTTATTAACATTATTCTAATGTTGTTGGTTGTTTTTGACTACACAGTATCTCACTAATTAAGCATTTCATGCTGATATCATAATTAACAGAAAGATGGGTGATATCACAGCAGTGGTTAAAACAGATTTCAGCAAAATTGTCTTAGATTTGATTATCTGGATGGATGGAACTGTGATGTTTATGTTTATAGTAATTTACAATGTATCGGTGCTTATACATTATAATATACTCATAGAGTTATTTGTAAAGACATTATTATTATTATTATTATTATTATTATTCATTAAACATGAAATTATCTTACTAAAAATGTCAATCTTAAATAAAAAATAAAATAAAAAAGCATTCTAAAACCAAGCATGCTATTGCATGCTCCTTTGTTAATTAAAACCAAAATTAATTCACAATTAATTACACAAATAAGAGCAATATACATCCCAAATGTACTTTTGTTCCCCAGTCCAGCCAGAATAATTACACACTAACATTCAAGATTGTTTAAATTATGCATTCTGCTGAGATCAGTGCTTTGTAAATGAAGCAATCATTTCTGCTATGTTCTATTTTCTTTCCTTTCCCTCCCAGCTATCTCTGTTCACTCCCAGAACAATGGGGAGTGATGTTGACTCCTCTCTATCATCTCTATTTCCTCTTAACCTCTGTTGGCTACCGGTATGCCAGTCATCATAAGTATCCTTAGTATCGTCAGTCGTCCCCTCTCTTTTCTTCTATCTTAAAGCTGGTGAGCTCTGCCCCCAATTTTTGCTTTGCTGTCCCCAGCCTCCTTGATGCACTCCTGTACTCGAGAGGCCTTGTTAACAGATTGCCAATAAGATGCGTGTCATGCTCTTGTGACACATGTCCTCTGGTCAGAGTAATGGTACTTCCCTCATGGGAGAGGAGCTCTTACCCATCACAGAGACCTTCCTGTAAACCCATTCAGTGTCATTGGAACTCAGAGGTTAAACGGCCCATCGTGGGATCGAGATTTCCAGTCAGAGTTGAAAGATTTTGACTGGTGACTTGTTAAGTGCTGTTAATATTACCAACAAACATTGTTAAAATGCAAGTTAATATTGGCATTTGTGAGTACATAACACAGTTGTTCTTTATTGGCTGGTGACTTGTAATGGGTGAAGTGGCTGCAATAAAATGCACGACGAAGGAGTAAACAACAAAAACAGTCTTTATTAGTAAGCCAATAAGAACAGTTCATATTTAATATTTCTCACCTTAAACCACCAATTTGAAAACATAAGGATGAAAAAAATTATAGGTCTTCAGGTTTTGACTGGGTCAAATGTATTCATGGGGTAAAATAACACATCCATATGTTTGCATAAAGTAATAGCAGGCTCTGCATTTTTACAACAAACCCAGCAGTGCTGATTCAGTTTAAAGGCAGAGGTCAGACCATGCAATCTGCTACATGAGTAAATGCAACACAAGATCACAAACTCGTCAGTTGAATTTTAAGCCTTTGTCTGTTTTGCTGGGTACATCATGCTCTTTGAGTGAGTTTCATGTTTTATATTAATCTGTTTCCCCACATTGCCTCATGTGGCTGTTTTCTTTACCTCCTTTTCCAGCTCTGAAGGAATGGCTGAAGCACTTTTCATCATTCTCTGAAAAATTTATTTTCCCCTGACAAGCTCATAACACCCAGTTTCATCTGATGCAAGGACAGTTAACAGGTAAAATCCACTCTGCTCTGCAAACCTGAGGCTAGAATACCAATTAAATAATAATAAAAAAATATATATTGTGATTTGTTTATTTTTTGTAAAGGTGATAGAAAAATAATAAGTAAAGGTGATAGGGAATAAAAGTTATTTCTAGACCAATGATATTGATGGCCTTATGCTGTTGTCAGATCTAAGCAAATAAACATCCACATCGTGTTTCACTCTATTGCAAAAATGTTACAGATTTGTGTTCCAAGTGGTTACAGCATAATCAAAGTCGAGCTGAGAGTGGGCATCATGGGGCGCTGCGTACAGTTCTTCAGAATTAGGGGACAACAGGAACCACTGAGATCCACTTTGAGGTGCACAAAGGAAATAAAGCCAGCTGAGTAAAGTGCATATTGTCAAACAAAGTAAACTGTTACCTTGACAGGCAAGGCAAAGGGACCATAACTACCAGATGTTATTTAAACATTCACACAACTTCCTGTCCTCCCACTTCTTCTGCTCCAAATAATTAGCTGAGAGCAACAATGAACTTGATTTCAGTTCTGGCTTGGACATGGTACTTTTCCCCACAGGGGTAGTTCTGTTTGATCTGCAGGGCTGTTACAGATCCAGTGGCTCAGCACCTTAGGATGTCAGAATGAGTTTAATGCAAGTATCTCAAACGGATTTTTAAACAAAACACTTTAGATGGAGAAAAGTGATCAATGCACAGCAATCTATAAGTATTTTACAATGTGGCTAACTAAACGCTAACTTAACGTACGAATTTGTATGATATGTTTAGACCCCAGTGATGGGAAAGTTTAGGAGATGGGTTAGGGGTAGGACCATCCTTTTTAATTCGTATGAATTAGCCACCTCGTAAAATACTTCTGAATTACCGTGAGATCAGGTTGAAGTGCTGCTTTGAACAAATTATAATTTATGTACACTACCATTAAAATGTAAGTATAGACTTTTTTTATTTTATGAAATAAATTATTTAATACTGTTATTCAGCAGGGATACATTAAGATTCTCAAAAGTGACAGACATTTATAATGTTAGAAAAGATTTCCAATATTTCCATTTAAAATAAATGTCTTCTTTCTTTTCATCAATTCTGGAAAAAAAAACATTATCGTAGTTTCCACAAACATATTAGGCAGTACAACTGTCAATCACAGAGTCAGCTACACCCTCAGCATCAGAACTCTAACACTCCACCTACTCGTTCACAATGACCAGAATTCTAATTAGCATCACCTGCACCCACTCATGATCCATACAATATTTAAGTTCACCAGCCTGTTTGACCCATTTGTGTCCTCTTGAGTGAATGAGACAACGAGTCTCTGTTTTCCGAGACCTCTCTGTGTTGGCGTGACGGCGCTTCAGTGATCTTCGCGAGCTCCCGGGCGCTGGCTGTTACTGCACGCGATCTACATCTTTAAACAAAAAGCTGTTCTCACAGCTGGTATTCGGTTGAGTGCACACAGCGGGCTTGCAGTTTCCCCGCTGTGTTGCCGCGTTGATCCCTGTGTGCTTCAGCACAATAAGAGAGTGTTTATGTAAAAGAGCAACACGGGTGAAGATCGCGTCCTTTTCAGGATGACGTTTCACCTGTGTGTTTCTGGATGCGGTCGTTTCCTGTCCTCATTTGACGGCCACGATCACTGTTTCACATGCCTGGGCTTAAGCGTGTTGAGACTGCGTTCGTGGGTGGTTCATGTTCTCTCATCAGAGCATGACCACGTCGGCGCGTTGTTCGTCTCCCCTTTGTCGTAAAGGCTTGAGCCGTTCAGCGTGCCGTGTGCCGTCGAGCCGCCGGCTGACAGCGCGGGTTGTCACGGCAACCCAGCGCGCGTCATTCGGCGCGGTTGATGCGCGGTCGAGACTCAAGTGCCTCAAACGAGATGGAGTCCCTTTGCATATTCCTAGATCTAGTTCCTCTTCTGCACCAGAAAAGGCCTACTTTGGCTAATAGCATTGGTGATCTGAGGACTACAGTGAGGGAACCCCTCACTCCTCTAGCGCATCGCAAACATGCGGAAACTGTGTTCGTGGGTGGTTTATGCTCTCTTATGAGAGCATGACCACGTCGGCACGTTGTTTGTCTTGAAAAAGAGTTCAACGTGCCGTGTGTCATCAAGCTTGATGCACGTTCACTTTTTTTTGCATGCCTGGCAGCTTTTCGGATGGAATTACTGGTGGTTCTCATGAGGAACCAAGTGTTTCATTCGGGGCTCCAGGGGAGGATCAGATGTCGATCGCTGCATCGGAAAGAGAGGGCTGTTACACTCTGGTTATGGTGATACTGAGTTCCCACTGTAATGGTGTGTGCGCTCATGCTATCAGGTCCAAACTTGACAGCCACACTTCCCGGGCTACTCTGGGGGCGCAGTGCAACGCATGTCGCCTTGCCCCGCCCCCGTTCTTGCCCGGATGTGTGTGAAGAACTTTTTGCAGTATGGAGGCATGTTGGTGCCAAAATCTGTGAAAGTTTTTCCTCTCTCACTACCCTTATGGTGGGTTTGCTAATGGCAGACCACCTCTTCCCTGCATGTGATGGTCAGTATAGGCCAAAAACACGCAGTGCACAAGGGTAGTTCTGAGTCGGGGTTGAGCTGTGCATAGTAACTACCGTGATTTTAGTCACAGCACTGGCCCTCGGTCAGACGATGTCCACATTGTGGTCCAGAAGTTTCCCAGGGCTAACCTTGTAGACGTTCGAGACATCGCCAAAGTTTTCTTTCTCGATGCTCCTATTTCTCAAGGTTTGCCCTGTTTCGGTGACACTGTTGGAGACTGTGCCAAGCGGCTCTCCACAGTTCAGAAGCAGGCTGAGGAAACTACGAGCTTGACTCGATGTGCTTCCGGGTCACTCATGCTCCTCCTCAGTCTGTTTGTCGCCAAGGGTGTCAGTCCCCTGTGAAGCTGTCACAGCTAGCTCTACTGTGACGTCTAGCTTCGCAGGAAGACGGCGCCACCTGTCTCGGCAGCCCTGAGACAGGTGACCCAGCGTTGTAGGGAATTGCTCACTCGGAGACGGTGCACGCACCTCTCCCTCCCCCGGAGGAGGACGGGGTGGAGAATCTTTTCATTCTGTTCCGCCGCTGGCTCCCCGGAGTCCAGTGGTACCCTCATTTTCTAGAGCAGTTTCTTCCATCTCTGGGTCACGAAGGTGCGGACTGCAGTAAGCAACGCTCCCATGCCTTGCCACTCCTTTCCCCCTATTCCATTTCTCAGATGTCAGTGATGCCGCCACGGCCTCGTCACTCTCATCTCCCGCTGGGCAAGGAGGTGCGAAAACCTGGACTCGACGCCCTCGGGCCTCGCTCCTCGTTTCCCCTCCTTTCTTCCCCTCGGGACAGCCCACAGCCGAATGCCTCCGAGCCTTCCCTGCCGTCTGTTCCCCGGTGGAAGCAGGTAGGTGTTGCCCCACACACCCAGACCTCTCTCTCGGCCGCAGTAATGTCTCCGGAGTCTGGTCCCTGCCTTCCACCTCGCTGCCCCTCCGCGGGTACGCCGGTGGTCCGGGTGGGTTTGTTGGTACGGTCTCTCGAAGCCTGGCTAGCGCTTCCGAGCCGTCCCACTGGCTCACCCGTACTATCCGGCTCGGCTATGCAATTCAGTTTGCCTGCCGGCCTCCCAAGTACAGAGGCGTCCACTTCACTCGGGTGTGGAGTGTCGATGCCCCTGTCCTGAGGAAAGAGATCGACGTCCTGCTGGCGAAGGACGCAATCGAGCCGGTCCCTCCAGCCGAGATGAGGTCTGGGTTTTACAGCCCTTACTTCATTGTACCCAAGAAGGGCGGGGGGTTACGGCCAATCCTGGACCTGCAGGTTTTGAATCGGGTTTTGAATCGGGCCCTGCACAAGCTCCCGTTCAAAATTCTCACGCAGAAACGCATCTTCGAGTGCATCCGTCCCCAGGATTGGTTTGCAGCGATTGACCTGTAGGGTCACGCGTACTTTCATGTCTCGATTCTCCTTCGACACGACCCTTTCTTCGGTTTGCGTTCGAAGGTCGAGCATATAAGTACAAGTCCTACCCTTCGACCTGGCCCTGTCACCCCGTGTCTTCATGAAAGTCGCGGAGGCAGCCATTGTTCCCATGAGAGAACATGACGTTCGCATTCTCAACTATCTCGACGACTGGCTCATAATAGCTCACTCGCGAGATCTGTTGTGCGAACACAGGGACCTGGTGCTCTCCAGCACCTCAGCCGTTTGGGTTTTCAGGTCAACTGGGACAAGAGCAAACTCTGCCCAATGCAGAGGATCTCTTATCTCGGTATGGAGTTGGACTCGGTCGCTCGGACTGCACGCTTCACCGAGGAGCGCGTCCAGTCAGTGCTCAACTGCCTCAAGTCCTTTCAAGGCAGGTCAGCGGTCCCACTGAAACAGTTTCAGAGGCTCCTAGGGGCATATGGCAGTCGCAGCTGCGGTAACGCGCTCGGTCTGCTTCATATGAGACCGCTTCAGCGCTGGCTTCACGATCGAGTCCCCAAGATGGGCATGGCAGAGCGGCACGTGTCGGGTCAACAATACCCCGCACTGTCGCCAAACCTTCAGTCCTTGGTCAGACCCTGTGTTTCTACGGGCCGGAGTGCCCCTTGTCCAGGTCTCCAGGCAGGCTGTGGCTTTCACAGATGCCTCTGCCAACGGATGGGGGGCCACGTACAACGGGCATGCAGTTTCAGGTCTGTGGAAGGGGCCTCAACTGCATTGGCACGTCAATTGCCTAGAGTTGCAAGCAGTACGCTTAGCCTTGTCTCGCCTCAAGGGGCTGCTTCTGCACAAGCACGTACTGGTCCGTACGGACAGCAATGCGACCGTTGCGTACGTCAACCGCCAGGGTGGTCTACGTTCCCGTCGTATGTCGCGACTCGCCCGCCATCTCCTCCTGTGGAGTCAGAAGCATCTGAGGTCACTTCAAGCCATTCACATCCCTGGTGTGCTCAACCGTACAGCCGACGAGCTTTCACGGCAGCCACCTCTTCCGGGAGAATGGCGACTCCACCCCCAGGCGGTCCAGCTGATATGGGGAATTTTCGGAGCCGCTCAGATAGATCTGTTGCCTCTCCGGACACGACCCATTGCCGGTTGTTTTATTCTCTGACCGAGGGTTCTCTCGGCACGGATGCACTGGCGCACAGCTGGCCCCTGGGTCTTCGCAAGTATGCGTTTCCCCCAGTGAGCCTTCTTGCACAGACCTTGTGCAAGGTCAGGGAGGACGAGGAGCAGGTCCTGCTCGTTGCGCCGTATTGGCCCAACCGGACTTGGTTCGCGGAACTCATGCTCCTCGCGACAGCCCCTCCTTGGCCGATTCCTCTGAGGAAGGACCTCCTTTCTCAGAGACGGGGCACCTTGTGGCACCCGCGTCCAGACCTCTGGAGACTTCATGTCTGGTCCCTGGACGGGACGCGGAGGTTCTAGGTGGCCTACCACATGGTGTGGTAGACACCATCACTTCCGCTAGAGCCCCCTCTACGAGGCGCCTCTATGCGTGGAAGTGGAACCTGTTCGTCGACTGGTGCTCTTCCCACCAGGAAGACCCCCGAACTTGCCCGATCAGAGTCGTGCTTTCCTTCCTGCAGGATGGGTTGGAGCGAAGGCTGTCTCTCTCCACCCTCAAGGTGTATGTTGCCGCAATAGCCGCTCATCACGATGCAGTAGAAGGTAAGTCATTGGGAAAGCACAACCTGATCATCAGATTCCTCAAGGGTGCCAGGAGGCTGAATCCACCTCGTAATGTGCACCCCTTACCCTCTTGGGACTTAACTCTAGTGCTTAGGGCACTCCAGAGGCCCCCTTTTGAACCTTTGCCTATGGTCGAGTTGAATATCTTGTCTATGAAGACAGCTCTCCTGTTGGCTTTGGCTTCTGTTAAGAGGGTAGGGGATCTGCAGGCATTTTCGGTCGACGAATCGTGCCTAGAGTTCGGACCGGGCCTTTCTCACGCTGTTTTGAGATCCCGGCTCGGATATGTGCCCAAGGTTCCTACCACTCCGTTTGTAGATCAGGTAGTGAACCTGCAAGCGCTGCCCCTGGAGGAGGCAGACCCAGCCCTAGCTTTTCTCTGTCCCGTCCGCGCTCTGCGCTGTTATGTGGACAGAACGCAAAGCTTCAGGACCT
Source organism: Chrosomus eos (assembly GCA_036326025.1). Taxonomy (NCBI): domain Eukaryota; kingdom Metazoa; phylum Chordata; class Actinopteri; order Cypriniformes; family Leuciscidae; genus Chrosomus; species Chrosomus eos. The sequence goes on along the minus strand of CM070820.1, from coordinate 22,781,690 downwards.
CAGATCAGCTCTTTGTTTGTTACGGAGGCCAGCAGAAGGGGAAGGCTGTCTCCAAGCAGAGGTTATCCCACTGGTTAGTGGATGCTTCGTCCGGGCTTATGTGTCCCAGTGCGTGCCTTGCCCACCTAGGTTGACGGCACACTCTCTAGGAGTGTTGCCTCCTCCTGGGCCTTGGCGCAAGGCGCCTCGCTGACAGACATCTGTAGAGCTGCGGGCTGGGCAACACCTAACACGTTCGCTAGGTTTTATAGCCTTCGTGTTGAACCTGTTTCCTCCCGTGTACTCGCTACGGCCAGTAGCGCGAGGAATTAGGTTATGTCGGCTTGCTACGCCATTCCCGCCCCGTGGGCCGGATAAGTACGTCTTCTTACTCCGTTGGTTTACCAACATACGGCTAACCTCGTGAGTTCCTCCATCACCCCTTCGGCATCAGGCGAGGCGGATCGCCCGGTGCCAGGTCTATTACCTCTCGTAGGAGTTGCTATTAGACTGGGTGGCCTTAACAGTGGTCCCTTCGACGACCCATTTCTCCACGTTCCAGCTACCCTCCGGGTTAGCTCCGTGTCTTTCCCTCGACAGATCCTTTCTGTCGTCCTTGCTGAGTACTCTCCCACCCCTCGGGCTGGGACTACCTCAACGACTGCCGTATGTTTCACTACCCCACGGGTTAGTACATACGTGTATTCCTGTGGCCCGCTTCGGGTGGGCAGGCGCTCCGTAGCGTTCCCTCCTATGGGTTGGGCACGCTTTCCCAGTGTTATCCAATATCCACTGAGCGGGTCTTGCGGAACAGCAGTGTGATTCTTCCTAGCTAGCTTCTGCCTTATAACGTAAGAAACTGTTCTAGCGGGAAGCTAAGCTGGGCGCTGGAAGGGGCCAGCATCATGGCGTTTTATTAGGGATCCCGATTCGTCAGGGAACTCCCCGACGACACGTCGGAGTTCCCAGGACGAAAGGGAACGTCTCGGTTACGTATGTAACCCTCGTTCCCTGAGTACAGGGAACGGAGACGTGTCGTCCCTTCGCCATGTTGCTGTACCTTCGCGGAGGACTGGGCTCTGTTCGGCTCCTCAGCGAAAAAGCAATGTGTATGCGTTTGCTTCCGCCCTTTATACCCGCACTGACAGGCGGGTCGCGGAATGCAAATCTTGCATGCCAATATTCATTGGCTCGTTTTAGTTCACTCGAAGTCGATTGGTCTCCCTAGCGTTATCCCGATTCGTCAGGGAACTCCCCGACGACACGTCTCCGTTCCCTGTACTCAGGGAACGAGGGTTACATACGTAACCGAGACGTTTTGTATATGTGCATGTACTACTTACAGGACACTAATAAATATGCATAATTTACCATAATTGCTGCCAAAATTGTATCACTGTAGATAAATGGTTTTGCTGTTGGATATGTCAAAAGGCTGCATCACAGTTTTTTGTTGTTGTTCTTTTTTCATTTTGTTTCACCATTAATCAAACAATAATTCACAATCCTGGAATTATGTATCTTATCACTGGCTAAGCTTTCAGGCTTACATTTGGTTGGCCCTTTACCTTGGCCCTGCATTTTGTGTTACAAATCTCTGCTGCTGGAGACTGGGCATCTCAAGGTGAAGTTAACAGTCAGAAGAGAAAGCAAGACTGACGTTCAAGTGCACCCAAAGCCCCAGTAAAGGAGAAGCTTAGGGACCCAGCTCAAATAACAGCAGAGATATTTTTTTCATATTGCTACAGAGGAATTAAAGAATTTCTTTAAAATGTTATTCTGTGGAAAATATTGTCATGGTTCAAACTTACAAGTCTATATCTATTAGCATGTTTTAGTTAAACATTTTTTTATTTATTTATCAAGTTTACACATTTGTAATGTGTCACTATGTGCAAATTATTCAATGTCTATGGGGCTCAGCTTTTTATAGGAACTTCTGACGGTAGTTTTTAGGCATGATCGGTGTCAATTTTCTTGTGCAGTGCAAATTGTCCTCTCAATTCAAAACTTTAGCTGTCACTTTATTGATAGTAAGCAGTGGGGATTTAGAGGTGCACACATGTAAGTACACAAATCTGTGTATCTAGCCTCAGTTGATTTAAATCAAGTATGTGAAGGTGGAGATCGCACTGCAGCATATGGTGCATTTTAATTATATTCTTAAGCAACAAAATGAAGAACTTTACCTACTTATGCTAGGAATGTGTGTAAGTTTGTTGAAACAATGCTGCAGAGTTCATTTACCAGCTTGTTGATTCAGTGGCATTTTAGAACAAAACATTGTATATATCTAGATTTAATTATTGCATTGCAGCTGGATAAATATTTGTATCATCATTTTCTTTCTTTTTTTGATTTTTAATGATCATAGTCTACAAACACACGTCTACAATCTGTATTCTAATCATGTGAAAGCCAGTTACTGTCAATCCATTATAGCCTCTCTCACTGGCTGACCCTGTAGTTCCCATGTCATGTAAAAAAGCAGAGTTCTGCTGGTCATTCATGGTACTGCAGTGTGTTTGACATTCCTTGTGGAGGTGCAGTACATGATGGAAACACTGACATAGGTACTTGTATATCATACCTGTCAGTCAAGCATGACCTCAAGGATCATATCCATTTTCAGAAATCACAGCCGCAAATGTAAATCCAATATTTTATTTATCTTCTGGACATGATATACCATTTTTTTTTATTTTTTTTTGGTGCAAGAAGTTAGAGGCAGAGATGGGGATGGAATAGGAGCATGACATAGGCCAGACTTGAACATGTGATTCAATATGAACAATGGCTCAAATTAACACATGCAGAATTTGACAGAGGTTGTCATAGTGTCATCTGTTCCTGAATATTCATGATTCTTCCCCTACCATCCTGCAAAAAAAAAAAAAAAAAAAATCACTCCCTGGAGTGTCTTGTCTTGTTTATTTGGGTTGTTTAGTCGTGATCCTCAGTGTGAATTTAAACCCACATGTTTGCTTTAAGTTGTTGTCATGTTAGATTTTAAGCAGGCCAATTTAGAACTATTTTGGCCTCTTATATATTTTAGTTAAATTCTTTGCTTTAGGGTTTTTCTATTTAAAGAGCAACATGCAGGTTGGACACGCCTATATAGCATAGTGTATGTTGATGATAAAACAACTAGATTTTCTGAACTGGAGTAATATATATTTAGCCATTAACGATATTTTGAGATAAATTGTGATAAAATAACTTACGGGTTTATAAAGCACTAACCGAAAGTGACGATGGGGGAGGGAGTCTGATCAAGTTCAAGCTCAGGTTACAATGGATGTGAATGAAGAAACCGAGTTCTCCGATGTTGACGAGCATGCTTATGATGGCCCACAGGTAGGGATGGGGCCGATCCGATCCAGTATCGGTATCGGGACAGATACCAGTGTAATTCATGTAACGGATTTTCCCGATCCAACCTGCGGAGATATCCGATATCCTGCTGAAATAACTCCAAAAGTGATTCCCGCCGGCCAGTCTGCTAGCTGGCTGCAAACTGTGGAATGGATTTCCTGAACGGAAGCGAGGCTCAATGAGACACAGAAACCCCCCTCAGAAAATCCATTCCGCAGTTTGCAGCCAGCAAGCAGGATAGCATTGAGCTGTGTGTAAATACTTCACACTGGAAACACCGCAGAGCAAGACAGCAAAATGCAATGTTTGCAAAGCCGTATTAATTAAACCATCTGTCTGTGATGCAAAAAATCTCTAGGTCTATAATTCTCCGGAGTGAAATGTGCGTTACAAACGACCGAGTGTGTGGTGACAGACGCGGCAGCAAAGTCTACTCACTTCACCTGCACAAAACGCACCCAAAAACGAAAAGCCTTGTTTTTCCTAGAAGGAAAATGAGGGACACGATGTCCTGACAGGCTGTAATTCGTGCAACAAGCACAAACACAACAATTTACCATTATGGCATCTCTAAAACTCGATCTAAAACTTTCTCTGTCTCTCACTACCCCTCTAACTACAGCTGAACACGAGCTCTTGTTTGCCTCGGCCTACGTCATATGATGCGTTTCTAGCGAGAAAGGCGTATTCCAGAGCCTAGCACATTTTCATCAAAATCTCTACATCAAATGAGATTTCATTAGTAATTTATATATACATGTTTTTAAAAGACCTCTTCAGACAATATCAAGTATTAATTCAGTTATAAATTCAACCTGCACGTTGCTCTTTAACAATTAGTTAGTTAATAATGTAAAAATGTGTTTGATTGTTCCGAAATGACAATGCAAACCATGGAGCTTTTAGGTTTTTAGTTTGTGCAGTAGATTGGGGGTTTTATGTCAGCAATAGGGCTGGTCCGAATACCATTTTTTGAGCTTCGAAGCTTCGGTAGGAATGAACATCGAATATTCGAAGCTTCGGAATCTCTATTATGTCTCAGACATCCCAAGCCTCCCTCATATTGATAGCGGCTCCCTGATGCCCTCAAATGTGTTAAAATCTCCCGGAATCTAGCTGCTCGCGAGCTCCAAACCGTGTAGCGCACGCACGACAAAGAGAGGGAGAGACCTTGCGTGTTGTGTGTGCAAATGTGCGTGTGCCTCTTGAAGCGCTTGTAAAATGTGCTTCAAATTCTCAAAATAATAATCATGCGCTAATGATGATCATGCGATCATCATCAGCGCATGATTATTATTTCGAGAACCGTTCATTCAAACGACTTCACAAGGGAGTGCAGTGTATTTGGTGCAATATAGATAGACAGGCGAGACGCGGCACGTTCAGAATTAATAAACTTTTAATAAACTACAGAGCAGCGTGAGCGGGAAGCGGCGCGCCTCACGCGTGCAGAGCTTATGCTCCGAGAACGGACACTGCTCTGCACTAGTGATATAAAACACACACAGGTCTGTAACTTAAGCAATATTTCTAATAGGGTAGGCTAGTCTAATAGTCTCACTAACAAATTACTGACAAAGTAGATTTAAATAAAGAAGCGGCGCGCCTCACGCGAGCAGAGAATGGACTCCGATATGCTTATATCTTGTATGCTCCGAGAATGGACACTGCACTAGTGATATAAAACACACTAATACATACATTTATACATTTTAATACTACATACATTTTAATATATTTTGTTTCTATTATTCTATTTTCCACAATGTCAAAGCAATGGAGCTTAACCCAAAATACAAGCTCAGGCATTCACATCTGTCCATACAAACTCTGCTGTTCTGCGCTCTAGCCAGAGAATACTCCCGTTGCAGGAACACTTTTTAGTAGTAAGAATAAGCAAATATCTATTTATTAAGTAGCTATAATGAATTTATATGTAAACGTACTGTATTTCACCAGATTTTATAGTGTAAAACTATACAAGCGCGAATGAGAACCGTTTCGAGGGGGATGCCAGATTTGCAAAAAAAAAAAAAAAAAAAAAAAAAAACGAATATTTGAATGTCACATTTTCAAACCGAATACCAACCCAACGAACGAATATTCGAATATTCTGGTCCAGCCCTAGTCAGCAAATGGATTTTTGCATGAAGCAAGTGATACACTTGGGTGGTTCAGGGAAACAATTTAAGTGGGTTTTGTGCTGGAGATAAGATGATAATTTGTATAATACCTTTTTTTCTTAAAATGTCAATGAGCCTAAACATCAGCATTATGATATATCTGTCTAAACCACTGAAGACTGTGAAGCAAAATATAAGCTTATTAATTCAATCATCAATCTGCCATTTTATTCCAAAATGTATCCCTGATAAAAGGATTCTGTAAATGGAATGTTGTAGCTAGACCAAGTTCATGTCTGTCTCTCTTGGATTCAGTAGGATAACCTGTTTTGAAAGCAGATTAACTGTACAGACTATGCATTTCTCAAAAGCCTTATGAGCTAATTTAATTGTAGGCTTAAAATGTTTTTTTTTTGGGAAATGCAGCCCAGGTCAGTATATGGGTATGGGTAATGAGTATATGGTTACCAAATTGATCATAAAATGAATCTGGTAAGCATACATAATGGAGATGAAAGCACATTTAAAATTGTAATTTAAAATGTCACATTTTTTAAAATCTCTCTAGATCATGCCTCCAGGACTGTCTAAGCTATGATTTTCTTCTTGTAGTCCATGAAAAATGCATATGAAGTGAGGTTCGGCACAAAGGTACTCTCCTTCCCTGTTCTTCCTGCCGTCGTGTAATGTAGAAAAACACTGGTAAGAGATCTGTAGAACAATGTGTATGTTTTGTAAAAGAGCTTAGTGTGATTGGAATATTTTTTCTCAGCAGACAGTTACACCAGCCAAAATATCCTCAACAGCTCAAATAGTCTGTGTAAGTGTTGTTTGCGTCCAAAGCTCTGTATTTATTGCAAAATGATAGAAAATTTGTGACAGATGCTGAACAAGAGCGGCCAACCATTTGACAATAGATTTCCAATTAGTGCATTTTTCATGTTTTTATCCATTGCAAATGTTCTTTGACCGACCATAATAATAGAATAATAAGATATTATATTATATTATATTAATAATAATATAATAATAAGAGCATAAAAGTAAGCAAAACCTCATTGCTGAAAAAGGAACATCCAGCAATGTATGGAATGGTGTCTTCACATTATAGTAACTGCAATTGTTTATATGCACCTTATGTGTGATTGTTTACTTTAAATTTCAGTTCCCTTTTGAAAGATCTTCACATGGAGATGAGAGGGCATGGAAGAACCCATACTCTGCCGGGATCAGGCGAGATGTCCCCTGAGACGTTTGCTGAGCTGCACCGCACCAAATATCTTGCTCTCCGGGCCACTAAACATACTGCCATGGTGATCGGTCGGTCGAGGGTGGCGATGATGGTTAAACCTGGCTGGCATCGGGGAGAAATAGAAAAGCTTTATCCTCGTCTCGCCGGTTTCGCCCTCTGAACTTGTTGGCCCCTCCGTGGGGAAAGTTCAGGGAAGCGAAGGCGCGCTCAGCTGCTTTCAGGACTTGTATACCGCTGAGATCCGGATCCACGCCCAGACAGGCAGGAGGGCCAGAGAGCCAATGTCGCCTCTCGTGCACCCCCTCCATAGAGGAGCAGGTCGCAGAAGAGGTGTGACTCCCGCAAGAAGAGGGATCTGAGGGAGTTTATCTAGCACAAACGCACGCCTTTATCAGTGATGGATCATCTCCCTGAAGGGTGTGTTACATCTCAGCCCTCTCCTCTCTTCCCAACTCCCCAGGTGTTTCTTACATCAGGCCTGATGAGAATGATGTTCTGATGACCTGCCTTGGCTTGGTTAGTGAGAGCGCCTCTTTCAGACATGTAAAGTGGTAGACCCGATGTTTAGATAGAGATAGAGAACCTTCTGGTGAGTCTTCACTCCGCATGCCGCAGGTGAGCTGAGTGGTCTTCTCTAAAAAATATTTTTTGTGTGCAACTAACACTGAAATGTATTTCCCTACAGACCTTTGTGTTCCCTGGGGGGAGTAATGGGGTCATGTTATTGTACATTAAGGTAAGGTAAACTTGGATATTACCCTGAAGTTAACCTGTTAGGTGGCTAGAACGATATAAAGAAGCACCAATTATATGGGCGTCTTTTGTGAAAATGTAATGGCTTCCTTTTTGTGTTTTCACCGCTCATTCTAGTTGTAAGGAACTATGTTAATAGCTTAGGTTTCCTCTCATGATGAGAGCTTTTTGAGGCCGCTGCTCATTCATATAAATGAAATTCTTTTTATCCTGACTACAGCCTGGTTTGCCTACCAGGCGGACCATGTGCTCCCCTCACTGAGGGTCACTATGAGTACGTGGACTCCTGAGTCCGATCAGACGGTCGTAGGCTTGGATACCCCATCTCTGGGGCCGAGTGGTTAACTGTCAGCTTTGCAGTCCCTCAAGTTGGTTGCCTTATCTAAAGGCAAGTGTCCAGAGGCTCTGTCTTTGGACAGGCTGAAGTATTCAATGTATGTGATGCCAGGTCAGGCCTTCCTGGTGGCATTTCGGGTGAGAATGTTCCCCTGAATAGTGATTGGCTGGGGCTCTTTCAGGTTCCCAAGCCACATGTCCTAGAAGGGACCCCTTCTAAATTTGAAGCTTTGGTCCTAGGCCCTTGAGAAGGCCCAGGTAGGCGTTTATAAAGGTTTTCCTGTGGAACGTATAGCTTGGGCTATGACCATAGGGAATGCTGTCACTGACAGCCCAGTGTGACCTGAGGATGAGTGGGTCTAGCATTTCATTTGAATTTGCTGGTTCTGACAGTTGTCACTGCCAATGGGCATGCACTCCCCTTAGCATAGCGGCTTGGGTATATCGTTCCCCAAAGTGTCATTCGACGCAGTGAGAGTTCCCTTTCGAAAGGTAACGTCTCAGGTTACGACTAACCTTTGTTCCCTGAGAACAGGGAACAAGACATTGTGTCTTTTCGCCATGCCTTGGCGAACACTACCTGCATAACACTCCTTTCAGACGATAAGGTGATTATCATGTTTGCAAGGCTCCCTTTTATACTTCCAGGTCACACACTAATGATTCATGGGCTGTTGCCGGTCAATTTGATTGCCTTGATTTGATTGTCATTTCAGACACCGGTCACGCCTGAGGCGTTCCCCAAAGCGTCATTTGACGCAGTGTCTCATTCCCTGTTCTCAGGAAACAAAGGTTGCAGTCGTAACCTGAAATATTTTCTATTTGGTTTTAATGGCTAGAATACTTCTTTGAATAATAGCCAGAGAATATTGGTGAAGTAGCTCTTTGAAGGATATGTTTGGACATTTAATGATAATTAATTTATTGTGAAAACAAACCACATACTTTTCAATGCTCTCAAGCTGATTAGATGAAATAGTGTTTCGAATGAATGGTTCTTTATCAAGTGCTGATCATTTACATGAACACTTCAAATAGTTTAATCCCAATAGCAACACTGCTGAATTGCCTGAATTTCCTGAAAGACTAAATGCTTTATCTTTAGGCAATTTGTAATTTCTTGTTAGACATTGTGTTGCCATTGAAATTTGATAATGATTTATAGTATTCCAGATGCACTCTGAGTTGATAGACCTATAAGATAGTTTCTTTATAACAATTTGTGCTAGCCTAAAAACATACAAGTACACCAGTGAACTGTTGATGTGTTGCATGGAATCCTCACTGGGCATCTGGGAGTATGGGGCCCTGGGGCCAACACGTAATGCTCATTTACCTACTATGTTGGTGTTTGTTGTGAGCTTCACTTCTGTGTGTGTATAATTAATATCCCTTGTCACATTCACATTCAGTTAGAGGAAGAACAAGACCTGGGGGAGCAGATTCAATTGTTCACCTGGTACACATGAAAACAAGCTGTGGCCATTTGCACACTACATTTGGATTTGCCCACCAAAAAAAAAAAAAAAAAAAAAAAACACTGTGTTTTCCTTTCATTTTTGGCTTCGTTTGACTGCTGAAATATGAGTAGAAATATGTTGCATTTGCATATGTTGCAAAAATTGTTTTAAAAATAATTAAAAAAGTATTTAAGGATATAGAAATTCACTTCTTCACAGTAAAAATCCAACTAGTAATTGTTTGCTTTGAAGTCACTTCCACAACATCATGCAATATATGGGTTACTTAAAGGACAAGTTCGGTATTTTACACTTAAAGCCTTGTTTCAAGATCGTTTCTGATGAAATAGAACGGTTACGATTAAAATTTGGACACATGCTGCTGTCCCGAGAAATTTAGGTTTCTGTGGTCGCAGGTTTTATCGTAGTTTTTGTCAAACTACATTTGACTTGACTTGGACAAAAACTACGATAAAACCTGTTGGAAAGCATCTTTTGCAGCGATTTTCATATCAGTGCATCAGAGCATATCAGTGAACACCCCTGGCCACTCGGTGAACTAGCTTTCACGTCTTTGTAAACTAAAGTTTAATGTGTTTTATGAAGGATTGTTTCTGTGCACCTATGCAACCATTGTAGAGGTGGGGGGGGGGGGGGGGTGACCACAGAAACCTAAATTTCTCGGGACAGTAGCATGTGTCCAAATTTTAATCTTAACCATTCTATTTCATCAGAAACGATCTTGGAACAGGGCTTTAAAGCAGCACCGGGTAACTTTTCAACCTTCATAATATATTTCCAAGTCTCTTGTGATGGTACATCGACTTAAAATATGTCGAATGACACGTCTGCCATAGCCTGACGGGGTCTGTAGCGTTTTTAATCGTACTTTTAAACTTCGGGTTTCGGGTAGTAACCGGCGAACAAAGAGAACTACAAAATTTGACTGCTTCACGGCATATACGTCACTTCCTCCACCACCCCCACTTCCTTAAAATCGGACGTGCGAGCCAAATGTTATAGTCATGGCCGAAGCAGCACAGAAAAACAAGAAAGCAAAGGTTTTATCTGAGCAAAGCAAAAGAGAAAGTGATCGCGTTAAAGGCTCAAAATTGGGCCAGCGTTTTCTCGCTGGCGTGAGCTGAAGGAGGAGGAGGGGTGCCTGACCGATGCGGGCTGTCATGCTTTTGTACTAGTAAGTATATTGCTTGCATACTAGCTAGGGTGACCTGACCAGACGTCCCGTTTTTCCCGGGACAGTCCCGTATTTCAACTCTAATTTTAGTGTCCCGACTTATTAAATTGAATATGCGCAGGACAGAGAGGGAGAGCGCGAGAGACCTTGCGTGTGTGTGCTAGAGTACGCATTAATTACACGCGCGTGGCGCGCACAACAGAGAGAAGGAGAGCGCGAGAGACCTTGCGTGTGTGTGCTAGAGTAGCCTACGCATTATACGCACGCGCGCGCATTATTGATATAATAATATAGCTTAATATTATAATATTAACGATATATGGTTATTATCTAGCACTCAAACATTGCATTGAAGTATAGATTCAGTAAAACGGTAATCAATAGGCTAGTCTAGGCTACTATAATGACGCTGGCTTGTAAACGTGAGCATCGCGATCATTTGTCGTTAGAAATAAATAAAACCCATGAAATTATATTCATATGACATGCTGAAAAATATGCCACTGTACCTGGGATGAAGACATTTCACACGCGACGCAAGCTAGCAGAACACCTGCATGTGACCTCCTCCTACAGTGTTCACGGCTATCATGGTTGTCAACAAATGCATGTGCTACATTCATGACGGTTTACGACACCGAAATACGGGACTGTCCTGGGAAAAACGGGACGTCTGGTCAGGTCACCCTAGCTAGTATGCAAGCAATATACTTACTAGTACAAAAGCATGACAGCCCGCATCGGTCAGGCACCCCTCCTCCTCCTTCAGCTCACGCCAGCGAGAAAACGCTGGCCCAATTTTGATCCTTGTTCTGCCTTTAACGCGATCACTTTCTCTTTTGCTTTGCTCAGATAAAACTTTTCACAGTAGAGGACAATACTTTTTCCCAACTGTAGGGGGGGACCCCGAGAGCAAAAGTTAAATTTTACCTGGTGTTACTTTAAGTGTAAAATACCAAATTTACCCTTTAAGTACTAATTCAGCCAGCAAGTTTACTCATCTATTTATTACATCATCAATGAAATTAGCCTTTGTATGTTAAAACCATTTAAAAATCAATTGACTGGACAAACACTGTTATTGAAGAAGGTTTCTGGTTTAAGACAACTTTTCAGAATGCTTTGCAGCTTGAATAAAGTATGGTAACTGTTATTGGATAATTATGTTGTTGCTGGATGTTGCTGTTAGTGTTAGTTTCTTGTCATGTGGTGTGTGCTGATGCTAATCTTTACTTAATGATGAATGGTGATTTGTTACTATTGAGACTTATGTGTTTAGAGGATCTATGTTTGACTGATTGCCTCTTCATTTTAAATGGTAAATGGTAAATGGACTGCATTTATATAGCGCTTTCATAGACCCAATGGCCACCAAAGCGCTTTACATTTTGCCTCTCATTCACCCATTCACTCACACATTCATACACCGACGGCGGTGTCAGCCATGCAAGGCGCCATCCAGCTCGTCGGGAGCAGCTGGGGTTAGGTGTCTTGCTCATGGACACTTCGACACTTGGTCAGGTGGAACCGGGGATTGAACCACCAACCTTTCGGTTTGTAGACAATCTACATGAACCACTGAACCACTGCCGCCCATTTTAAAAGAAAGGCACTTACAAATGCATAACTTAAAAAGAAATTTCCTTTGTTACTAATTGAAAATTCACTGAACAAGAGATCTGTAGCTGCTGTGAAAAGTGTATTGGCTGAAAGCATTTAAACAACAAACAAATTTAAGTTGGCTAAATTGCTGAGGGCAATTAGATAAACCTCATGTTGTTACATTGATGTTTTTTAAATTTCTTATTTTTTACTGTGCAAAGCTAACGTACTCGGTTACTAACGTAACCTCGGTTCTCTCTAGAGAGGGAACGAGTACTGCGTAATATCTTACGCTATGGGGAAACACTCTTTCCTCGAGATATTGAAGCCAAAAATTATCCTTAATTTTTTTAATCATGCAAAACGCTTTTGCAGCAGCAAGCAGACAAGGGCGAAACAGCTCGCGCGCCCATTGGCTGCCTCGCTGGAAAAGCTGCAGCCTATCGAGTGAAGGCACTGCGTGACGTAATGACGAATGAAGACGCTTCGCGCTCATTTCGTCATGTCCCGCCAGTATAGGCGTGGTCTCGCCCTATAAATACCCCTCGATAGCTGTATTTCTCTGATTTTGTACACCGAAGCGAACCAGAGCATAGTTCAAGCACGGCAAGATACGCAGTACTCGTTCCCTCTCTAGAGAGAACCGAGGTTACGTTAGTAACCGAGTACGTTCTCTTACGAGAGTATCTCTCGTACTGCGTAATATCTTACGCTATGGGGACCCCATACAAAACGCCGTGCGGACAGGGATCCAACACCAGAGTCCCGGGGCAAAGCCCGGGGCACATCTAGTGCATAATCACCATAACTCACATAGAGTAGAGGAGGAGAGGCTAAAAGCATCACTCCTTTATAAAGTCCCGTAGGGATACTGACCCATAAGGCCAACATAGCCGCATTGGCGGCCAATAAGCCCGAAGTTCAGACCGCCAAAAGCTTAGCTTGTAGGGCGGGCACCTCCAGGTTATAGTACTTGATAAATGTCGACGGCGAGGCCCAGCCCGCAGCCGTACAGATATCCTGCAGGGAGACCCCGCTATACCATGCCCACGACGAGGCCACGCCTCTTGTGGAGTGCGCTTTGACACCCAATGGGCACCGTAGGCCCTTGGAAGAGTAAGCTAGCGCTATGGCATCCACTATCCATCTGGATAGGCTCTGTTTTGAGGCGGCGAGTCCCTTAGAACGGCCGCCAAACAAAACGAAAAGCTGCTCGGTCTGCCTGAACCCAGCCGAGCGGGACACATAAGCCCTTAACGCCCTGACAGGGCAAAGGAGACTCGCGTCCCTCTCCTCATCGAGAACCGGAAGGGCTGACAGGGAAATCACCTGGGCCCTAAACGGTGTATTGAGGGATTTCGGCACGTAGCCGTGCCTCGGTTTGAGTACGACCTTTGAGTCGTTAGGCCCAAACTCCAGACATGACGCGCTTACAGAAAGCGCCTGCAAGTCCCCTACACGCTTCACTGAAGCGAGAGCCAATAGAAACACCGTCTTAAGGGACAGGTGCCTCATATCCGACAGCTGGATCGGCTCGAACGGGGCGCCTTTCATGGCCTCCAAGACCGTGGAAAGGTCCCAAGCCGGGACTGAAGGGGGCCTGGGAGGATTTAATCTCCGAGCCCCTCGTAGGAAACGCACGACTAAGTCGTTTTTCCCCAGTGACTGGCCAGACACCGGTTTAGCAAACGTTGCTATGGCCGCCACGTACACTTTGAGCGTGGATGGGGTTCTTCCCTTATCCATTAGCTCTTGAAGGAAGGCAAGCACTTCCTCAACCCCGCAGTCCACGGGTGAAAAGCCACGGGCTCGACACCAAGTAGAGAACAGCGACCATTTCGAGGCATAGAGCCGTCTGGTAGACGGAGCTCTAGCCTGTGCGATCGTGTTTAGCACTCCTTCTGGGAGGCTAGCGGGTACCCGTTGATGGCCCATGCGTGCAGGGACCACAGTTCCGGGTGAGGATGCCAAATCGAGCCCTCTGCCTGAGAGAGGAGATCTCTCCTCAACGGTACAGGCCACGGGGCAGTGCTGGCCATCCGCATCAGGACCGGAAACCAAGCCTGGTTCGTCCAGAGCGGAGCCACAAGCAGCACTGGGCATCCATTTTCCCTGATCCGCTCCAACACCTGTGGCAGGAGCGAGACCGGGGGAAAAGCGTACAGGGGACCGCTGGGCCAAGTATGGGCCAGCGCGTCCCTGCCCTTTGAGAAGAATACTGGGCAGTGAGCGTTCTCGCGGGACGCGAACAGGCCCACCTGCGCTCTGCCAAACGTTTCCCACAGCAGCTGGACCGTCTGCGGGTGCAGCGACCATTCTCCTGTCAGGACGTTGTCTCTGGACAGCATGTCTGGACCCGTATTCAGGTGCCCAGGCACGTGCGCCGCTTTCAAAGAAAGGAGGTTGCGCTGGGCCCAGACCAAGAGGGGTTCCGTCAGCCTGCAAAGGCGTGCGGACCTGAGGCCGCCCTGGCGATTTATGTACGCCACCACTGACTTGTTGTCCGACCGGACCAAGACGTGGTGGCCCCTCACCAGGGGACAGAAGCGCCGCAGCGCTTTGTCGACTGCTATCAATTCCAAGCAGTTTATGTGAAGGAGCTTCTCCCGCTCTGACCATAGGCCAGCCAACGGTCTGCCCTCGAGCAGCGCTCCCCACCCCGTGGTGGAGGCGTCCGTAGACACCACTTTCACCCTTGAGGCGGTCCCCAGACTCACACCAGACTGATACCAGCTGGTTACTTTCCAGGGTTCCAGAGCCGAAACGCACCTTTGGTCGACCCTGAGGCGACACCGGCCCGTGGACCATGCCCGGGGCGGGACCCGTGCTTTCAGCCACCACTGCAGTGGGCGCATGCGAAGCAGGCCCAGCTGGAGTGCATGGGATGCTGAGGCCATCAGGCCCAGCATTTTCTGAAACCGTCTGAGCGGGACTATGGAGCCGTGGCGGAAGGATTCCGCGACGCGCTGAATACTTAGTACGCGCTCCGGTGACAGGCGTGCCGTCATGGAAAGCGAGTCTAGCACTGTTCCCAGGAAAGAAATTCTCTGGCTGGGACACAGCAGGCTCTTTTCCCAATTGACCGTCAGGCCCAGTGTCTCGAGATGCTCGAGCATCGTGGCCCTGTGTTCTATGAGCTCTGACCGTGATCGAGCTAGAATCAGCCAATCGTCCAAGTAGTTCATAACTCGCATGCCCTGAAGTCTCAGGGGCGCGAGAGCCGCGTCCATGCACTTCGTAAATGTACGGGGTGCCAAAGACAGGCCGAACGGCAGGACTGTGTATTGATAAGCCTGGCCCTCGAACGCGAATCTCAAGAATCGCCTGTGATGGGACGCTATTTGTATTTGGAAATACGCGTCTTTCAGATCTATCGACATAAACCAGTCCTCTTGGCGCACTTGCGCGAGGATTTTCCTGGTCGTAAGCATCCTGAACTGGCGCTTCACAAGCGCTTTGTTCAGCTGTCTCAGATCTAGAATGGGTCTGAAGCCCCCATCTTTTTTCGGTACCAGAAAATATCTGCTGTATAAGCCCCCTTCGCTCTGAGCCTGAGAAAGGGGCTCTATGGCCCCTTTGCTCAGTAGTTTCGCTATCTCGGCTCGAAGTAGATGAGATACTTCGTTTTTCACCGAAGTCTCGACGGGCGCCGTACAACGGCGTGGACGTCGTGCGAATTGTAGCGAGTAGCCTCTCTTTATAGTGTTCAGCACCCAGTCTGATACCCCGGGTAGCTTCGACCACGCTTCTGCGCGAGCAGCTAGGGGTAGGATGCATACCGGGCTCTGGCCGTGACCTGGCAACGGCTCGAGAGCCCCGGTACCCTGGGAACACGACGCCGTGTTTACAGCGTTCGAGGCGGGGGGCGCGCTGGGCACAGCGGGCAGTCTGGCCGCGCTCATAATCTCTATGGCGGGACGCACAGCGAGAGTGAGCGGGGCGAATCCCGTGGGATTCGGCGTGCTTGCGGGAGGATGTGGGCGCAAACCTACGGGCACATCTACAGCACTGTGCACGCTTTCGGCCGGAGCCGATAGATTGTGTGTTGGTTTCGTTTTTACAGAAACCAAGGGACACGGGGCATGCAGCGTGAGCGGGCATTGTATGGGCGCAATTGCTACATTGTTTGCACAATCGACCTGAGTCAGATTTATGTGTGCTCGCCTCGCACCGTGGCGGGCTGTGTCTGGGTGTGGGAATGGGCACTGGGGCGTGGGCATTCTTACAACACTCATAACACCATCGGCCGTGGCCGGCATACCAGAAAATACACTCTTTATTGGATTTATCTGGGTAGCCATGAAAACGGCTTTTTTGTGCAGGCAAGCGGGCTGAGACACCGGCTGCTTCACTGCTAAATACACTGGCCCAGTCACATCGCAAGGAACTGAACGAGCGAATCTTTTCGGTGGGGAGCCGGCCGCAGCGGGATCCGAACACCGTCGCTTTCTTAGAGTGGCTAGGAAAGCTTCGAGGCCTCGGGCTTGAGCTCAATCCTCGGCCGAGGCCCGCGCTGAGCGGGGCGGCGTCCAGCAGAGCGAGAGCGCGGTCTCTGATCCCGGGCCTGGCGGCGCTGTGTAGCGGCGGCTGCGGGCGATGCAGGCCGAGGCTGCGAGCTGCGAGCAGACGGCTGCTTAGAGCGACCTGCAGCGGAGCTCGAGCGCTTCGGAAGGAAGTGCTTCATGGCCTGCGAAGTCTTCTGCTCCTCCGAGAATCTGTCCGCGAAATCCTTGACGGCAGATCCGAAGAGGCCCGCAGGGGAAATGGGCGCGTCGAGGAATACAGAGCGCTCAGCTTCCGTCATCTCAGACAGCGTCAACCACAGATGTCTCTCAGCAACGGCGAGAGAGGCCATATTCCGCCCCATGGCCTGAGCAGCGGCTTTAGCGGCGCGTAGAGCAAGGTCTGTAGCGCCTCGTAAATCCGCCACATTGATCGCACCCGGGCCTTCCTCGTCCAGTTTAAGGAGAAGGTCGGCCTGGTAGATCTGCAAGATCGCCATCGTATGCAGCGCTGAGACCGCCTGTCCAGCGGCTGTGTAAGCACGCCCGTGCAGCGATGAAGTCACCCGGCAGGCTTTAGAGGGGAGCGTCGTCTGCGCGCGCCGTCCCGCAGAGGGCGGGCAGAGATGCGACGCGACCGCCGCCTCGACAGGAGGAATGGAGAGATATCCTTTATCTCCCGCGCCGGTGACAGAAGAAAAGGCCGCAGAAGTGGAAGTCCGCAGTCTGGCGGAGAACGGGGCGGTCCATGACTTGGCGACTTCGTCGTGGAGCTCAGGGAGGAAGGGGGCGGCCCTAGACTTAGACGGGGCTTCGTCTTTCCTGAGAAAGCGCCCGTCGAGTCTGTTGCGCGGCGGCAAGGCGGGCGCCTCCCACTCGAGGCCGATGCTTTCTACGGCCTGGGTGAGCAGACGCATCAGCTCAGCCTCAATGCCGGGTCTCCTCCCAGAGGGTTGGCTAGACACGTCAGCGGGGGGGAGGTCCACAGAGCTCGCCCAATCCTCGCTATCGGAAGCCACAAGAGAGCATACCTCGGCAGGCTCGTCCAGCTCGGGAGCGGAAGCGGCGGCAGACGGCGGGCGCTGTCCGTCCGGGAGCGACTCAAGTGAAGCCGGCGAAGCAGGCGGGCGAACCGGCGAGCTTTGGCGGGCTGGAGAAGGCTCGGGAGCGCGCTGGGCGCGACGCTTCTTACGGCGCGGCACAGAAGGCTGGGACGCGGGTTCAGAGAACGACGCCAGGCGAGTCCGCAGAGTCGCCATAGGCAGAAGTTCGCAGTGCGGGCATCCACCATCCGCGAGCGCGATAGCCGCGTGCTCATGACCCAGGCAGGACACACAGATGACGTGACGGTCCTCATCGCTGAGTTGGGAGCGGCACGAGCCACAGAAAGGCATCTTTAAAAAGACGCAGCTCTTTTAGAACATATAATGGGTGTTGCGTCACGTAAGCAAACACACACACACACAGTAACAGAGTAAAGGATATAGTACGCCGGAAAGCGCAGCAGGTACGGCAGTTGAAGGCGGCTGGGCCAGCGACTTCAGTAGATGGCACGTCCCGCTGAGAAGGCTACAAGTCAACGGCGCGGCTTCTCACTCTGGATCCCGCGATGCGTGAGCTTCGCGTGAAGAATGAAAAAATCAGAGAAATACAGTTATCGAGGGGTATTTATAGGGCGAGACCACGCCTATACTGGCGGGACATGACGAAATGAGCGCGAAGCGTCTTCATTCGTCATTACGTCACGCAGTGCCTTCACTCGATAGGCTGCAGCTTTTCCAGCGAGGCAGCCAATGGGCGCGCGAGCTGTTTCGCCCTTGTCTGCTTGCTGCTGCAAAAGCGTTTTGCATGATTAAAAAAATTAAGGATAATTTTTGGCTTCAATATCTCGAGGAAAGAGTGTTTCCCCATAGCGTAAGATATTACGCAGTACGAGAGATACTCTCGTAAGAGAACTATTTTAGTTGTATGTGGAACTTAGGTGAAAAGTGTAAAAAATAACATATTTTAGTGGTTCTGTTTCATTCCTACTGACCGCCAGAGGCAGTGCAAAGCACTAGTGGATAATCGCTGCGCCAGCTAGATAGATCGAGAAGAATATAACAACAAAGTCACGTCATGACGCAGGCCGAGACGCGAGGATATAAACCACAGCGACTCGGTGCCCAGCCTCTTTCGCTTTCTCGCTTTTGATAGGTCGTTTGTTTTTCACGCTGTCCCGTGCAGCTTACCTGAGTTGCAAGGATTCGCCCTCCCAAGCTGTGACAGCATGCTCTACACCAGGGGTCGGTAACAGGCGGCCCGCGGGCCAAAACTGGCCCGCCAGCAATATTTTCTGGCCCGCCAGATTATTTTGGAATTCCGTTTTTTTTTTTTTTTATCAGCCTATTTTTATTTTACAACAACGGTTTACAAACAGGCGCCATGTATCATTCGTTCAATCGTGTTTTTTTTTCAAAGTAAAAAACAAAAATAAAAAAACGACTTGTTTTTCCATTATTCCATCCAACTAAAATGAAAAAAAAAAAAACGAATAACGACTCCTTTTCTGATTTTCTGATTGTGCGCTCAGATCAAAAATAGAAAGAATGAATAACGGGTATAGACGAATTTTAATTTTGAATCTTAATGTAACACCTTATCAGACATATACGAATGAAATCATTTTAAACAGATCAAGTACTATTGTGGTAACAGAGCCATTTTAATAAGGGTGTGAATAGCAATCATGCTCTCCTGTAAGTCATTCATTCGCTTACAGTCCGACTTTTTTTTCATTATTATTTATTCGGGTATAACACACTGATAAATAATATGTATTACCTGATAAAAAATATTTGCACTAAATGCTTCACAAAACTATTCCACTACTTGAGATAAGCCGTAGCCGCGCGCCTACATCTCACAATTTTGGGTTCAAACACTCACATGAGCGGCTGATCTGCAAACCACACATACTTAACAGTGTTAAATTTGAAAAATACTGTTTGATAGAACTGCTTTGTTACCACAGTTATCTGCGTGCTTCCTCAGCGATGAAGTTCCACATTTGCGGCTATCCAACAAGAAAATGCATGCAGCAAGTCTTTCACAATATTTTCTTCAGATAACTCCAAATTTCTCCCACACACTGGACTTGATTTTTGAAGATTTTTGTCGACAACTTTACAATCCCCACTAGCTATTCTTTTCTTCAACTCCTCAGCATCCATCTCGACAACTGCAGATCGCGGCATCGCGCGCGCGGTTATGAGGACTTTTTAAAAGTGAAAGTTGGCTAGTAACGTTATAGGTCCTGGGAGGGAGTGGTGCGTGGGCACAAATAAACTGATGTGGATTTTTAATTATTTTATCAACTTGAAATACAACCATATTTTTGTAGATGTGTTCTTAAAAATATGCATATTTTACGTTTGCATGTGATTGTTTTAAACCCGTGTTACCCGTGTGTATGTTGTTTGAGTGATTTGAGTGATAGGCTTTGCCCTATTTAATTTATGTTATTTATATTTCACAATTTTTTTTTCTGTGACATTTTTTTCTCTGCTGACAGTAATAAATAATATTTATATTGACACAAACGCAATTTTTGTATAGCATTTATATAATTGTTATAGGCTACTTAATATCTCTCTTTCCGTTAGAGACATTTGAATGACAGATTCTGGAAATGAGATCTAAATTTTGCGGACCCGTCAGGTCGGGATGTAAAAAGCGGGTGAACACAGAGGGTATTTTAAGTGGTTTAATTTGTATCCATAGGCCTACTCCGTGTAGCTGGCCCGCCATCTACTGGCAAAAAAATATTATGGCCCGTGGCCAAAGTTACTTGCCGACCCCTGCTCTACACTATCATCAGGACGGATATCTTGGATTATTTTTCTTTAGTGCATACGAATATTTGTTGTTGTGTCTGCGATACTCTGTGCTTCACGGTACTATCCGGTGGCTGGTTTCGACCCCGCTTAGGTTGCGTTCACCGCAAACCTATAACGTTATATCCATATCTATATATATATATATATATATATATATATATATATATATATATATATATATATATATATATATATATTTTTTATGTTATCATGCCTCGCGGTTCTATCCGAAGGCAGACTTGACTTTTACGTTACGTTATTGTGTTAGTTATTGAATGCCTCGCGGTTCTATCCGAAGGCAGACTTGACTTTACTTGTGAGAGCGTTTCATGTTATAGAATTTTCGGTTCTATCCGAAGATTTTTTTTTTTTTTTTTAACTGCTCAGTGGGTGTTATTACAGTTTAAGTGCCTACGGTGCTAACTGAGGACGTTTTATTGACGGGGTCATGGATCATAGCTCTCTCATCTCCGTTTCAAGTTGTAAGTTGTGTCCGAATACGCTTCTTCCCGACGACGGACACGATCGATGCCCATCATGTTTAGGCGCTCAACATCTGAAGGAGGCCCTGACTGATCCGTGTTTGCATTGTAGTATGCTACCGATGTCAGACAGACAGCTTCGCCTTGCTGAGTTAGACATTAAATTTGCCTGTTACCCTCGCACAACAGCCGCGACGCGCTCAAAAGCGTTGCGCATCAGCAGCTGCTGGCGCTCCGCCGAGCAAGAAGAAATCTGTACAGAAAGACACTTCAGAACACTTGTTATCGAAGACTGTAGCTTCTCTATCTTCAGAAATTATGGAGATGAAACGTCTTCTTCAGTCTTTACAACCCCCAGTGTCGGCCCCACACACTGAGAACACACCAGTGGATGAGAGTGATTTCCAACCTCCATATGTTATAGATTTTGACGCTCTCTCCATGAGCGCGTCTAATTCCCATTTTCTTGATGGAAAATCGGTGGAACCTGCCATACAACCCACCCTCTCAAACAATGTTTTTTCTAACCTATATGCTACAGGTGGTTCGAGCGGTGGTTCTATACATTCATCGGACGAAGGCCCATCTGCTCCAGACGATGTGTTGTCTGTTCTGCAGATGGCGGTGGCTTGTTAGGGTCTAGACAAATCACCTGTACAACCCATTCAAACCAATGTGTTCTTCAGACAAGCTGCTGATAGTAATGTGTTCACAATGCCACCGTGTAAGGATTTTGTGACAGAATTCTCTAGTGCACCTACCAGTCCCAATGTGCCTAGGAGGAGGTCAAAGACAGCCCGCACTCTTGCTGCAATGGCTGAGGCTCACTCCATTGGTGTAGGACGGGCGCCTGAAACAGCCGGTTGCAGCTTTGGTGGTATCACCAGATGAGGCTCTAAGAGGCTATGTACGCTGCCCGAGTGCACAATGTGGACGTACTGACACTTTATTGAAGAAGGCATACAAGTCGGTAGCATATATAACTCGAGCTGAGAATACTATCTGCCAGCTGCTTCTTGCCTGCAATAATGAATTAGAGTCAGCAAGCGTTGACGCTTCTACATTTCAGTTCTTACAGATGGCTCTGTTGACTATGGGTCATGTGACTCGGGACCTTGGGACACTTTCAGCGACCCTTCTAACAGCACGGCGTCAGGTATGGCTTGCTCAGGCAAGGTTACCTGAAGACTGTAAGAAGACACTGAGAGAACTGCCAATTGTACCAGGACATCTTTTTGGCCCCAATGTTTCTGAGGTATTGGAGAAGAGAATGAAGTTGTCAGAAGCCACACGACAACAGACTCAGGTTCCACGAGCACCACCTTTTAGAATGCCTCTGACTCCGGCTCACCCACGCTATCTGG
>CM070820.1:22427235-22759289 GCA_036326025.1 Chrosomus eos | reverse complement strand
TTTACCATAAACCATCTCCAAAGGCGTTTCAGAGAATTTGGCAGTACATCCAACAGGCCTCACAACCGCAGACAACGTGTAACCACACCAGCCTGGAACTCTGGAACAATCTTCCTACCATTGTCCGTGAAGCAGATACAGTCTGTCAGTTTAAAGCTAGACTAAAAACACATCTCTTTGGCCTAGCATTCACATAATACATTATCGACTTCTATAATTAAATGTTAGGCTGCATAGATTAGGCCAGCCGGATCCGGAACACCTCCCTTAAATCCTGATGTACTCATTACATCATAAGAAGAATGGCATCTACGCTAATATTAGTGTCTTTGTTTATCCCGGAGTTTTCCTGCAGCCTGCCGGATCCAGGCCGTTTCCAGATCTGACGAAGGACCTTCGCCTGGACCCGATGACAACGCAGTGCTGAAGTGCCAACTAGCCTCTCCCTATGGAGGATCCCTATTCCACTCTACAGATAAAACGCTATGAAATTCCGGTTTCACATCCCTACCCTGAATTGATAAAATAAAATTCTGCATCAAAATTTATAGGCAAGACAAGTAGTTTGTTGAGGCATGGTTTGTAGCGAATTACAAACCTGCGCACATATATTCAAAGGCACATAACTGTAGAATCAATTCTTAATGCGCATGTGAACGCCATCAGTGTTTAATACAGGTTCACTTTTAAAGTCTATTTAGAGAGAACGGTGTCGTCTTGGCGGCCCCTAATTTAATAACAAATGATAATTTCGACGGAAGTGAATCAATCAAAACTAACTTTAGCTGGAAACAACATATTCAAGAACCACTATAAAGCCAAAAAAATCTCTGTTTCCTTAAATTATATGTTTATCTCTGTAAAGCTGCTTTGAAACAATCTACATTGTTAAAAGCGCTATATAAATGAGGATGACTTGACTTGACCAGCCCAGGACCTCCACATCCAGCATCTTCCCCTCCAAGATCGTCTAAGACCAGCCACTTGGACAGCTGCTGCAACAATCGGTTTGGATAACCAAAAAATTTCTGCACAGACTGTCAGAAATGTCTCAGGTAAGCTCATCTGCATGCTCGCCGTCCTCAGCGGGGTCTCAACCTGACTGCAGTTTGTCGTCGTAACCAACTTGAGTGGGCAAATGCTCACATTCGATGGTGTCTGGCACTTTGGAGAGGTGTTCTCTTCACAGATGAATCCAGGTTTTCACTGCACAGGGCACAAATGGCAGACAGCGTGTATGGCATCGTGTGGGTGAGTGGTTTGCTGATGTCAACGTTGTGGATCGAGTGGCCCATGGTGGCGGTGGGGTTATGGTATGGGCAGGCATATGTTATGGACAATGAACACAGGTGCATTTTATTGATGGCATTTTTAATGCACAGAGATACCGTGACGAGATCCTGAGGCCCATTGTTATGCCATTCATCCACGACCATCACCTCAGGTTGCAGCATGATAATGCTTGGGCCCATGTTGCAAGGATCTGTACACAATTCCTGGAAGCTGAAACATCCCAGTTATTACATGGCCAGCATACTCACCGGACATGTCACCCATTGAGCATGTTTGAAATGCTCTGGATCGGCGTATACGACAGTGTGTTCGAGGTCCTGCCAATATCCAGCAACTTTGTACAGCCATTGAAGAGGAGTGGACCAACATTCCACAAGCCACAATCAACAACCTGATCAACTCTATGCAAAGGAGATGTTGCACTGCGTGAGGCAAATGGTGGTCACACCAGTGGTTAAATTGGCTTTTGTTGGGAGGGGGAGCCCTTATTTACGGTGAATGGTCATCATTCAAAATTCTGCCGTAAAATGGTGTTTTTACACCAAAGGGGCTCTTTTTCCAGTATTAATCTGTAAGGTAGGGTTGAATCGTTATTCAAACAAAGATAAATACTTCACAATTCACTTACTTTATTATTATTTTTTACCTTAAATGTTAACAGGCAGGCAACAGATTTCGGAAAATTTATGAAATTGAACATGTTTGAAAATATTGGTTGGCAAATATGTAAACATATTTTTTAAACAAGATAATTGTGTTGATTTAAGAGAATCAGGGCCAGTTTATTTGGCAGTTTGTTATGTTTAATTTAATCACACCAACACGGGAGGTAATTACTCAACTAAATGCATTATGAAACAACCCGAACAACACTTGAGGCACTTGTGTGCAGACATAACAGTTTACACTTTAAATATCAAATTTACGTATTAACATACTACAATTCATGCATTCATCAGCTTCCAAATAGGAGTAAAGGCAGGATTCTCTGGTTTATGCTGCCTTTGTCTACAGACACCATGGTCTGCTGACCTCCTTGTCATCACCCACTTCCTAACAAACTTAGTTGGGTTCCACAACTCTAGTGGGGGACCCACTAACTTTACAAACATCAAAGAGGACATACTGTATGACAATCTTTAGCTGATTTATCAGTGGTGAAACAATAGTATTCATCGCTGAAAATCCCCTTTCACATTCAACTGTGCTCACAGCCAGAGTATGTACTGTGTGTTTTAATTTCAGAAGACCCTCTTTAATTGCCATTTTTGGGTTTTCCTTGTAACCCCTGAAACCTTGTTTGACACTACATTAGTTCAATGCCAGACCATCACACAGCTGCCTCAATTCATGTTCTCCATACAGCAGTGGCACTGGAGAGGGCCAGGTGTCACGGGACAACACATTTATTTGATCAAAAAGCTCCAGCTCATGCTCTTGGACAATCCTGGACAACTGAGTGCATGAAAAAACTTTTCGTGATTGATATTTATTTGTCTCCCACCAGTTTTCAATGGAACCCCCTTAAATACACCATCCTGAACAGCCTGAAAACATCAGCCTGCCGTTTAACTTTTTTAACCCTTCTGAGAGACAAATTTCTCTGTTTTGCAATGCCTCAGAAAAGTCTTTAAGCTCTTCTAGAGTATCCAACATTAGTCCCAAATTGACAACAAAACCCTCTGAGGATAATTTAGCTGCAAGCCTGTCATACATGCACCTTTCAGCCGAGGTCGTGGATGTATCTTTACCAGCACTAATAAAGTGCTGTAGCAAAGCACCATACATATTTCAGACAACCTCAACTGTCCTGTAGGAAGAGGCAACCCATCTCACATTTAGCACACAACCTATTTTTCTCAACTGTGTGCCTACTACTGAACCCACTACTGTGTTATGTTAAATTATTTGGGGACTGACTGTAAAGACAGTACAGCTTATCCAGGAAACTGGTGAAGTGGTTGGTTTCCACACAGCTCCTAACGGCATCCCCAACTGACAGCTCTAGCCTGTGATTAAGGTAGTGCCAGCCAACCACTGCTGGATATCTGGCATTTAGCTTTGCATACACCCCTGCCTTTCTACCCAGCATCACTGAATCCCCATCTGACCAAAAGCCAAGAAAGCACTGTTTCAGAAACTCATCATCTAGCCTATTGTCCCTGAGACACTTTAGCAATGCATCAGTGAAGCCATCTGCAGTAGGCTGTTCTAGCTCAATTACCTCTAAGAAAAAAAGTGAGTGGGTCTGAATTTTGGGTCGATGCGCAAACGTATACAACTAAACAAGATTGTTTGCTTAGTGTCGTGCTCTCATCTATCAGGGTGGACACTTTGGGCCTATTCCTAATGCTGGTCATCAGGACATGTTTCATTTCTTTTGAGATGAAATTAACAATCTTGTGCATGTGACATTAGTGTGCAAAACGCTCCCCATATTAAGACCATTCATGCACTATAGGTCAATGAGCGAAGGGTGATCTCTGTATAGCCCCTTTCACACAGCACTTTGAACCCGGCAAATTGCCAGAGTGCCTTCTGTGTGAACGCAAACACGACCCGGGATTGATG
This sequence comes from Chrosomus eos, assembly GCA_036326025.1. Classification (NCBI taxonomy): domain Eukaryota; kingdom Metazoa; phylum Chordata; class Actinopteri; order Cypriniformes; family Leuciscidae; genus Chrosomus; species Chrosomus eos. The sequence continues at coordinate 22,755,425 of CM070820.1, read as the reverse complement.
CCGGGATCGATCCCGGGTTGAGGACCTAGTAACATTGCCGTGTTCAGACCCGGAACGCGCGCTGTGTGAACAAAAGCCAGAACCAATGCCGTAAGGGGCGTGTTATAGTAATGACGCGTGTGCCATCGCGCGACTCTGTTGCTCTTAGAAGAAAGTTTGTGTTCGTCATCAACAAAGAAAGAACGAAAAAATGTCTGCAAACTGGAACGAAGCAGAGACCAGGAGCTCCTCACAATCCTCGCTGAAGCTGCGATCGTTCGCCAGCTCTGTGGAAAGGTGCGTGCGTGCACATGTTTTCGCCGCGTACGTTACACGTCTCATCCTGACGTCACGCGGCTTTCCGGGACATTAACGGGTTGTGTGTGAACGCACTCACAGATCCTGGCAAATCACTGGCAGTGTGAATGAACCGAAATCAAACAATCCCGGGACAAATCCCAGGTCACATTATCCGTGTATTTTCCGGAATCTCTGTGTGAAAGGGGCTTATGGGTGATTTCTTTTGGCAATGTGATATGCCATCCTAAACACCTTCTCAGTGGTGCACAGCTGTTCTTCTTGTGATTTTAGGAAGCTGGCATTTAATGTACTTCTTTTTTTTTTCACAGATCGACTCGGCTATGTGATGTTACATGCTAGCATATTTTTTTTTTTCGTAACGATTTCATCTGCTTGTCTTTTGTATCCCCATATGGTTTACCTCTACCTCATTGCCACTCTGATGAAAAAGTGTATTTGTTTGAACCAGATCTTAGCACACCCGGTGACCCTGCATATCTGCATATTTCACATCCCAGTGCATTATTAGATAGGAATATGAAAGAGTATTTGGTTTTGAAGTGTTCATATTGGGCCAGAGGGCTGACGCTGGGTTGCTGCTGCTAGCACTACTGAGGGCTGACACTGGGCTGCTGCTGCTAACACTACTGAGGAATGACGCTGGGCTGCTGCTGCTACCACTGCTGGGGGCTGACGCTGGGCTGCTGCTAGCACTACTGAGGGCTGACGCTGGGCTGCTGCTGCTACCACTGCCATTGCTGAGAGTGGGGTTGCTGGTTTTGCCTTTCTTTAGGGCTTTTCTACTAAATGCGTAGTTCCATACATCAAAATTACTGATTTTGCACACTTCTGGGCTTACATCTTCAATCTCTACCAATCTTTTGATATGGCAATTGCAGCATTAACTTACCACTTCCCCACCAAAAAAAGAAAATCTCCCAGGGTCCGCTTCGTGTTATAGATCAATTCAGCGTCTGAATGGACACAATCGGCTTATGTTTAATCTTTCTTTTCTTTTTTTAAAGACTGGTCTAAACTATCAACAGAGCGAATGCTAGTGGAATGAGTTGTCTCTTTCTTTGTTAATGTTGGGATACTTAATTAGCTTAGTTGGCTTTTTGGTTCTGGCTGATCTAATGAGTGCTAGGCTGAAAGTGGGACATTCTAAAACGCTTAAAGCGAAAAAGCTTAACATGGTTTAATGCAGGGGTTCTCAACTCCAGTCCTCGCGACCCACTGCTCTGCATATTCTTTACTTTCTTTCTTTCTTTCTTTAATGGTGGATTGCAAACAACTTTTAGGTGCATACCGCCACCTACTGTACTGGAGTGTGTATCATCATGTCATTTAATAATTATTTAAATTCTATTCCACAACCTTGTGTCTTTTAAAAATTTAAATAGAGCCTCCCTGGTAATTCTTATATCCTCTCTTTCTCCTTCTGATCCCAGTATCCCTACCAGATTCCACTCCCGCCCTGTCTGCTGAACCTTATCTTTAAATACCCGTCTTTCCACCTCATTCAATTTACAGTGCAATATTATGTGTTCAGCATCTTCTTTAACACCACATTTCTCACATTTCTCACTATTCCTTTTGCCCATTAAAAATAGTGTGCCATTTAGTCCTGTGTGATCCACCCTTAGCCTTGTCATTATAATTTCCTCTCTCCTGGTTTTTTCCATGTAGTTTTTAATACTTACAGATTTCTTTAATTTATAATATTTCCTTCCTTTCCTATCTTCTTCCCACCATTTCTGCCATATTTCAAGTCCTTTCCTCTTAACCACCGCTTTTCCTTCACCTTTTCCTAGTGGAATTGTAACTGTTATGTCCTTTAGTAATGCCTCTTTTGCCAGTTTATCTGCAGTCTCATTCCCTTGTATCCCCTCATGTGCTGGTACCCAACAAAATTGAACATCTATACCACCCCGATGCAATCTTAATAAACTGTGGTAGAGTTCTATTAGTAGATCTTCTCTGACCGATATCATTGACTGAATACTTTTTATGATAGCTAAAGAGTCTGTACATATTACCTGTCTGGTCTGACCTCTTCAACCCACTGCAATGCAATAATGACTGCTACTATTTCAGCTGTATATACAGATAACCGGTCAGTTAGTCTTTTGGATAAATTTATTTTAAAATCTGGAATATGAATACCAACTCCCACACACTCCTTTTTATTCTTGGCTCCGTCTGTATAAATCTTTAGATAATCATAATAACTGTTTTTCATGTAATTGCTTGTATTAATTCCCACTTCCTCCATTCTCCATTCTCTTTTCTTTTCTATGATATTAATATCAGTCTTTACTTCCGGGAAAAGCCATGGTGGTATTACTTACAGGATTGGCCGTGGTGAAATCTAAGGCTTCCATTTCATATTCCCTCACTCTTTCTTCCCTTGTCCATCCAAACCCAAACCCCTGATATTTTGCATACTCCCAACATTCCTGAATTGTATCTTTGGTTGGGTTGTCTTTCCCACTTCCTTTTAGTCTGATCCAATACGTCATCGCAAGTTTCTCTCTTCTTAACTCCAATGGTATCTCTCCTGCTTCTATTAGTATAGCATTAATGGGGGTTGTCTTAACAGCACCGATACATACACGTAATGCTCTGTACTGTAATCTTTTAATTTTTTCCAATGTTGTTTTTGCCACTGCTCCATAAACTACACAACCATAATCAATTGCTGACCTCATGCATGCCCTATAGATGTTAATTAAAGACTGTCTATCTGCACCCCAGTCACATCCAGCCACAGCTCTCAGAAGATTTATAACTTTTTTGCATTTTGTTTCTAAATGCTCAATGTGTATTTTCCATGTACACCTGTTGTCAAACCATAGACCCAAATATTTAAATTCATTTACTTTCACCATTTGTTGTTCATATAATGTTAACTTGTTAGCATATTGCTTGCGCATCTTTGTTATCATCATATAACAAGATTTGCTCGTCGACATCTTAAAGTCCCTGTAAAGTCAAAATTAAGTATGTGTTCTGAGTTTGTCACACCACAGAAAAATGTGTTATTAGTCACCCAGCCAAATTTGAATGATAAAAAAAGCCAGCAAGTACATAAAATAAGCTATCAAAATCTTGAAAAAATGAGCAGTAGTCTCTGCTCTCAAACGCTGGGGGTGTGTCCGCTGGCTGCGCTGAAACCACGCCCACTCGCGGGAAAGCTGCCGACCGTCGCCACACTCAACTCTACAGCCGGAATGAACGCTCGCACGGTGGGCACGCACTGCCGATGATGGCACCAGTTGTCGGCGCGACGGGAGAATGAATGCCGAGGCGGGAGTCAGTTCGGCCCCATTCACCAGTAACAGCGGATTATCAGTGAATCGCAGTTGTCTCCGACGAAAGTTTATACAACTATCGTGTAAAATGATCACTTACAGAGGTGGGTTTTGGCGGTGATCCTCAGCTCTCCATCAAGGTGTCTCTTCACAAAATTAATCCACTTCTTCTTGATGTAATCGTTTTTCGGAAATTTAAATAAGGACACCGATCCGTTTGTGTGATCCGGTGATCGCATCCAGGTAGTACGCATTTCCGTGACGAAGGCATAGCTAGCTAGCTAGCAATCTGTAGGCTGTTACTAATAATAGTACTGACAGTAACTCGCGATTGAGCGGCCTCAGCGGCTCCAGTGCGTCATCAAGTAGGGGCGTGTCCAGGAGCTCGGGGGCTCCAGTGCGTCATCGAGTCCCCGTTTTAGCCCCGCCCAGAAAATCCGGAAAATAGCAATGGTGAAAAACTGTTTAACGGTCTAACTCCACAATTCAGTACTTCACAGTTCACAGTCTTTGTAATATGTTTTAGCAATACATCTCTAACATTTATAATGTGTTTAGAATTTTTTTTTTAAATTGCCTTTACAGGGACTTTAAACCCCCACTTATATGACCACATTTCTACTTTATTAATTGCTTTTGTTATACTTTCTAATACATATGGCACATTCCTTCCTCTTATCCAAATGGCACCATCATCCGCATATAGTGCAGATTTGATACATGTCATGATTCGGAAAAGAGAACAGGAAGCAAATGCAGGATACTCAGTATTTATTCACGGAAAACAAAGGATGGTGACGACACGGGTGTGGACGGATAACGCAGGGACTTCGATGGTCAGAGTGCGGTGAATCCTCGTGAAGTGCACAAGACGAGACGAGACAATCCAACACCGAGACAACGAATCCACAGGAACACAATGACGGGAAGAAACTGGAACAAGACGCGAACACCGACCAACACCAGGACATCAAACAACGATCTGACAAAGGGAATGAGACAACAGTGAGTATTTATGGAGGGAGGGAGATTGACTGCAGCTGGTGATGAATGATGATGATCAGCTGGAGCGGATCAAGAAATGACAACACATTCACGCCCACTACACACGTGCTTTCATACCACAACATAAACACGAGACGAGAAGGAACATTGGATCTGAATACCGTGACAATACATCCATCCAAGTTTGAAAAAATATCATTTATCATTATATTAAATAGTATTGGACTAATTGCACTCCCCTGGGGAATACCATTGTCTACATCCAATTCCATTGACATCTCTGATCCAACCTTAACTTTAATTTTCCTACCTGTTAAAAAATCCATAATCCAATTATATAACCTTCCTCCAATACCCATTCTATTTAATTTAATAAGCAGTCCTTCCCTCCACATAGTATCATATGCCTTTTCTATGTCAAAATACACTATTGTCATTAGTTCTTTCATTTTCAATGTCTTTTCCACATCATTACTTACTCTAACTAATGCATCTATTGTAGATCGTCCTTTCCGAAATCCACTTTGTATATTAGTCAGCAATCCTCTCTGTTCTAATATATGTGATAATCTGTGAACTATTATCCTCTTCATCCATTTACATAAATGTGATGTCAAAGCTATAGGCCTATAGTTATCAGGGTTAGCTGGATCCTTACCAGGCTTATTAAATGGTAAAATTACTGCACTTTTCCAACTATGTGGCAGTATTCCTTCCCTCCATATCTTATTAAAAAGTCTTAATACTAATTTGGATGATTCAACTGGTATCTGTCGGAACATGGCATAGCATAATTGATCTTGCCCAGGAGCTGTATATCCAGTGCCTATCAAAGCTTTGTTGAGTTCCGACATTGTAAAATCCATATCTAGCGTTGACATCCCATCCTCTCTTTTCAACTTCACTTCCTTGTTCTCTCTAACGGCCGTTTCACACCGCAAGCGTGAGCGGCGCTTGAGCAGCGCGTCAGCGTAACTACACCGTCACTGCAGCTGCAGACGCGCAAGAGTATTCACACTGGAAGCGTTTGTACAGTGTCACAGCAGCGGCTCCAAAGCTACATATACAAGCGAGCAATTCTTTACAAAGACAACTATACATTTGTTTTTAGAAGTTGGTCATTTATAAAATTGATAGTCTTGAAAGTTTGTTATGGGGAGGTGTACAACATTCACATATTTAAATGGTAAACAACAAAACAACACAGAAAACAGCCCCAATCTTGTCGTTTCAGTCATACTTTCGATGTTTACAAAGACTGCAAAGTCCGCGGATAAAAACAAGCAAATAAAACGCACACTCTTGTTTGATTTGGGTTGTGCCAGTGTATATGTAGCTGTCTGTGTATTACATAAACTAAAAGAAAGTTTATATAGAATATTTTCTGGCTAGTTTACTTTAGTTTTTTATAATAGATACACCATACTTTTACACAAACAAATTTAAATGAGTAGCCTAATCTTCTATAAATATTTTTGAGTCTGCATTTTCTTTTTTTGCCTACTCCAGTTCTTGTTTAAACTCACTAAACATTATTCTGTGCATTTCGGGCACTTTTTGTGTGAAATCATATTTTTTGTCCATCAAACGTGAGCTTTCACTTTAATTGAACGTCAGCAGCGCAGCAAAAATAGACCTGGCGCCGAAACCCCCGCTTCACTGCTGCTCACGCGCTGCTCCTGCTCCCGGTGTGAATGCACTCATTGATTAACATGCACGCCGAAAAAAATACGCGCTGCTCACGCGCCGCTCACGCATGCGGTGTGAAACGGGCGTAAGTGCAAGTTCTTTCTGCTGCTTATGGATTTCACTCAGGTGATTACCACTGTGTACTGCCTGCTCTGCATATTGTGTATGTCTCCCTTATTTAACAAACCTGATTCAGATCCTCAGCTCGTTAGGATAGACTCTGGGGGCCGGTTTCCCGTACGGGGATTAAGCCTAGTCGTGGACTAAATGTCATTTTAAACCTGGATTTATTGAAGTAGCTTTCTCACACATGGATTATAATAGTCTCAGACTTGCACTAGTCTAGACTTAAACAATCGGATTTCTAGAAGTAGGATTAGACCTAATTCAGATCTAAATGAAGTCTTAAATTAAACCTGGTCAGAAGCAGGTTTAACCTCAGATTAAAAACTTATTGCCTCAAGGCTCACGTTCACAGTAGCAGAAAATGGATTAAATGGACATAAATGATTGGCATATACAGGTAAAAGAAATTCAGGAAATTATTTATTTAACTGAGATTTTGTTCCAAAGACAATTGACACTGCTGCTGCTTCATGTCTCTCTCTTTCATAGACAACTCAAGATGAAAAATTTTCATTTTGACTTCATGTTCTTCTTTTAAATATTGTAATTTACGTTCATGGAACTCTATGGCAAGTTTCTCATGAATGGTCATCCTTTTCCCTCTTGACCTGCTGCCTGGATTAGAGACTGCTGGATGCCTAACCCTACTGCAGGAGACTGGATGCTGCTGCATGTTGGTGCTGGCTGCTGCTGAATTTATTTGAGCATCTTGACTGTTGCCTGCGGCCCCCAAGTCCTGTGTCAAGATCAGGTCATCTTTGTATGGAAAACAAATGTAGCATTACATTTGACTTCAACAATAAAAGGTCATTACCTAATTCTTGTTACAAGACATGACTTGCATTTAATTATGTTGGATAGCACATGTTACTGTAAATGAGACGTGTCCTATAAAATGAGTCTTTGAAAGATTCCTCACCTGAACTGTCCAAATGGTCATCATCTGGAATACCTTCCAGGGGTTGCTGACTTTCAATAATCCCAGCCAACAAGTCCCCCAACTCCTCTGTGTCTGGTGGAACTGGGAGTCCCCCACCTGTCTTGAAACGCTCTTGACGCATTGGCAGTTGTTTTTTTCAGGTTTATTTTTATGTTTTTCCACAGGACCTTTACAAGATAATAATATACTCTGAAGTAGGAGTTCTATATAATATTGTTTTCTTTTTACATTTCATTAATGAAAACATTTATAATTGACTGATTTGTACGATGGGGCAACAGTAAATCTTTCCTGAACTTGTTGGAGTGTCCGTTTGGTTACTTTTTCATTCAGTTGAATTCATTCAATATGGAAATCTATGCCTTCTTCTTCTTGTTTTCTGTACCTGTATCATGCTGTTTGTTTTCAATAACAGGATAGTTTGATACAATTTATTTAAAAGGGGTCTTCTCAAATTCACTGAAGTTTTTTGAGCGTTTTCTTTGGCCTTTATCCATTTTTTGCTTAAGTGTAGTGACTCCTGTTCCACACACTCCTTAAGACTAATGAATTACAAGTATTCCATACCAGGTTTTTATAGCAACCTCTCCTTATCCACATGTGCATGCCATTAATCTAATCGGGTTTCCAAAAGATGATCTCACTTGTCCTTGATTACCTTAATCTGAGACTCTGTAGTCTAGAACTAGTTAATCCAAACTTAAACAACATCTCAGAAAGTCAGTTGTTTAGCGTGGATTAATTTAAGTAGAATTAGCCTAGTCCTGGTTTATTTTAAGCCCTTAACGGGAAACCGGCCCTGGGAGTCTATCCTAACGAGCTGAGGATCTGAATCAGGTGTGTTAAATAAGGGAGACATACACAATATGCAGAGCAGTGGGTCGCGAGGACTGGAGTTGAGAACCCCTGGTTTAATGTACCTAAACAACGATCAATGATCACCAAAATTCTCTCTCAGGAGCAATATGAGAGAAATTTGGTGATCACTGATCGTTGTTTAGGTATATTAAACCACTTTAAGCCTTTTCCTTACAATAGGTTCTAATGAAGCAGAAACGCTTAATGTCAGATAAAATCCATAATAATTGGACTTTGGGTTCGATTTTATGACAGTTTTCAGTGGTTATGAGGAGCAATATGAGAGATAAATTTTGTAATCATTGATTAAACCACGTTAAGCCTTTTCCTCGCCATAGGGACCAATGAAGAAGAAAACGTTAATGTGAGAACTTCTATAATCGTTGGATTTTGGTTTAGTTTTTTTGACAAGCTTAAGTGTTCATGACAAGATATGGCCATCAGAAATTTGATAATCATTGTTTTCCTTCTTTTAGCCAAATTAAGCTTTTTCACGTTAAGTGTTTTAGAATGTCCCTCTGAAAGTTTCAGCTAGCAGCAATTATCAGCTAAATCTGCACTAGTTCTATTGTTGACGTTAGCTTGGCTCATTTGTTGTTTCCCGTAAAATTTGCCTTCAAAAACAAACAAGCTCTCACCTTGCTTCACCAGACAAGACAGCTTAAATACGTGCAAGCCTACTGAATCTCAAAACAACTTTATAAAGATCATTGGTCTAAAAGTCAACTCTTCAGCGGGTTTTACCGTGGATCTTGTGTAGGCGGCCAATGTGAACTAACATAGCTAACATTAGCTACTGTTACTGAGCTCGCTAACATTAACGTTTACCACAATGATAATGATAAGGTAACACTTCATTCAGCTCAAACTTTTTTTTTACCTAGTTTTATTGTTTTCCTATCACTTACCGGAGAAATGGAGAGGGAGGTGCCGTCTGACCAGAAGAGGCAGACTTCAAAGAAGAATGAGCCTCGCTTTCATTTGACCCAGATATCAACAGTGACGTCCATTTTTTCCTAAGTGTATTCCCCCCATTTAATATCTCCGTTGACGTTTCATTAAACTGCTGATATAAAGAGTTTTAAGTCTGGAACCAAGGCAGCCAGCTACGAGATGAATTGTGACCATAAAACATTTGATTCGGCCCAAAGATTTTTTTTTGAAAACGAAAATAAAATAAATAAAATTAAAAAAAGTCAAAGGTTTACTGTGAACAGAGGACTTCAGTGGTAGCTGCTCGATCGATCTAGTCGTTCGCAGGTTTCCATGGTAACGTCGCTGTTACACTTAGAATTTTGACAGTTTTCCCTTGATGGCCGTGGGCGGGGTGCTGAACCAGAGAACGCAATGATTAATGCATTATGACGTCTGATAATTCCATGTAGCCTGAGTGTCTCTGTGTAGTCTTGGAATTATTCAGTCTCTTATGCCATGTATTTGCCAGGAGATGAAAAATAATTCAAGTGGAATATTGTGGACCCCCATGCAGTAAAACTGCATGTGTCTTGGGACATCATATAACCAGTTTCCAATGTTTTACAATCATTCTTTCTTAATTATTTCTTATTTTCTTACAATTCCTCCCTTTGCTATTATACCATACTGGTGTTGTGTTATGAGGACTGGCTCACAGTTCCAGTTAATCCCAAAGGTGTTCAGTGGGGTTCATGTCTGGGCTTTGCTTTGGTGAGATCTTCTATGTATATGACCATGTATATGTGGATCTTGTTTCATGCTTTGTGCCTAGAGCATAATAGGGCTCTATTTTACTAAACAGTTTAATGAGTGTATGCTTTGTTAAAGCACCTGTATTGTGTCTAGCTGAAATAGTCAAGCCAAATTAAAAAAAAAAAAAAAAATGAGTAGGCTATCCCATACATGTGGAAATGTATTGTAGTGGCTTATTACTTCTCATACATTTGTTGCTCATGTTTTCAGAGCCATATGACAGGTGTCTTGTAACTGAATTTGTCTATAAGAATTATTATTATTATGCTTGCACTAATTGGACTGTGTGCTTGGCCATAAAAATATTTTATAATGAACTGCCTGATTCTGTTTCCCAAAGGGTGTCCATAATGTATTTTGGTTGGGTCAATGGGATCGTTTACTGAAACTGATGCAACTGTGTGACCCAACACTTTACCTCTGGTGCTATTTTATTCAATGTCAGTGTGACATTTGGGGCTGTAGCTCCATCTGCGAGCTATCAAAAGACCTGCAATAAAGTAATGGCTGCCTTCCAATTCACATTCTTGCACTAAAACCAGTGACTCTATATCATGTATGTCAGTAATGTATGCCAATGGTATTTTTTTTTAAACAATGGGTGACTTTTCTCTTGCCATGTTCCCGCTATTCAGGTGTTCACACAGAACGTCATGCAGTGCTCCACTATGTTTTTAAAAGACGCAGTACAGTGGAGTGAAATTAAAATTCTGAAAAATCTATATTCTCTTTTTAAAATCCATTATTGGCACTGATTAAGGGTTGAACCTTTCAACGTTTTGCACTTTTGCACTTTATTTGTGGCCACTAGACAAAAAAATCGTGTGGGCATTTTGGCTTATATTCGTGTGAGGATCACTTTTTTCTTATATTTGATTTCCTTTTTGATCTACGCACCGCAAGAAGTTATCATTAGCCGCATTTCCACTGCCGGGCCAGGGCTAACAGCGTGCCGAGCCGAGCCGAGCCAGTGGCTGCAATAGTGTCCCGATTGTCTCGCGAGTCGCCACTAATAGAGGGACGGTGACCCAGCACACGGTGACCCAGCACACCGTCCATCAAATCGAACCACGGGAAGTTCCTTCTCTGAGCTCTGCTTTGTCCATTTTGAGTTTGTACAATACTGCGCCCACAACTTTTTTTTTTTTTTCCTGAACTTTAAGCATTGCTCGCTGAATGCTTAGCTTAGAAAGTTCAGCATAGATGTATTTTATAACGTCCTCGTTTCTTCACACGCCGTCAAATTGACGTTGTACACTTTCTTCTGCCCAAATGCTCAGAAGAGCTTTGGTGGTATCTTCGACAGACCAGTACTGGCGATTCTCCATTTCGAGCAGCGATTATTTTGCGCGATATAAAAAAGTGAAATGTGCTTCTTGCTTCAGATCATAACGTTCCATTACACCGATAAACTCCGCCTTTTACCTTGCCCACGCCTCTAGCCCAAGCTGGCCCGCTTTGGCCAAAGGTATTCGACGGGCCAGAAATCCTGGCCGTTGGCCCCGAGTAAGCCCCGATCAAGCCCCGGAAGTGACAGTGGAAACGCGACTGGAACGCACTAGCACGGCTCGGCCCTGGCCCGGCAGTGGAAATGCAGCATTGCGGAATGTTCGGAAATTCAAATCTCAACCGACGTTTTCACCAAGCGGCAACATTCTAATCTGATAAATGAAGCCTACCCGGAAGTGCGAAAAACTGCAATACATGTAAAATTCGCTAGGGGCAGGTCCCAAAAGGGAGCAAATGTCCAACCATGTTAAAATGTCCAGCATAAATTCGTGTTTTTACAGGTTGGTCCCATGGACTTTTATTGTATTTTTCGATAAGTTCCGAGTGTCTGACAACTGTGAGGGGGGTTATTTTTTTTCTAACTCGTTAGTTTAGATCGTATTTAGATATAAAATGTATGACAAATAAGGGTGTGGTTAACTTTGATTGGCAGCGTAATTGACAGCTGATAACGGGCTGCGCCGAGTGGAATTCCTGAAATTTGACGTCTCGGCCATGATCTGACACAACACATCATACCAGCTCTGTATCCTTTCTGAACATTTGTATTGAAATATCGTATATAAAATGGGTTGCTCTGCTATAAACTGCACTAACCGACACTGTAGGAGAAAGTTTCGCTCCATTTTTTCCGGTAAGTGACATTCCACTACTATTCACGTAGTTAGCAGTATTTGTATTTAGCATCAATGTTTGTGGGCAGTGGCACTGCAACAGTTAGCATTAAATCGCCTCAGAGAGAGGTGCGATCGAACTGTGTGTGTGTGTGTGTGTGTGTGTGTGTGTGTGTGTGTGTGTGTGTGTGTGTGTGTGTGTGTGTGTGTGTGTGTGTGTGTGTGTGTGTGTGAGAGAGAGAGAGAGAGAGACGCAGGCACGATCGAACTGTGTGTGTGTGTGTGTGTGTGTGTGTGTGTGTGTGTGGTGTGTGTGTGTGTGTGTGTGTGTGTGTGTGTGTGTGTGTGTGTGTGTGTGTGTGTGTGGCGCGTGTGCGATCGAACAGCGGAAACATAAAAACATACTCCGTCATTTTGTTCATACAGGACATTCAATCTGCAAAGTGTTTAATTATGTGTACACTCGCAATAGTAATGTTATAGATAGCTGAGGCTGCTTGACTGAAGAGGCGCGTCCAACGGCCGGCTCAGTCTCACACAAAGCCCGCCTTTTTACCCATATATGAATTGGCCAGAAGGTGGACGGGGTTAGGCTTTCCCATGATTTTCAAAGATGGCGCCACCCATACCCCCCATAAACAGCTTCAAAACCGTTATTCAGAAAGTCAATGGGTGACGTCACAGACGCTTTGTCCATATTTTTTACAGTCTATGGTTTTCACACACACAAACACAAAGGGCCTGACACCCCTGCATCTCTCCCTCTCTCTCTCTCCCTCAGAGGATTTCAAAGCGATCGGGTCAACGATGTTCGCACAGCGGACGAAAAAGCGGGCAGAAAAGTCCCATTGACTTAACATTGCGGAATGTTCGGAAATTCAAATCTCAACCGACGTTTTCACACACACAAACACAAAGGGCCTGACACCCCTGCATCTCTCCCTCTCTCTCTATCTCTCCCTCAGAGGATATACCGTATATACCCGAATATAAGACGAGGTTTTTGTCCTAAAAATAGGCTGAAAAATGAGGGGTTGTCTTTTATTCGCGATATAGACAAAATCACGGGGGAAAGGGGAGAAAGCAGTGAGAAACAGTAGAGGGCGCCAGCACAAGCTCACTAGTGTGGGGCAGGCGCCGCAATGCGCTTCAGAAGAAGAGAAATACCGGTATGCTCGTTTTGGATGCATTCCGCGGACACTTGACGGACCCCGTCAAAACTCAGTTGCGGAAAATGAACGGCAATCTAATTATCATACCCGGGGGGGATGACAAGCCAGCTACAGGTATTGGATGTAGTCGTCAACAAGCCATTCAAGGATAAACTGCGCAAGAGGTACACTGAGTGGCTCCTGTCAGGCGTTCACTCACTGACGCCTACTGGAAACGCAAGGTCTCTCTGTTATGTGGATGGGGAAGGATGAACCCAATAGCAGATAGTAGCAGTGACAATGTTTATTAATGCACAAAAACAGGGAAAACAAAACCCACGATGGGGCAAAACAAGACAAGACAAGATAAACTACACTAGACAAAGACTCAGACTAAGACTATAAACTAAGACAGAAACAAAACCATGACAGGAACAGACACTTCTTCAATAACTGACTTCTCAGCGAATTACTCACAGTAAGGATCACACAACGTATGACAATGAACCGCACAAGACAGCAAATACACAGGGATTAAATAGGGAACACTAATGACAAGGACAGGTGAAACTGACTAGACAATAATGACGAGACGAGGATAACAAGGGGGCGGGGTAATGAAACGAGACAACACAAGCACAAGGCCCAAGCAAAAGACCATGTGCTTGTACACAAAACATGGATCTGCCATGATCCTGCCACAAGACAAAAGAAACCAAAGACATGATGGCAGAATCATGACAGAACCCCCACCTTAAGGAGCGGCTTCCAGACGCTCCTCAAGGGGACATCAAACACGGGACAAGACAGACTGAGACATCGACACAAACCAACAAAACATGACAAATAACAGTAACAGCAAACATGAAAACACAACAACAGGGTTAGGATGAAATATTAAAAATAATAAACATGGAAGGGGTGGCGGAGGAAACACAGAGTCTTTAGGGGGTAGTCCAGGGTGAACAGGAACACGGGGGTTCTTGGGTCCAAGGGATGAGGGCTGAGGACGGGGAATCCGGGGGACTTGGCTGGAGACACATGAGGAGAGGGCTTAGACGAAACAGTCCGGGGTTTAATGGTGACAGGGGAAACAGTCCGGGGACAAGTGGAGACAGGGGCGAACGGAGAAACAGTCCGGGGACTCGTGGAGACAGGGACAAAGGGTGAAACAGTCCGGGGACTAGTGGAGACGGGGGAGACCGGGAAAACAGATGGGGATACTGCATGAGAGGAAGCAGCAACAGGCTCAGACATGGAGGACACAGAGGACGAGGAAACAGGACTTCTAACGGGGGACATGGCTGGTGACAGGACAGGACTGGGTGTAGCGCTCACGGCGACAGGGTCGGGTGTAGCGCTCACGGCGGCAGGCGCGGGTGCAGCGCTCTCGGCGGCAGGCGCGGGTGCAGCGCTCTCGGCGGCAGGCGCGGGTGCAGCGCTCTCGGCGGCAGGCGCGTGTGCAGCGCTCTCGGCGGCAGGCGCGGGTGCAGCGCTCTCGGCGGCAGGCGCGGGTGCAGCGCTCTCGGCGGCAGGCGCGGGTGCAGCGCTCTCGGCGGCAGGCGCGGGTGCAGCGCTCTCGGCGGCAGGCGCGGGTGCAGCGCTCTCGGCGGCAGGTGTGGGTGCTGTGCTCTCCGCGGCTGGTGTGAGATCGGTGCTCTGTGTAGCAGACCTAGGATCAGCCTCCTCAGCCACAGACTCGGGCATTGTGCTTCCTGCAGCAGGTCCAGGAACAGCTCTCACTGTTGCCGCGGCGGGTTGAGAACTCATAGCAGACACGGGGGAAGATAGGGACGGAGGAGCTCCCCTCCTCCTCTTCTTCTTCCTGGGCCGTGGGGCGGAGATTGTGGCCAGACTGGGGACTGGAGAGGAAGGTGAAGCAGGAACCGTTACAGGAATAGGGGAACTCACAGCAGGCGAGGAGGATTCCGGGCAGGAAGACTCCGATGCTGACTCCCACGACAGGTGCCTTCCACGCTTCCCGTGAAGACTGATGGACGTGGAAGGTGTCTCTGGAGTCACGGCAGGACTGGCCTGGTTCCCCTGCGAAACAACGGCCAAAACACGACCCTCCGGGATTACAGGCAGACAGGCAGAGGGTGGAGATCCCGAGGAAGAAGTCTGCGGACCCTCCTGGGAGAAATGATCCCAGAGTAGGGCATAAATCTTCAATATCCACTCCCCCTGGGACGGGACTGGATAGTTGACCCTCTCTCGGTCGGTGGGAGCCGACAACCACCATTGTTCCGGTTGTAGCCGGAGCGACATGCGGTCTGCTGGGTTCTGTTGTTGGCGGTTCATTCTGTTATGTGGATGGGGAAGGATGAACCCAATAGCAGATAGTAGCAGTGACAATGTTTATTAATGCACAAAAACAGGGAAAACAAAACCCACGATGGGGCAAAACAAGACAAGACAAGATAAACTACACTAGACAAAGACTCAGACTAAGACTATAAACTAAGACAGAAACAAAACCATGACAGGAACAGACACTTCTTCAATAACTGACTTCTCAGCGAATTACTCACAGTAAGGATCACACAACGTATGACAATGAACCGCACAAGACAGCAAATACACAGGGATTAAATAGGGAACACTAATGACAAGGACAGGTGAAACTGACTAGACAATAATGACGAGACGAGGATAACAAGGGGGCGGGGTAATGAAACGAGACAACACAAGCACAAGGCCCAAGCAAAAGACCATGTGCTTGTACACAAAACATGGATCTGCCATGATCCTGCCACAAGACAAAAGAAACCAAAGACATGATGGCAGAATCATGACACTCTCGCTTCCTCCCTCTCTGCCGTGCACGCGCTACACGGTTTGGTTTGGAGCACATACAGTAGGCTATGTTCTGTCTCGCATGCGCGCCGCGGCTCTAGTCTAACGTTAGATTCCAGGAGATTTGAACTAATTTGCGGGCATCAGGGAGCCGCTATCAATATGCAGGATTTTTATAGGTTATGAATAGAACTGATGCGCACAGTGAACTGAATTGAAAACAAAAAACAGCGCTGGACAGGGGTCTTAAAATCAAGACTGTCTGGCCAAAATCTGGACGTATGGCCACCCTAACCACAATTAGGCTACATGCATACATAGGCCTACATAAATATTGCATTTTTGTGAAAAGGACAGTTATTCATTTTTGTCACTCATTCATTCATTTCTCTCTTCAACTCATTAACAGAGTGCACTTTATTTTGTGACAAATTAATCCAAATATTTAATGAATGGTGTTACAATGTTTTTTCGATTGAATTATCACTAGAATTTTCAAATAAAATTATTTTCTGTTGAAAACCAGATTTTTTTCATTTTTCCACAAAAGTCTCTTTACCAAAAAATAAGTCTGGAAAATGGGGGGTCGTCTTATATTCAGGGTTGTCTTATTATATTCGGGTCTATACGGTATATTATCAAGCAGCCAATAAGTAATGACCTAAAATCTTCATAGCCACAACCTAGCAACCAGTTACAGCACCCTAGTAACCATAGGCCATAGGCATGAGGCCACAGGTCACTGGGTGTACTAAAGGCACTCATTACTAAAGATTTTAAGGACTCTATAAAAACTCCATAGTAACTAGGGATGGCCCGATACCATTTTTTTTCAAACCGATACGAGTACGAGTATTTACATTTGTGTACTTGCCGATACCGAGTACCGATACCGATATCTACAGCAAAAGTAACTATAGGCTCCCAGAAAAGAAGACCGAAGACTATTTCAGAACACAGGTTAGAAGACTGTTTTTATTTTCTTCTCCTACTTGTTTTAACAAGTCTAAAAATAAATAATAATGAGTAAAAATAATAAATGTGATGCGATCTGGGAAAACCCACCACATGGTGAAATTTGACATATTACAGGTTTTGCGATCATATTAAAGCTTGGTTCAAGCCCTTTCCAAATCTGTTTTTATTTCTTTTATAGTTTGTCTGTAACAAAAGTTATGGTTATCTGAAGTCGGCTGATCGATGTGATTTTCAGAAATGGAATTTTGAGAAAAACAGGTTTAAATAACTGTCACGTCCTGCTAGCGGGACGACGGGCGCTCCTTTTTTTATTGCCTTTTTTTCATATCACATATTTTAGTAATCATCATAGATTAGGTTTCATTCGAAAGCTTACAAACTCAAAATTCATCCTGTGAAAACCGTTTTGAAATTGGGCGATTGAGAGGCGAGCAAGGTCTTTTAAACGAGCAGCTTCACACTCTGTTGTTCTCTTGTGCTCCGCATCACATAACGCTGGATAAAAATAAATAAATAAAAACTTGCGTGCCGTTGTAGTTTACACAGGACTGGCGGGACCTTTATTCTGTTATGTGGTTTATTTTGATAGGAGAAACTGTCTTTGTAGTGTTAAGAGAAGGAGAACTAAATAGCCGTTGTTGTTGTTTTTTTTGCACCTCCGCTCCGCGCGTGTTCTTAAAGAGAAAGACACGTCTTTTCAGCTTGCCACTATAAATCGCTATTTTTCTGCACTAATCTAGTGAATTTTCACTAGATATACTCAGAGATGATAAACAAGATGTTATAGAATAATAATTTATTGAAAACCCAAATTTGACAATAAACTGACATTCAATCTATTTTTAGACTTTACTGAAAATGTACAAGCGCGACATCCGACGGGTTTTCCCAGATCGCATCACAAATCTATTAGCACACAAACCACTGTTAATTTAACATAAAAGGAAGCAGGCTACTGCGTGCATGATCTGGCATGACTGAATGGGCGCAAAGTGCGCTCCATTAATAATACCTAAAAAGTTGACAGATCGCGATCACACATCTCTATAATTATCAATGAAGCTGACTGCACAATGAATCTTTCATAATATCCACAATTTGTTTGTTATAATTCTATATTTATAACATTATTATAATTATAATTTGCCAGCATACAGAATTCAGCACTGAACAAAAGTCCATTTTGAGCGGTGAGGGAGTCTATCTTAAATGCTTCTGATTGGCCATTGCGTTCAAGAAATCAACACATATGTCTGTGATTGGCTACATCGCTCACCGCTGCAGATGTTAGAAATAGAAACTCTGGCCTGTAAATCGTTTCTATTTTGTTTTAGTTGTTCTTGTTGCTTTTCTGCAACGGATGAATACAAATCTATTCGTTTTTATATGTTTTATTCATAGATGTTTCTAGTTTGCGGGAGTCCCGCGAATCGTTTTTCTCTCCCACAACCCGCACACACAGAGTGAGTGCATACCGCCCGCGCTCGCGCTCGGCCATCAGATCTAGTGCCGCGCCGCACTCTATTGCGTTGGGAGTGCACGTCTCTCAAGGGCCCGGCCCGGCCCGCCCCGAGGATAGTGTCGGGAAATAACGGGCTCGGGCAGAGAATCTACGCAAGCCTCCTACGCTAAGGAACCGAGAGTTGTCATCTAGAGAGACGAGGGAAACAAACAAGCATGCAAATGGAAATTATCACGGCCGGAAAAAATATCGGAGCTCTTTTTTTTATTGTGCGATTCATTTATTTATTCACTATCTATTTGACAATTGATTTACAGGCCTAGCAATTCCTTCTGTTATTGTTATGTGCCCGTGGATTATCTCTGGACATCTTCTCGCGCTTCTGTAAAACCTGTTGGCTGGTGAGTTGCTTTAGCTTTACTAAACTGTGTGTATTCAGATGTTTAATTAGATTGCTTCCCTCCTGTCTCGACACCTTAGCTGAACATAACTTACAGTCTTGCCTTGCTGTTGTCATCATCATCCTTTATCTTGAAATGAGCCCAAACTGCCGACATTATAGGCTACTCTTATGCCTCAGTTCACCTCGACAAAGCACTCGCGGCGGCCAGTTTCGTTTTGCAAAATGTATGTGGTATCGGTGCGTGGTATCGGCAATTTTTTATGAGTACGAGTACGAGTATATGAGGACAGTATCGGCCCGATCCCCGATCCCAGTATCGGTATCGGGCCATCCCTAATAGTAACCATCTGTGACTACTACCAACCACCAAAAATACCTTAGTAACCACCCTGAAAACCCTAGCAACTGCTTAGAAACGCCCTAGCAACCACCCAAAATACCCTAGCAGCCGCCTAGCAACAACATAGCAACCACTTAGAAACACCATAGCAACCACCCAGAACACCCTAGCAATGGCCTAGCAACCACCCAGAACACCCTAGCAACCACCCAGAACACACCCAGAACACCCTAGCAACGGCCTAGCAACCACCCAGAGCACAATAGCAACACCCTAAAATCGCCCTAGCAACCATCCAGAACACCCTAGCAATGCCCTAGAAAGCACCCAGAATACATTAGCAACCACCTAGCAACACCATAACAACAACCCTGAATGCCCTAGCAGCCGCCTAGCGACACCATAGCAACCACCCAGAACAACCTAGCAACCACACAGAATACCCTAGCAACCACCTAGCAACCACCCAGAACATCATAGCAACACTGTTAAAAGGCCAATTGTATTTGTATTTGAGTCTGTGAGATTTGCTCTGGCAATCAGCCAATGTCAGAGCATGCTGTCAAAGCAGCAACGTGAAGACACTAGGCTCCGCCCATCTCCAGCAGGTGGCATTGATTAGCATTTGTAGTTAAAAGCTCTGCATGGGGTTAGTGTAGCAAACAGACTCTGTGCTTTCTTGCCATTGATGTGTGCATTTATTATACAAACCACACCCAAACTCATGGCATCTTGACTGTACTCATCCGCACTTATGTGCTAAGCCTTTATTGAAACTTTATGGATTTGTTGTGGAGAAAATAAAGCTACAAATAGAAAACTTTCTCGGTAACACATATGTAACTGACTCTGCCTATTACATATGTGTAACAGTAGCTGCCTAATACATGAGTGTAATTACAATCTGTAAGTACAGGCTGTTCCATAACTTAGTTACATGTTAATTACATTTTGTTACATGTTATTATAATGTCTACTACTAAGTAATTAAAGGGTTAGTTCACCCAAAAATGAAAATTAAGTCATTAATTACTCACCCTCATGCTGTACCAACCCCGTAAGACCTTCGTTCATCTTCGGAACACAAATGATACTTTGTTAGATGTTAATTACATTTTGTTACATGTTATTACAATGTCTACTACTAAGTAATTAATTAAGTAATTACTCTGTATCACGGACACCGTAAAATAAAGTGTTACCATTCATACAAATCGCCATCTTACTGTTTCTTTGTTTTTCTTCATTTTTGTGGTTTACTACATAATAACAACTAATTATAATGGCAACTGGGGTTGTCATGTTTGTTAATGACTTTGAGTTATGTGCCCTGTGGTGATAACTTGCAGTGCTTGCTTGCTCTAATTATATGCAGTACAGTAATGTTGAAAGTCACCATCGCTGTGGTATGTGTATGGAATGTTGTGTACAGTTGAAATCACGTATTTATATGAAAGCAAAAAGCAACAAATAAAGGATAAACTGTACTGGACAACAGATGCAAAGTTGACCTGTTTATGGTTTGTGAGAAATAGTGTTTGGCTTGAATGGGCTGTGCGACTATTACAAAGGATTCATGCAAGAGCTAGTTTGGCATGCATGTGCGGCGGAACTAAATAAAATAAATATAGATTCCTTTATGGATATTGCTCGTGTGCCAATGATTACCTCTCCATGTGCACCCCTGGTCTAAACCATTACTCTTGCTTTCCTTGTTTACCCTAACCCTAGATTTTTGTTTCGTGGATGGTTATTTGAATTTGTTAGCTGAGCAGACTGCAGTTAATGTTTGACCTGTTCTTTCCCTTTTGCTTTTGGATTGTTGCCTGGATTTATTTTGTATTAAACCATGTCTGTACTTGGATTTTGACACTGCCCATAGCTCTTTGCATGTTACTGTAAGAAAGCTGATAGTGTGTTACACACAATTGGTAGTAACTAGAACAGGGGTTCAAAATTCAGTTCAGAGGTCCAAATCCCTGCAGAGTTTAGTTCCAACCCTTCTCCAACACACATACCTGTAGTTTTCAAAAAAGATAAAAAAAAAAAAAAATCATGTGTTTTTAATTATGGTTGAAGCAAGGCTGTGGCGTTGTGCACCCCTAAACTAGAAGCTGTATCAATTTTCTAAGAATAGTAATTTACTATGTCGTAATGTTTGCTATTGTGAATCTCGTGTACCTTTAATGAAATAAAATATTTATCACAATATGCCTATTTTTCAGGTTTGGGTGAAGGGATGAGGTTAAGAGTTCAGAGACAGCCTCCATAGCTGTGACCGCCACTTCAGGCAGAGCAGGAAAAGTGTATGTGGCCCAAACACACAAGATGGTGGTTGCCATCACAGGAAGCACAGCTGACAGTGGAAGGACCGCTGAGACCACCGGACTTGGGACCTACGAACTTGGATGCGCTGACACCACCGGACTTGGGACCACTGGTCACGTTTTCATAGCCAGCTGTGCCAACATTACTGGGAGGTCTGCCCCATTGGATGTCAGTCCTAAATGCTTTAAGACAGCCTTAGTTTATTTTTGTGTGGTGGCCATGACGGCTGAAGAATCATGCATGGCAGTGTGAGTTGGCTCATGCACTGGGTCCATAGCGGGCGAATGGCAATCCAAGTCCTAACCTATGGTAAAGGAGGAACCACTAGCCAAGAGCACCATCTCAACAAAATCAATAAATCTCCCTCGAGAACCATAAACAGAATTAGGACTATTATGTTTTAACTGTTCATTGTGTCCAGTATCAGGGTAGTTGGTTTGATCAGCAAAGTTGAAAAAGTCTGTGGTATGTTCCTCGAGGGAACGGTCATACTTTGTAAGGAAGAGGTGGCTCAATGCTGCTAGATCCATACTTCTGGGTCAGCTGTTCTGTTACGGTTACGCTGGAAAGAGTTTATCTTTTTGCAGCAGTTTATTGAAAAATCTACAGAAACAAAGATAATCCAATCAGGGAAGACAATATCCAAATTAGAAAGACGACAACGCTAAATGGGGACCAGAAATGCAACAGCTTCACTGATAGCATGTAAAGAAAACGACTGACAAACACAATGGTATACACGGGATAAAAAGAGACAAGGCAAATGTGAAGGGTAACTTTAGAAATTAACAAGGGTTGCTATGGGAAAAAAAGTAAAAAATGAACTAAAAAGTGAACACTGGAAACAGACAAATAACTTCAAAATCAAATTCCATAAAACAAAACAAGGGAACGTGCCTTCCTCCCAATAAATCATACAGTATGTTAAACAACTGTCTTCAAGCTGTTTTATCATTTAATTTGAATAGAATATTTTTTAATTTAAATCTTTATTTCGAACATGGAAAAGAAAGTATATAAAAATATAAAACAATGTTTAAAAACATAGGAGAAAAAAACAACAGATTACACAGAACAAAGTACACTTCTTTTCTGTGTTAACATACTTCTATTACATGTGGGAAAATGAGTAATTAGCATTGATTACTAAATAAAAAACAGTTCCTTCACATTTCTGCTTTTAACCTCTCTAGAACAAATACTCTGTTTCCATTGTAAGTGCATGACCATGACCATGAATTCTGCATTAAAATACATTTTTATTTTTGGTAACCAAAATGAACCCACAAATGTTCTCACTAGAGCTTCACTTGTATTGAACCCATAATATTTGGCTTTTATGTTATTTTTGTTAAGAAAAGTTTCTCCTGTCAACATGACCAATAATAATAATAAAAACTTTGTTTCATTTGGAGCTTATTCCAATAGCCCCTCAAACTTCTAACAATAATAATGTTTCTGAATTTCCATAATTGAGACAACAGTGTGATATAATCAGTGAACAACTTACCCGCTGACTCAAATCGCATCCACCGCCACATTGACTAATGGGCTAATGGCAGAGCTCTTAATTGACCTAACTGCGACATCTAGGATTTTTTTTGTGTGTGTGTTTTGAGCGCAGAATGACAACTGACAGGTCTATTAAAGAGTGCATGATGCTCTCTTTGTGAAAGAGCACTACACTGCAGACATGCCACAGCAAACCACTACAAGCTATTAGTTCTGACCTTTAGCTCTACTGCTGTAACCAATACAGACTCCTACGGTGCTGTGTTAGAACCTGTAATGCTGCTGATACTCTGAAAATAGGAAATTTCCTTAATTTCTGGGAGCCGATAGTTCATTTGATTTGTTTGTCATTAACAACAGTAATATTAGATCATACAGTGTGATGAAATGTGTAGAAATAACAGATTGGTAATGTTTTCAGGTATCATGATGATTAGCATTACTTATTTTATATTCCTTGGAATCTAACGTAATAGTGTTATTTAGTATTATGTATTATGATGTATTCATATACTATAATATAATATATATATATATATATATATATATATATATATATATATATATATATATATATATATATATATATATATTATAGTATAAGAATAGTTTTTAATCTGCTTTTTATATTTATGCTTTTCATTTCAGTCTTTAATTAGGGCCCGAGCACTAAGGTGCGAGGTTCCTCTTGAAACTGTTAGGATTATTTTTAGGGCCCGAGCACTAAGGTGCGAGGTGCCTCTTGAAACTGTTAGGATTATTTATTTTTATTTTTTATTTTTATTTTTTTTTATTTTTTCTGCAAAGTAACCCCCTTTTTCGAGGCCGCAACATGCTCGAAAAGTCACCAAATTTTGCACACATGTCAGGACTGGTGAAAAATTTTGTATTTTGTGGGTTTCGCGGATGGGCGTGGCAAAATGGCTCGCTAGCGCCACCTAGAAAATTCGAAAAAATTAGCCCCTCGTCCATGTTCGACCTACATGCACGAAATGTGGTGGGGACGTGTATCATATCAAGACACACAAAAAAGCCTCATGAACCCATACCCTAAACTCGACAGGAAGTCCGCCATTTTGAATTTGGCGGCCATTTTGGGACGATTTACACCAGGGGTCTCAAACTCAACTTAACCGGGGGCCGCTGGAGGTAGAGGTTGGGTCAGGCTGGGCCGCATCAAGTATTCCACAAAAAATAGTATTCAAGTATTATAAAAAAGGAGCACAACTGATCCAATCTTCTCAATCTTTATTATTAACGTTTCCTCTGAATTTGAACATTCCTTTCTGTACATGATTGGTTCTTCATGAGCTGTCCTTCTGACAGTTGAAG
This sequence comes from Chrosomus eos, assembly GCA_036326025.1. Taxonomy (NCBI): domain Eukaryota; kingdom Metazoa; phylum Chordata; class Actinopteri; order Cypriniformes; family Leuciscidae; genus Chrosomus; species Chrosomus eos. The sequence continues at coordinate 22,731,061 of CM070820.1, read as the reverse complement.
TTCATTTTACAAACTTTCTTTGTCTTTTCCCTATAACACTTATTTGTGATATTTATATTTGCTTATGTCCTTTTTATTTTCTTTATACAACACATTAATATGATATTGAATGTTTTTTTTTTTTTGGAAGGCACATTTCCTTTTATTATACTTAGAAAAACAATTATTGCTTTTGAAATACAAATTTTTGCAGTCATGTCTGCCCGTCTTATTGAAGTCGTTCTATTCTACACATGTATAGTGTCTCAAATTACTGACTTTGCACAAATCAAAGCAAACCTTCTTATCAACCTGTTGGACACATATTACAAGCTCAAAATGATTATTCTCATATTGTTTTAGAGCAGGGGTCTCCAACACGTCGCTCGCGAGCGGCCAGTAGCTCGTGGCCTGATTGGTGGTAACTCACCAAGGGGCCTGTTCACATATCGCGCTCACATATTTTGCACGCTCAAGTTCGTTATTTCAAATGTAGGCGCGCGGCAAGCGCGCTCATAATTGAAGCGACGCGCGCAGTATGTTTGCACTTCACGGTTGTCTATGACAACTGACAACTATTTACAACAAGCCCACCGTAAGCTGTCACGAGACTATCTATGGTATCCCATAAGGGATAAAAAAAATCCTTTTTTTTTAAAACGCGGCACACGCAACGACGGGCCGCACTAACATTAAACTTTAATGTCAAGTAGGGGGCCACAAAATATCACCCCGCGGGCCGCAAATGGCCCGCGGGCCGCGAGTTTGAGACCCCTGATTTACACACTCCGTACTTTGACAAACTCCTCCTAGGGATTTAGTTGGATCGACTTCAAATTTCTGCTGTGCCTTCTAAAGGCATTGATGATGAAAAGTTGTGCTATCTGCGCGTTTTCGTCAATGGGCGTGTCCGTGGCATCGATGATTCGCCATAAAACAGGAAGTTGGAGTAACTTTGCTGTACATGCTCAGATCTGCACCAAATTTTGCACGCTTGACAAGAGTCCCGCCCTGAACACATGTACATGCCGACATTCACCCCCAGTCATAGCGCCACCTGCTGGCAACAGGAAGTGACCTTTAACGAAGCAGCCCCCGCCGCACGTTTGACCTACATGTACGAAATTTCTGAGGCACATCAACCATGTCCAGACGCACAAAAAAGCCTCTTGGAGCAATGCCCTAAACCCAACAGGAAGTCGGCCATTTTGAATTTTTCATCATATTTTGGCTGATTTACACACTCCGTACTTTAACGAACTCCTCCTAGGGATTTAGTCGGATCGACTTCAAATTTCTGCTGTGCCTTCTAAAGGCATTGACGATGAAAAGTTATGCTCTCTGCGCGTTTTCGTCAATGGGCGTGTCCGTGGCATCGATGATTCGCCATGAAACAGGAAGTTGGAGTAACTTTGCTGTACATGCTCAGATCTGCACCAAATTTTGCACGCTTGACAAGAGTCCCGCCCTGAACACATGTACATGCCGACATTCACCCCCAGTCATAGCGCCACCTGCTGGCAACAGGAAGTGACCTTTAACGAAGCAGCCCCCGCCGCACGTTTGACCTACATGTACGAAATTTCTGTGGCACATCAACCATGTCCAGACACACAAAAAAGCCTCTTGGAGTGATGCCCTAAACCCAACAGGAAGTCGGCCATTTGGAATTTTACGTCAAATTTTGGCTGATTTACACACTCCGTACTTCAACGAACTCCTCCTAGGGATTTAGTCCGATCGACTTGAAATTTCTGCTGTGCCTTCTAAAGGCATTGACGATGAAAAGTTGTGCTATCTGCGAGTTTTCGTCAATCGGTGTGTCCGTGGCATGGCATCAAAGATCAACTCATCGCCATGACACAGGAAGTGGTTGTAACTTCAGTGTACATGCTCACAGCTGCACCAAACTTTACATGTAGGATAAGAGTCCTGCCCTGAACTCATGTACATGCCCACATTCACCCACAGTCATAGCGCCACCTGCTGGCAACAGGAAGTGACGTATAACACCTTCATGCAGTGTCTGAAAAGCGTAGCAAATTCACAGCCGCACTGGCAGAGCTCCAGAATATGCAACAGAATATGCGGCCGCATCACTCCCCGACGCGCTACATGTGCGAGGGCCCGCCCATCGCTGCTTGCTGCTTTATTTTTAGGGCCCGAGCACTAAGGTGCGAGGTCCCTCTTGAAACTGTTAGGATTATTTTTTTCTTTTTTTTTTTTTTTTTTCTGCAAAGTAAGCCCCATTTTCGAGGGCGTAACATGCTCGAAAAGTCACCAAATTTTGCACACATGTCAGGACTGGTGAAAAATTTTGTATTTTGTGGGTTTCGCGGATGGGCGTGGCAAAATGGCTCGCTAGCGCCACTTAGAAAATTAGAAAAAATTAGCCCCTCGTCCATGTTCGACCTACATGCACGAAATTCGGTGGGGACGTGTATCCTATCAAGACGCACAAAAAAGCCTCAAGAACCCATACCCTAAACTCGACAGGAAGTCCGCCATTTTGAATTTGGCGGCCATTTTGGGACGATTTACACACTCCGTACTTTGACGAACTCCTCCTAGGGATTTAGTTGGATCGACTTCAAATTTCTGCTGTGCATTCTAAAGGCATTGACGATGAAAAGTTGTGCTATCTGCGCGTTTGTCAATGGGCGTGTCCGTGGCATCAATGATTCGCCATGAAACAGGAAGTTGGAGTAACTTTGCTGTACATGCTCAGATCTGCGCCAAATTTTGCACGCTTGACAAGAGTCCCGCCCTGAACACATGTACATGCCGACATTCACCCCCAGTCATAGGGCCACCTGCTGGCAACAGGAAGTGACCTTTAACGAAGCAGCCCCCGCCGCACGTTTGACCTACATGTATGAAATTTCTGAGGCACATCAACCATGTCCAGACGCACAAAAAAGCCTCTTGGAGCGATGCCCTAAACCCAACAGGAAGTCGGCCATTTTGAATTTTTCATAAAATTTTGGCTGATTTACACACTCCGTACTTTAACGAACTCCTCCTAGGGATTTAGTCCGATCGACTTGAAATTTCTGATGTGCCTTCTAAAGGCATTGACGATGAAAAGTTGTGCTATCTGCGAGTTTTCGTCAATCGGTGTGTCCGTGGCATGGCATCAAAGATCAACTCATCGCCATGACACATGAAGTGGTTGTAACTTCAGTGTACATGCTCACAGCTGCACCAAACTTTACATGTAGGATCAGAGTCCCGTGCTGAACTCATGTACATGCCCACTTCACCCACAGTCATAGCGCCACCTGCTGGCAACAGGAAGTGACGTATAACACCTTCATGCAGTGTCTGAAAAGCGTAGCAAATTCACAGCCGCACTGGCAGAGCTCCAGAATATGCAACAGAATATGCGGCCGCATCACTCCCCGACGCGCTACATGTGCGAGGGCCCGCCCATCGCTGCTTGCAGCTTTAATTAACAATTTGAATTGGTTATTTTTTAGATAACAACTTCAAAACTGGTGATGCAACCTGTCAGGGTTACGTTTAGTTTCATTGTATTTTAGTTCCCATTTACCGGTGTTCTCTTTCATTCTTAGTTTCCATGGTTCCTGATTAAGTTACACACCTTAGTGTGAACCAAGTTACACATTGACCTTCTAGTTTTGTTAATTATTTAGTTCTGTGAATATAAAGCCCTTTGTTCCCTTTTTTTCCCTTTGTATTGTTTTGGTTTATTTGGTTATACTTTGTATCCTTGTGATCTCCTCAGTGTTCCATTTTGGATTTTCTTCATTAAAGGGGGGGTGAAATGCTATTTCATGCATAGTGAGTTTTTTACACTTTTAAAGAGTTGGATTCCCATGCTAAACATGGACAAAGTTTCAAAAATTAAGTTGTACGTTTGATTGAGTATTTCTGTTCTCAAAATACTCCTTCCTGGTTGTCACAAGTTTCGGAAGGTTTTTTTCGAGTATGGGCGCGTCTGACGTCAGCTGCGCCGGAATTTCCTTATATAGTCCTAAGGGCACTTCTCTCGGAAGGGCGCGCGCGCAGCTGTAGAGCGATAGCCGTAACCTATGCCCATCAAAGCGCTGTGCATCGGCTGCGCTGCAATATGTCACCAAAGAAGTGTTTTCGGTTGCCAAGGAAAGACAACATTGCACAGATTCCCAAAGAATCAAGCGTTTAGGGACCAGTGGATGGAGTTTGTTTTTCCAGAACATCAACACAGTTGTGCAAGTGTTCTTGTTTGTTCCATGCATTTCGAGGATGCTTTTTTTTATAAACAAGGCCCAGTTCGAAGCCGGATTTGCTAATCGTTTAGTTCTCAAGGATGGAGCAGTCCCAACACTAGGTTAACGGTCTTGCGTTGGAGCAGGGGGTGAGTAGAACTGCTTCAAATATCTGTGTGTGTCTATCGGCGTGTAACTTAAGCACAGCAAGTAGGCTAAACAACATGATCACGAATAGTTAATGTATCTATGGAGCATGCGATGTATGGTGTGTGTTTGTTTAAATACATTTGTTTAGATGGCTACTGTAGGTGTATGTTTGTTTATTGTAAAACCAAATCATGTCTTCATAAACCACGAGTAGACGTGATTATTTAACTTCGCCCACACGGCACGCCTCCACCCGCTTGGCTTTTTTCCGGAAAGACTTGGTACAGCCTATCTTTCTTTTATAAATATAATAAAACTAAAGACTTTTTGGAGATATGATGAATGCAATATTACTCTATAGGTACTCAAGATTAACATGAGATTGACTGAAACTGAGTGTTTCACCCCCCCCCCCCCCAACCCCTTGAAAAAACTATTTGTTTGTTAAACTCTATTGTCATGCTTTTACTGCAGCAGTCACGTGTTACAGAAGACCTAGAATAGATTGTTTTTCAGCAATGGACTTACCAGCAGTCTGTTTGCTCTGCCTTGTGCAGGACCAACGACCCCTTGAGGACCACATGAGAGACTTTTTTAAATCTTTATATTAGACTGTTAGATCTTTAAATCATTCCCCTGCTGCTCTCTGTGCGTGTTTTATTTTACCAGCATGAGTAGACTAAAGCACACCTTCCCAACAATGGTACTCAAGAGATATTTGCCGTGTCTGTGGAGGGAATGCTGGTGAACACCGGTTCTTTATTCACTGTCTGCGCTGCAGAGGAGGACATCACCAGACCCACTCCAGACCCAGTGCCCAGCCAGCTGCCTTCCATGGACGAAACGCCTGAGCCCACCACAGACAAAGAGTTTTGCTGGTCCCATCCAGCTCCAAGTCTCCTGCGTCTCCGCTGGCCCCACCCACCCTTCCTCTCCCACCTCCTCTACTAAGGCTCCATTTGGCTCCATCGGGCTTCCTTGTTCCTCTGGATGCATCTTGGTCAGTTGTCACTCTTCCTACACCATGGACTTCCGGACCTTCGGCTGTACCTTGTCCATCCACCCCTTGACTCCGTTGGGCTCCGCATTTCCTGCGGCGCCCCCTTGGTCCTTACTCACACTGGCTCCACCGCAGTCTTTGGAGACCCTGGCTCCACCTCGCCCGCTCGTTACTGCTTTTACTGCTTTTTACTGCGTTACTGGCTTTTTTCTGTTTCCCCTCGCCAATTACTTAAACAAGACATAGGGGTTTCATTCACACTTAACTCACTCACGCCGCACCTTTCTCCTGTTCCCTTTCAAAAGCTACAATCGATGCTGCGCTGCTTAGCGCATTGGGAACGTCTTTAATCGTGACCTGCTGAGAATATAGTGTGTAAACACATTGAAGGAATTGACCCGGAGGTAATATAGCCTCGGTCGGTGACATCATTGGCCACAGATGCATCGTCAGGTATTTGGTACGGTGGCCGATAGAGCTCAACGTGCTGCAACCTAAAGAAGACGCATGCAAATAGAAAAAAAAACGCATGCAAATAGAAAAAAACGCCCGCAAATTAAGAAAACATCTTCATCAGTTTCACAACACACGTGTGCTCCAAATACTCACAACACAACCAAGTACAGAAAAGCGCTGCAAAAGCTCACAACACAACCAAATACAGAAACGCGCTTCAAGTAACACAGACCACAACAGAATTGTTTCTGGGGAACCAAATAAGTGACGGACCCGGCTGGGACGTGCTTATTGCTCGTGAGCATCCCTATGCCCTACTCCCTTCGAAGGGCAGACGGCAGAGCTCTTCAAGTGGCGACTTTGGAGTGAGCATGATGATGGCACTAGTGTGACATTTATGTAGGCGTTTGGAACGCACTTGAAGGGAGCAACGAAAGACAACGTCATTTCCAATGTAATTATTTTCACCTGGGATGTTCCCATGACAACACAGCATGTTGTCCATCAACTGAATAGCTAGTCTGACGACAGAAATATCTTGCCTTCATGTTCTTCTTCTCTATCATTTTTTATTTATTTATTTTAGTTTTAAGATCATTGTTCTTTTCTCATTTGTATTCTGATGACATTGAACATATTAATACATTTTGTATATTGTATACAAGTTGTATGTCATAATACATTGAATCTCTGTGTTTTGCGGGGGAAAAAAGTAAAAAGACAAAAAATAAAATAAACTAGAATTTTGAGCTGTAAGCAAAGAGTATAGAAGAACTATAAAAAAGTATAATAATATTACAATATAATATTATAATATTATTTATATATACAATATATTACAATATTATTTTAATATTATAATTTATTTATAAAAAATATAGGCTTTCACTTCTTGTCAATAAACGTTATTTGCTGTAAGCACTTCCTGTGAGCACGTCCCAGCCGGGTTCGTCACTTATTTGGTTCCCCGGAAACATTTCCGTTGTGGTCTGTGTTATTTGCAGCGTGTTTCTGTATTTGGTTGTGTTGTGAGTGTTTGGAGCACACGTGTGTTGTGAAACTGATGAAGATGTTTTCTTAATTTACGGGTTTTTTTTCTATTTGCATTAGTTTTTTTCTATTTGCATTAGTTTTTTTCTATTATCATGCGTATTCTTTAGGTTGCCACCGTAATTTTGTCTTCAGATACCTCTCTGTGTTTGGTGTGCAAGCATCTATTTCCACTCTGTCTACTACAGATCTTGGTTAGGAGTTTAGTTTTTACATCTGGCAGTGTGCAGATTTTTCTCTTTCTCATCTCTGAACGATCTCAAAAGAGTTTAAAAGTCAAAAAGAGAAATGAGTCAGCAACAAAATAAGGGCTTTGTCAGAACAGGATACACACGCTTACTGCTTTGTGTGTTTGGGGGAGGAGCATGCGATCGCTGCATTGGATAGTATTTGCAAGCATTGCAAGCATTGTGAACTGCTTCGTGCTCATCTTGGCTACTTTCAGTCCACACCCGCATTAAAATCGTGGGGCTCCCGAATGGATTTGGCTGACGAGCAAGAGACGGGTCAGTCCGTTATGCTTGCCCGCTCACCAGATCCACAAGTTCCCTCACGTGATCCCGAAGCGCACCCCAGTGTTTCTTGGGCTGACGCAGGGGACGATGATGAATCTCTTGGGTCTACGGACTTCGAGCAGCCAACCTCTGAGCGTTCCTCGCAAAACAATAAATCCGTCGAGGAATTACTCTAGCTGGTTACTCGCACGGTGACCAGATTACAGCTTGACTGGCCTGGCGAACAAGAGACCCCCAAACACAGTAAGCTTGAGGATAGGTTTCTGTCTGGTGGCAGGGGGGAGGAACCACAACATCAATATCTACCCTTCTTCGAGGACCTCCATGAGGACCTATCTAAGTCATGGAGAAAACCATATACCTCTCGTATTTTTGTTCCCTCGTCATCGACCTTTTCGACTATCGTGGGTTCGAAGGTGTAGGAGTATGCGGAGATGCCTCAGGTTGAAGAGACGCTTGCAAGCTATCTCTCGCCTGGGTCTGCATCTTCACTCAAGAAACCTACCCTCCCCACGAAGCAGTGCAGAGCAACATCGGCTCTCGTGGGTAAAGCTTGCCAAGCTGCAGGTCAGGCTTGTGCTGCACTGCACACAATGGCTATGTTACAGGCATACCAGGCTGACCTCTTGAAGGACTTGAGTGCAGGCACTACATTAGATTAGTGGCGTACGGATGAAACATAGGACGTGCGTACGTACAAAAATATTCGGATTTATAAAACCGTGCGCACGCACATCCTACGCAGCTTTCCCTTAATAAATCACAATCAATTCTAAATGTAGCGCAGCTTTTGCGGCTTCATGTCACGCCCATAGTTGCCCAGAAATAGTCTGTGAAACTCCCATAGTTGCCTATAAATAGTCCGTTAAATGCCCACAATTTAATATGCATCGATTGCGAAATCATGGCAAATACAGAGAGGAAAAACCAAGAAACTTAACTTCACTCAATGTCAAGTAGAAATTATCGTTGGCGAGGTGGAAAAGAGGAGAAAATGTTGTTTGGAGGGCACAGTGTGGGCTTTACTAATGCCAAAAAGGCACTTGAGTGGCAAAAGGTTGCAGACGCCGTTAATGCTGCAGCCTCACAACCTCGGACCGTGGCCGAAATAAAACAGAAATGGTCGGACATCAAAGTCGATGCAAAAAAGCGTCTAGCGCTCCATTATTGTGATGGCATAGGCCTAATGGCATTTTATTTCCATCCATTTGATTGCATCTGACAAGCTACAGATGTGTTATGAGGATGAATTGCATAACATGCCAATATGTCAGCCTTGTCACCCCGCACGTACACAAAATGCATGGATGCTGCAATGGCTCTAGATGGCGCTTCAACACAGAGACATTATGTTAGCACATTTAGTTTCTCTATGGTTGAGACTCAACACCAAGAAAAGTGTTCTTTCTCCTGCCCAGAGAACATTATCTTGGGATCGTTTTTGGTTAGATCACGATGCGGGCACAATTGTGCCCCGCTCGAATCGAGACCATTCGGCTAACCATGAGCAAACTCAGGCTAGGTCAAGATCGCACTCTTCATCATTACCAAAACATTTTAGGTTTCATGGCCTAAGTATCCATGGTAATTCCTTTGGGGCTGTTGCACATGAGACCATTTCAGTTGTGGCTAAAAGCCAAGGGATTTCATCCAAGGGCCAATCCTGAAAGGCAAATAAAAGTGACGCGCCGAAGGGTTCGTACACTATCTCTGTGGCTCAGACCCCGGTTCAGACCCCGGTTCCTCGCCTACAGATTGCTAACGACAGACGCCTCTCTGATGGGCTGGGGAGTGGTCTTAAGTGGTCGTCCAGCTCGATTTGTACATCAACTGCCTCGAGTTGATGGCTGTATTTCTGGCCCTAAAATACTTTCTCCCCCAGTTGAGAGGCTGTCATGTCCTAGTGCGGGTGGACAACACAGCGGCAGTCTCTTACATAAATCACCAGGGAGGTCTGCGCTCATGGAATCTGAACAGAATAGAGAGACAGATTTTTCTCTGGGCCCAGGGAAGTTCCTGACACTCAGGGCAGTTTAAATTCCGGGGTTTCTGAATGTGGGAGCAGATTTACTGTCCAGACAGAAACTACAGATGGGGGAATGGAAACTATACCCAGAAGTAGTAAAACCAAGCGGCAACATTCTAATCTGATAAATGAAGCCTACCCGGAAGTGCAAAAAACTCCAATACATCGAAAATCCGCTAGGGGCAGGTCCCAAAAGGGAGCAAATGTCCATAGACCCCATGTTAAAATGTCAGTTTTCACAGCATAAATTAATCTTTTTACAGGTTGGTCCCATGGACTTTTATTGTATTTTTCGATAGGTTCCGAGTGCCTGACAACTGTGAGGGGGGTGAATTATTTTCTAACTCGTTAGTTTAGATCGTATTTAGATATAAAATGTATGACAAATAAGGGTGTGGTTAACTTTGATTGACAGCTGATAACGGGCTGCGCCGAGTGGAATTCCTGAAATTTGACCTCTCGGCCATGATCTGACACAACACATCATACCACCTCTTTATCTTTCCTGAACATTTGTATTGAAATATACAATGCTATAAACTGCACTAACCGACACTGTAGGAGTACTTCGCTCCATAGTGGAATGTCACCTACTTTCCGGTAGGTGACATTCCACTAACATTAGTTAGCACTATTTAGCATCAATGTTTGTGGGCAGTGGCACTGCAACAGTTAGCATTAAATCGCCTCAGATAAGTTAGGTTATGACTGACGTTTGAAACACTGTAAATGCATCTGCCAAATGAATAAATGTAACATAAGAATAGACTGATATGTCCCACATTGGAGTGTTAATATATTTTGAGCATTTTTAATATACCATTTTGAGCATTAACAGATGAGTTGTACTCTTCAGCAGCTTTGCAGTGAATGTAGAAGCCATAGACTGTAAAAAGTAGCCTAGTCTGCCAGTCAATCTTGTAACGTTCCAGATAGCTGAGGTTGCTTGACTGAAGAGGCGCGTCCACCGGCCGGCTCAGTCTCACACAAAGCCCGCCCTTTTACCCATATATGGATTGGCCAGAAGGTGGGCAGGGTTAGGCTTTCCCAAGATTTTCAAAGATAGGCGCCGCCCATGCCCCCATAAACGGCTACAAAACCTTTATTCAGAAAGTCTATGGGTGACGTCACAGACGCTTTGTCCATATTTTTTATTTACAGCCTATGAGTAAAACAGATCTTGACCAGATTTTACGAAGCAGAGGTGGACCTCTTCGCCTCCCAACAGACAGCGCAATGTCCCCTCTACTTCTCTCTGAGTCACCCAGCCCCCTTAGGTCTGGACGCGATGGCACACACATGGCCCAAAATGCACCTGTATGCATTTCCTCCAGTATCTCTGGTCTCGGGAGTTCTAGCCAGAGTTCGCCAACAAGGGTCTTGCCTCTTACTGTCTTACTGATAGCTCCACGTTGGCCGAACAGAGTATGGTTCTCGGAGATAATATCTCTCCTCGACAGCTCGCCATGGGCGATTCTGGAGAGGAGGGACCTTCTGTCCCAGGCGGAGGACACGATATACCATCCCAGGCCCAACCTGTGGAACCTTCATGTTTGGCACCTGATGGGTACCAACTGTGGGACACTGGGCTTTCGCCTGCCGTTATTGAGACCATTCTAAGTGCTAGGGCCTCCTCCACTAGAAAGAGTTATGCCAACAAATGGGGTGTCTTTGAAAGGTGGTGTGTAGTACATAATGCAGATCCGGTCAACTGCCAGATTGCTTCAGTTCTGGACTTCCAGCAGGAAAAATTATGAACAGGCACATGCCCCGTCACTCTCAAGGTTCATGTGGCTGCTCTTTCCGCCTGCCACGCCTTGGTTGACGGTGTGCCACTCGGGAGACATCCTCTGCTCAGTAGCTTCGTTCGTGGGGCCAGACGACTGAGGCCTCCCATAAGAACCAAGATCCTTTATAGTCCTTAGCTTAGCTATAGTCCTCAGGGGTCTGGTTGAGACCCCCTTTGAACCTCTAGCGTCTGACAAACTTCTGACCCTAAAGATGTTTTTTTTATGGCTCTAACCTCTCTAAAAAGAATCAGGGACATCTGCTCTGTCAATATCGCCATCCTGTTTAGACTTTGCCCCAGGAATGGTGAAAGTGATTTTGCATCCTCATCCTGATTACCTGCCTAAGGTATCTTTCTCAGCTGTATATCCGGTTAATCTTGAGGCCTTCTGCCCTCCACCGTTCACAATGCCGGAGCAGGAGATATTTCACAGACTGCTTTTCAGACTTAAGTCCACCGAACCAGCCAGTGGCGTAAGTCAGAGCAACTGTTCGTTTGTTATGGGGGCAGCAACAGGGGTGCTGCCGCCACCAAACAGACCATGTCACATTGGGTCAATAACATTGCTCTTGCCTATGAGGTGCACGGCCAAGCTTCGCCAACGGGTCTAAGGGCTCACTCCACCAGAGGGGTCGCCTCCTCTGCTGCCTTCGCAAGGGGTGCCCCCTTGCAATTTGTTTGTGATGCGGCAGGCTGTTCTTCTCCGCACACATTCATAAGATTTTATAGCTCGGATGTTCATGCCACTCCGGGCTCTCACATCCTTGAGTCGACATCAAAAGCTAATGTACAGGGCTTTCTTGCATTTTTGTGAGCACACATACACAACTGTAAGGAGTACAGACACCTTCAAGCATGGCGGCGTGGGCATTCTCGTTCCCAATGCGCTAAGCAGCGCAGCATAGATTGTAGCTTTTGAAAGGGAACGATCCGGGTTACTTGACTGTAACCCTGTTCCCTGAAAAAGCGAGATGCTGCGCTGCATTGCCGTGCTGATAATGTCCCAGGACTGCTCTTCAGACAAAATATCCTGACGATGCACCTGTGGCTCATCTAATTCTAGTCTTGCGTCGCGGGTGCGTGCCGATGACGTCACCGACCAAGGCTATATTACCTCTTGGTCGATTTCATTGACGTGTTTACACGTATATATTATTAGAGCATCTCGTTCCGCTTTTTTAGGGAACAGGGTTACAGTCAAGTAACCCAGAACGATCCTCTCTCCTGTCACAGACCTTGCTGAACCATGCTGCCCTTGCCACAAAGATATTATAGAATAAATTATATTTCTTTGTCAGCAGAATGATCTATCGACTCATCACACAAATTGTAAAGAAATTATTAGATAATAATTTTTTTTATATAATTGCACTTATTTAAAGTAAGCCCTGGCAACATCAGAAAAACAAAATTGCTTCTGCATTTAATATATATACTGTGATGTGCAGAATACGCAGGATATCTTTGTATCTGATAGTGATGAGTCATATTGAGTGATAGGTGAGAACCAAAACACATTTTGTGAGAAAATGGAAGAAACAGGATAGCAGGCGTGTACACAGTCATCCAAAACAATTCCTTAATATATTTTGTAGCATGTTTTGTCCCAGTAATAAACAATAAGTGCTGTGTCAGATGTAATTTTGTGACATTTGTATCCCTTCTCTTATTTCAACACATAGGAGAACAAATAGAAGTCACCAGCCTCTTATGAAACTCATGATGTGTTACTTTTGATTAAGTTGTTAATAATGCTGCTCATTGTGGAGTTTTAGGAGTAGTGAGATGGACAAACTACCCACAGACTGTGAGTCATTGGAGAAGTAAGCATTCGATTGCCACTTTTGCTGTGTAGCATCAAGGGTGCTTTTGGGTACAGCAAAGCAATTACCAGTCCAGCTGTGCCAACCTTTCTGCCGTCACAGGTATTCATTTTCTGCTAAGGTTGCTTGGCTTCTCTTACTGAAAGGTCAGTGGCCTGCTAGGTGAGTGCAAGCAAAAGTGTTTCAAAGTTATCTGACTGCAAGCAGACAAAACTGGCCCTTATTTTCCGATAACATGTGGTTTGCTTCTATTCAGAGCTGCAGTGACATCTGAAAAACAGAAGTCTAACAAAGAACAAGCACATTTTTAAAGATTTACAGATGGGGAAAAGCTGAATATTTTTTGAATACGCTTTGTTTTTCCTGCTTTACGGATTGTGCTGTCTCCAAAAATTCAAAAAATATTTGACAAATCCAACTTAAGACTTTCTGCTGTGCTTCCCATTTATTCAGCTTGGTGATTCACAAGCAGGGGTGAAAAGAGTTCTGAAAAAATATAAACAAGAAACATTACTTTCCAAAAATGTAGTGCGAGTAGAGTAAACGAGTACTTGACCAAAAAACTACATGAGTAAGAGTAAAAGAGAAGCTTATTTAAAAGTATTAAAGATATGCGAGTAGTGAGAACTGAGCTGTGGAATCTACCCTCTTATAATAACACTGTACACTGCAATTTAAAATGCAGAAAATACTGTAGCCTACATACTGTAGTTTATATGTTATTTTGCTGTTCGTCATAAAGAACGAAGAATATCTGTATATCCAACATTTTAAAGTACAGTACATCACTGATTAAATGTATCACTGAAATACATGTATTGTATGCAATACCTGACAAGTGGGCCAGACTTTATAATACAATTTTCTTAACGTTTATTACATGGCTTGGTAGAATTCCAATGTAGAATGTGGTCTGTTATTTCTTGATAACAGACCGCTGCTAAGTATAACACACTGTTGCCATGAAAAACAGAGACGGAACTGACTATTTTCTTTAGCGGAAACAATACAATCGTTTTTAAATCAATAAACTCCTTTTTAAATCAATATTTTGAGTCAAATTATTGATTTATTTGGTAGGTAGCCATGTAATAAGCGGGATAATGTATAGCGAGGCGGTTGTTATAGTGAATACCACCCGACAGGCTGATAGGAGCCTGACGCGAAGCTATACATTATCCCTTACTTAACAATTCTTCAATAATGATTTTAAATGTGATTTGCTTTTGCATACATAGACATAATATTAATAAGAATATGCTAATTTGTCTCTTCAGTTACGTTATGCCAGTAATAATGTTATGTTCTTCTTCGCGCCAATATCCAGATTCCAAATCCCCCTTTTTATGTTATTACAAAATTGGCTAAACTGCTATCTATGACACATTTGTCATGCCCCTTACCATATTTAGAACATCAGCTATGTAAACATAAAACAATGTCTGCATTTGTGATTGTAGAAACGACAAACAAGCGCTACTCTATACTGTTCAAAACTTGCGTTTGAATAGTCAGTAGCAAATTCTTAAATATTAAAACGTACTTACAGGCTGTATGTGAGTCAGAAGCGCCAGACTGTATACTTGCAAATATGGAATTGCCCCACTTTTTAGAATCAGCCTTTGTGCACAGCCGGCCTTTTACTCTCCCAGGTTCTGGAAAAAGTGGAAACACTAATTGTGTCCTCTTTTGGAAGGACAAAGAAAGTAGTTTGGCTTTCGCAACGAAAAACACAGCGAACCTCTGCCCCCACAGAGTGACGTAGTTTTGTGGGGGCGTGTTTAAACAAAGCGTTTTAGGAAGGTGTGGCTGAGCCTATGTCTTTGGGTTTGAGACTTTGAGCTTTGTAACTGCAGATCTATACATGCACAAACAGCTACATAACACACTAAAGAAAAAGGGAAACAAGAAATCGCATCATATGACCCTTATTAACGTTGGTCTTTTGAATTAACAGATAATTAGAATTACAATGATATTATCAACATCTTAAATACAAATGTTAGCCTACTTCATGTTTAGAATAGACATCAGCCATACAAGGTATGCTATGGGTTGTTTTTTAGTCTGGCCTGCTGTGGCATGATTATGCAGTATTTGCATTAATATGTTTGAGCAAGGGGTTTTCTGAAATGCATATAAGCCACAGGCCTACTTTATTAGCAATGGCAGGCTGTCAGCGCCGCCGCTCCCACCACGCGCATCACGCGCTGTGCGTAGGGCACCAAGTGCTGAGGGGGCACCAAAAATAGCCTAATGAAAAATCAATCATCAGACTTCTTGTTATAATCAGATTCAGCGCGTTCTTCATATTCAACCCGCCCGCACCGGCGCCGAGCAGAGAGAGAGCATGTCAGAAACAGAGGACAGTGTGTGTGTGTGTGTGTGTGTGTGTGTGTTCATCTGAGCCTCATTGGTCTGTCACTGCTCGTCAATGTCAGAATATTTGAGATGACCAATCAAATCAAAGTAGGCGGGCTTTATGTTCACAGACGCTGCTGAGCGCGAATTTTAACAGTGCAACTCGACTCTTCAGTGTACGGTCAAGTGCGAGATAAGATGTAAGTAGCTAAACTTAACTTTATATATTTGACTTTTTTTAGGTCATAAATGTTAAACGAATGACAACAAATAATTAGGCAAACTAATATAGTTTTGTCTAATTTCGCCATTTTGAACTGAAAATAGGCCTATAACATGTAGCCTAGTGTAATAGTTTAGGCTACTGTCATTGTGAGGGGACAAGAAACATGAACAAAGCTGTTTTCATCATGTTAGGCACAGGATTAATAATGAATGTGTACATATTGAGAATAAAATACAAATTGTAGTCTTTAGTAAATTAAAAAAGCCAACTTTAGGAGGGAGAGAGACAGGGCAAGATAAAAACAAAGAGAAAAAGTGTGATGCTGATGAGGAGAGAAAAAGAATCATCTGCCCACTGACATGGTTTTAAAGCTGTTATTGAATTTTTTTTTGCCTTCACAACATCTTAAAATGCACATCTGTAGTTCAGGCAAATCCAAAATTTTCTCGGGGATACCCCGAACCCCCCTATCTAACCTGCCTCAAATTCGGGACAACAGTGATTATGTGATATAGTGCCATTGCATGGTAATGAAAAATAGTAAGCATTAGACCCTAAACTAAACTGTTACTTTGTAATTTTCGATTTTTTTTTTTATAAGTCATACCCTCATTGGGGGCTAAACGAAAATCCTAGATGAATTTTTTTTGGGGGGGGGGGGGGGGGGGGGGGGGCATCATAAAGTAATTATGCTTAGGGCACCAAAATGGCTAGCAGCGGCACTGCAGGCTGTCAATACAGGACTCAGACATTGTGATTTCTCTTCGTTATAGTTGTTATCGGGTTGGATCTCTCTCCTGCTTTGTTTTTGCTTTAATTTAAAGCATATAAAGGTAATATGATTTTTTTACGATAAAGATACACTTGAATGAACTGTGCAATTACACAGTGTAGTGCCAAATTTTGTGACCCTAGTAGGTGCTGTAGTGATGGTAGGGTTAGGATTAGGATTGCGATTAGAAGGTCGGATTAGCTCCATACTTAAAGATGAAGTATGTAGATTATGCGACACTAGTGGAATTTCAAAAATAAAGCAACCTTGCAAACGGCCCTTCTGCGTGTCGCATCTCGCGCCTGAGCCTCTCCCCTGCTCAAACATCACAAAGATTAGGGGGCTTGAGAAGGCATGTCTCAACAGGTAGAAATAGACTATACTAAAATGCAATAATGAGGAATACGTTTAGCTGTGTTGCTATATGTCATAAGTAAGCAATTAAGTAGGCAACACTCTAGAGAAAAAGTGAGCATCTCGCTTATAAAAAATCCATATATGGACTTGGAAATCAACATATCTGCACTGGGAGCATCAAAATGCATCAAACATCTAATTAAACTTTATGAAATGTTGAAGCGTTAATTGTTGTGCTTTGCAATGCAATACCACTTTTCCTTTGACATTTTTATGACTTGTATTTAATCTTTATTTAACATACTTCACTGTTACATGTCCATGTAGCTTGACCAGTTCTAACCTTTTGTAATGATTTGTCTGCCCCTAGTGGTCGAAAATGTTTGTTAACTGTGTTTTATAAGCAGATTTCCTACACCTGCGGACCTCCGAGTGTGGATATAAGGAGCATTGTTGCTTCTTCTGGCAGCAGGATTTTGGCACCGGTCTCATTGTGCTCCCCTTCGTCTTTGTCTGTTTTCCTGATTACTTTCATGATTTTTGTCATTAAATAAATCCCCTACTGGAACGAGCCTTTTGTGTTGACCGTCTGTTGTGTTATGGCTGTGGCCGTAACATTCACCTTTAAAGCACCTTTAAAGTATACTCTGGCCGTGTGACATAATTTTCAACCACACTTTTAGAGGCCCACCCATCATCCACTTTCTGCATCTGCCACAGCGCAACCTTGTACCAAAATAAACAGGTATACAGATCACGAGTAGAAATCCAAAATCTATCTTAACATGTTTCTTCAAATTAGAGATTTAAATGCTGGTATCTTGATTGAATTGTTGCTAGAAGCATATGTTTCCACAGAAGTCATGATTAACAGAAGTTGGCACTATGTTAAGCGGCAAAGCACTGGCAAAGTATCTACGATCTATCTATCTCCATCAGAGACAAGCAGACACTCATCGTGGAAACCCTCTCATGCAAGTAATATTATTACACACTGACACGTTTTGATAGCTACACAATCGAAAACTTTCTGCATCTAATTACGTTTTAAAAAGGTTGTCTGCGCTATTGTAGAACTGTTACTCACCGTACTGTGAAGTTTTCTCACCGGTGAATGACACATGATGTAATCCAATAACGTTGTCTCTGATCAACTGGCTTCTGGTCTGCACACCTGCAAGTGTTTTGGAGGAGGCGTGGCTTTAGACGGTGATTGGAATCGTATGCTCTCAATGCTAGCAGGCTAATGTTGGCATTTCCCAGATGACCTATTGCACATTTAACAACAGCCTGAACCTAGTTAAGCATAATCAAGATCCTTAATCACATAATAATTTAGATACCATGCAGGAACTATTGGTTCTAATTGCAGAAATGTGGGGGTGAGTCTTGATTAAAGAGGTCTTTTGCCGCTGAATTTGGAAGATTGCAAGTTGGAATATAGGCAGGCTGATTGTGCCATGTAACAGTCAATCAGTCCCTAGGCTGCCGCATCAGCGAGGTCCCTAATGTATGCTAAAATCTGGAACAGACTGGAGGTACAGGCTGTTCCACCACCCCTCCCCTCAGTTAATGAATGTTGAATGGCAGCACATGTATCATCTGATTCAGAAGATTGTCTTGTTTAATTTGATATGTAAAATCTACAAAAGCGTTTAATGACCAGACAGACAGACCGGTTTTACATTTATTTTTTTTAAAGGCTTGGTCTATGTAAGTACTGAGCTTTCTGGCTCAGAGCACGAGTTAAACAATGTTTTGAGAAAACAGCCTTTAAAGCTATGTATTTTAATTGAAATACTCAGACGCAAATACAATGTCATAAAATAAGCACTACACCCTCAGGTTGTGTTCGGATCATTTTTTATTTCACACCTTATTACACTTTGACCATGGTCAAAAATGACTGGCGGACTTCCGGTTTTGGACGCGGATGGAGTAGACCACCTCGTGCTCCCTTTACAGTTTTTCTATTTTATCAGTTTATAATCCTCTACCGGTTTATTTTTTTCCGAATGTAATGAGATAAGTTTAATAAACACGGAAGCAGAAAATGGCATCTAAATCAACCAAACATTCGAAGAAAGACACCGTTAAAGACGATGTCCTCGGGGCTCATGGCGAGGTTAGCATGTCAGCCTTGACTAGCCTATTGGAAGACCACAGAGCCGCTCTCTCTTCCGATTTCAAAACCGCTTTGATATCCTTAGAGGCAAAATTTGACCTCGTCCAGGCCGCAGTGTCGGATCATGGACCACGAATAACATCACTGGAATCCAACGCAGACCTCCTCAGCGAGCGAATTCACTCGCTGGAAGTGCCGATTTGACTGAGAACTACGCTAAACTTAAAGCCAAAACAGCAGACCTGGAGGGCCGCAGTCGGAGTAATAATGTCAGGATCATTGGCTTACCGGAATCCGTTGAAGGTCCGCGGCCCACAGTGTTCTTTTCCGAGATGCTGTCCGAAATTATGGGCGAGCAGATTTTGCCGTCTCCTCCTGAACTTGATAGGGCACATCGGGCTCTGATCGCTAAGACGAAGCAGGGAGGGAGGCCGAGAGCGGTAATAGTCCGGTTTCATCGGTATCAGATCAAGGAGGCTGTGATACGAGAGGCTCGTAAAAGAAGAGGATCCTTGCAGTACCGTGGCAACCCCATCGCCATCTACGATGATACAGTCCGGAAGTTCTGGAACAGCGCGCTCAATATCGTGGGGTAATGGCAGAGCTCTATAATCTTGGATTTAAGCCATCTCTTCTTTTCCCCGCAAGGCTGAAGATCCTAACTAAGGAAGGTGAGCAAAAGATGCTTTCATCGGTGGATGAGGCCAAGGAATTTTTGACGGCTCACCGTAGCGCCTCTTAGCGTTATGACGGCCGTTCAATAAACTTGAGCAGTGGGCTTATAACGTTATATACTATTTGTGTCACGAGGGAGCCCGTTGTACAACACTGACTTAACTTCGTTAGATTTTCCTGCGCTCTCTGACATTAAACGGTTTACTGTTCATTGGAAATGTTTTACATCATGGGGACATTTCTACATCTTTAATGAATGATTGGCGCTGTTGTATTTGAGCTGATACTACTGTTGAACTAGGACTGTTGTATGATGTATCTCGTTCATTCTTTGGGTTAATCACAAATACTTTTTGCAAGAGTTTGATTGCTATTTTTGTTTACTAGGGGATTTTTTTTTTTTTTTTTTACAGTCTCATTTATTTTGGCTTGCCATGTGCTCATTATATTGGTTGAATGTTTAAAGTATTCATACTTCGTGTACCAATTATAGTTATGCCATGGGTCTGCTCGTATATTAAACATACTATTTGATACGGTAATGTTATCTATATGTTGTATAATGAGGATACTTTGCTTTAAGGGACTGAGGATTATATAAGGTAAGGCGAAATAAGGAAGTGTTCAGAACAATTCAATTCAATTCAAGTTTATTTGTATAGCGCTTTTCACAATACACATTGGCCCTCATTTATCATTCTTGCGTAGAAACGGGCGTATATGTTGGCGTAAGATTATGCTTACACTCCTCTCACCGCCTGATGTATGAAGCTGTGCGTACCTTTGAAATCTAGGTGTACGCAATACCTGTCCTTGATAAATGCAGCGGCTGAAAACGATCGTCATTAGAATAACACGCCTCTAAATATTCAAGTCTCCGCTTCCCCCACACCCTCATTTTACGCCATGGACACACGGAAGACGGCAAAGAAGAGAAACTTCTCCGATGTGGAGATCAAATGACCTATCACAATGCATTATTTTGTTTTGAAACAATTAGCATTTAATATCGTATCACGTACAATAGTGATGATGATGTGATGTGGAGTACCATTCATTCACATCAATAATTGCATGTCCATTTGTAATATTCTTATTCTTATTATTATTCGTGTTCGCATTTATGAGGAAAAAAACAATGATAGTGAGCGCTCTGAAAGCGGCACTAAAATATATTTTAAAACTTTCACAGAGACATCAAACATAAAGCACAAAACCTTTCTTTAAACTGAATTTCGTTTTGTATTAATTGTATCTTAATTTTACTTAATGTTTCATCAACCAATTACCTGGATTTAACAAATAAGTAGTAGCCTAAATAGCAGATGATAGATAGGCCTAATCATGAAACGGAGGACGCGTGAACTGAGCTCATCTCATTAATGAACCGAAACTCAGCGTATAAGGTACCCTACTTGCCTCAGACATGTCTACTTTTAAACAGAACAATTCAAAACGAAAGAAAACAGACTGCAGACTGCTCTCTGCTTATGTAATCTGAAATGTGAATTTCTCTCTGGCGCGTTCACTACTGCGAAGATCGCGAGTCAGCATCTCAACTTCATCTTTGCAGCCGACACAAAGAAAACAATTCTTTATTAATAAACAATTAAAATATCTCCTTGCTATATTTTACATATTCATAATCATTACTTTTGCCGGTTCTTTGTGACAGATTTTAACACTGAAGTTTATAATTAGCCTACTATGTTGTAGGGGTTGAACCGACTAGTCGATTAGTCGACTAGTCGACCTTAATGCAGTGCCGCGACGCTTTAAGCTTGACGTCGACTAGTCGCGTTGATCATGTGACACTATGATTGCGCTAATTTTTATACTAACATGTTGCAGACGACAACAGATGAAGAGCCCAGAGGGTTATTGCAGCAAGAAAGCAGCATTGGTACATTAAGTGTGTGTGTAAATACTTTACTAACCCATATTGTGAAAACGAAAGTAAAAGCATGACGCACGCTCACTGTTTTACCAGGAAATTAGAGATCAGTCTCTTTATTAAAATCATTAAAACATTATGTTTTTCATTTATTTATAACATATTGATGTAACGTTAGCCTACCTCTAATTTACCCGCAATTAATTGGAATATTATTACTTGGATCTGCGCATCACTAATGCGATCATAATCATGATGTAAACAGCGGGCTGTAAATGCCATCCGTAATGCATTCGAGACGGATTTAAATCTGATCGCTCAAACTTCAGGTGGAGGTCTGGGCCGCTTAACAAACGAAACTGGACAAGTGTAAATGCATCTGGTTGTTGAAACCACATATGTAAATTGGACTTCTCCTAACAATGCTAAAAATAAACGTGTGAGAGCGTATTATAGAGCTGCAACGTGCATCGCCGCAGATGAGCAGATCGTCTATTCATCAAGCCAACGTGCAAACTATCGCAAATCAAAGTGAAAGTAAGTCACAGACGCTTAACACACAATCATCTTCGTTAAAAGTAAAGAAACAAAATGATCTTACCAGTGCTATCTCTCTTATTGCGGTCTTTGATTTTGAAATTAGCTGATCTCAATAAAATGCAGCGCATTAGTGTTGGTGACGTGAAATCCGTTAAATCTGCATAGCGCGTTGTTTGAAGATCGGATTTATATCCGTTTTGCGAAAACACATTTATGTGTAAATGGAATCGTTTTGATAAATCAGATCAGTAAAAACGCATGAAGTGACCAGGTGTAAACGGCCCCATTATGAGCTGTCAGCATCTGTATCATTTTCTGTTAATTAATTGCAAATTGTGGCATGTTGCAAAGCAGTCCCATCTCTTGTGTTTTTATGAATGACGTCTTCGACTAGTCGACGTCGACTCGACTTTGATGTCATAACAGTCGACTTCAAAAAATCTGAAGTCGTTCAACCCCTACTATGTTGTTGCTGTTTTTTTTTTGTCATAGTATATTTTAGTTTATCAGTGTACGGAGCCGTTAGGAATTGTTTTTCTGCGCATTACCGCACTAACTCAAATGTGCGTACACCACCTCCTGAGCTGGCGTGGGATTTGAGCGTGCCGTACGCCAACGTCCATATTAATAAATCTCAAAGTCACCGTGGTTTTGGGTGTACGCCAGGTGTACGCTCGAAATTTGGTGTACGCACTTTTGATAAATGAGGGCCATTGTCTCAAAGCAGCTTTACAGAAAGTGCATTTCAGAAATGTACAA
This sequence comes from Chrosomus eos, assembly GCA_036326025.1. Lineage (NCBI taxonomy): Eukaryota > Metazoa > Chordata > Actinopteri > Cypriniformes > Leuciscidae > Chrosomus > Chrosomus eos. The sequence continues at coordinate 22,708,353 of CM070820.1, read as the reverse complement.
AGAAAAATACAGTTAGTTAATCATGTATAAATTTAGGCATAACATATCGCCGGCGTTGAGTCGTCTCTTCACAGGCGTCGAGTCGTCTCTCCACAGGCGTTTAGTCGTCTCATCACAGGCGTCGAGGGCATCTGAAGTCTCCGTGAGAGGCTGGATACAAACTGGAGCTGGAGCAAACTGGGACTAGCGTCCCGAGATAACAGCAGAAAGACAGATGGGAAATAATTAGCATAGCTGATGTTCATAATATTAATGCATTCGAACTGATTCAGAAGTAGTATAAAAGGTAAGCATTAAGTGAATGCTTGGTGAAAGAGATGCGTCTTTAATCTAGTTTTAAACTGGGACAGCGAGTCTGAGTCTCGAACAATATCAGGAAGGCTATTCCAGAGTTTAGGAGATAAATGTGAGAACGCTCTCCCTCCTTTAGTAGACTTAGATATCCTAGGAACGACCAGAAGCCTCGAATTTTGTGATCTTAAAGAGCGCGATGGATTGTAGGGCGATAGAAGGTCTGTTAAATACACAGGAGCTAAACCATTTAGAGCTTTATAAGTCAATAGTAATACTTTGTAATTGATACAGAACTTAATAGGTAACCAGTGTAGAGATGATAAAATTGGTGTTATATGATCATATTTTCTTGATCTAGTAAGAACTCTAGCGGCTGCATTTTGGACTAACTGTAGCTTGTTTATTGAGGATGCAGGACAACCAGCTAATAAAGCATTACAGTAATCTAGTCTCGAGGTCATGAATGCATGAACTAACTTTTCTGCATCTGAAACAGATAGCATGTTACGTAGCTTAGCAATGTTTCTAAGGTGGAAAAAGGCTGTTCTTGTAACATATGAAATATGATTTTCTAAAGTCAAGTTGCGGTCTAGCATAACACCCAGGTCTTTTACTGTAGTGGATAAAGTAACAGGACATCCTTCTAAATTAAAGTTGTATTGTAAGGGATTTTGTGGGTAGTTTTTTAGACCAATAAGTAATACCTCCATAGTCTACTGATGTTATCTTTGATTTTTCCCCATTTAAACAGACGAAATGGTAACGGTCTGATAAGTACAATCTAAACCAGCTTAAAGGGTACCTATTATGGCATTTAAAATGTTCCTAATATTGTCCTGGGAGTCCCCAACAACCGTTTTACAAGCATGCAATGACAAAAAACACTTTTGTTGTCTTATAATATGCATTTATTTTTACCTGATTTGCTCACCGACTCCCATATGAATCGTTTAGCGAGTCATTTTTCCAAACCCCTCCTTTGCGTGACGCTAATCTGTGGTGATATGTTAGACACCCAGCCGACGTGTGTCATTGGTTGTTGCGCTAGATCTTACCCAGATACAACAGTGTTATTTTCTGATTGGCTAACAACACCAGACGAACAACACCAGAGGAGACCAGGGTTGCCAGGTCTGCACAACAAAACCAGCCCAATTGCTCATCAAACTAACCCAATCACGGCCAAAAATATTCAAATAGCGTTCCCGGGTGTTTCCTCAATAACAATCATGTTCCAGTGGATAAAACAATCGCGTCAACCAGCGTGCACTACACAAACAACCCGCGGAAACAGTGCAGGCATACGGATCTGGCAACACTGGAGGAGACGCGCTTGAATCCTGCCGGTTCCACAGTGAGTGAGTTTTGGGCACTGCGGCATATTAAATATATTACAAATAGTTTTTCAGCGTGAGAAATACAATGTGTGGCCGGAGAGGCGTGACAAAAGACCGAAATGAGTGACTGTCACGCTCAATGCGTGATGCGTGACACTCGAGAGCCCTGTGACAACTCCATTAACAACGACAAACACTTCACATATTTCAATACAATTGACATTGAAGACCTAAGTTAGCTGCTAGAAGCTGCGCTGTGCCTGTGCGTACACAACACACAGAATAATTATAGAACATGATACAAACATAAAAGCAACAGCCTACTTACAGATTGTGATTCGGAGAAGGAAGCTGATCCAAATAAACTCGGTACTGAACCTCCCTCCTTCAGTATCAGCCGGCTCGCAAATTCATACTTTATAGCATTTAGGTTTGTGAAGCAATCATCTTCAAAATGACGCGAACACAGAACAAGTTCGGGCTATAATACTTCTGTGGTATAGTTATGAACTGTAGCCACTGTCTTCAAATGCTCCTCACTGGGCAGATGAAAAAAGTTTGCTTTTGCGTCGCACTTCAAAACACAGCAGCGTCTCGTCGACATGATGTTTTCCCTGGTGTCTCCTAATGCAATGAGTGGGCGTATCTTATTCAAATAACTTGGACAAGTGACGTACGAAAGTTAGAGAAAATGCATCGTTCGTCTATCGATTCATATCAACGACTCAGAGTCGACTCTTACTTTTGAGAGATAATAACTTTGTATACGGTGAACTTTCATATTTAAAACTTTGCAGGATGTTTTCGTTCACTTAGATCTATGTTACACACTACATGAAAGGTAATTTTCAAAATTCCATGATAGGTACCCTTTAATGCCTGTCCCTGAACACCAGTGTAGTTTTGTAGTCGATCTAAGAGTATTTTATGATCTATAGTGTCGAACGCAGCACTAAGATCAAGTAGAACTAGTATTGAGATACAGCCTTGGTCAGAGGCTAAGAGTAAGTCATTTGTAATTTTAACTAGCGCAGTTTCTGTGCTATGATGCGGTCTGAATCCCGACTGAAATTTTTCATAGATATCATTTTCTTGCAAGAAAGAACACAATTGAGCGGACACAATTTTTTCTAGTAGTTTAGACATAAATGGAAGATTTGAGATGGGTCTGTAATTTGCTAGGTTATTTGGATCTAATTGCGGTTTCTTAATGAGAGGTTTTATTACTGCCAGCTTGAATATTTTTGGAACTTGACCTAAAAATAAAGACGAGTTAATAATATTGAGAAGAGGCTCTTCCACTACAGGTAACACTTCTTTAAGTAGTTTAGTGGGTATTGGATCTAATAAACATGTTGTTGGTTTAGATGCAATGATAAGTTTATTTAGTTCTTCCTGTCCTATAGTTGTAAAGCGGTTGTAGTTGTTCTAGAGGGGCCATAATTGAGGCTGAGTCATAAGACACCATAGAGGATTGTACATTTACAATAGTGTTTCGGATGCTTTCTATTTTCTCATTGAAGTAATTCATAAAATCATTACTACTATATTGTAACGGAATATTTTGCTCTGGAGATGTCTGATTATTTGTTAGTCTGGCCACGGTGTTAAATAAAAACCTTGGATTATTTTGGTTATTTTCAATTAGTTTGCGGATATGCTCAGCCCTGGCTGATTTTAGAGCCCTTTTATAACGTGACATACTGTCTTTCCACGCGATTTTGAAGACCTCTAAATTAGTTCGTTTCCATTTACGCTCTAAGGTACGAGTTTCTCTCTTGATAGCATGCGTAGCACTGTTGTACCATGGTGCTTTAGTTTTCTCTCTAACCTTTTTTAATCTAATTGGTGCAACAATATCTAGTGTACTAGAGAAAATGTTGCTCATACTGCTAGTCATTTTGTCACAAGGTGACGAACCAGCAGCGGAACTATATATTCCACGGAGGAATGTTTCCGCCCGGAGCGCTCTCGACGCAACACCCAGTCAGCCTGATATGCGTCGCTACCATGGCAACAGCAGCCGCTGATGACAGAGTGACAGCAGGTGCGGCGCATCAAGGGGCTGTTTGGTGATTGGGACACACAGCGGCTGGAATCAGATAAAAACCAAGCTTTGGGAGACCGAAGGGAGTTCAGTTCGGCGTGGTAGTTCAGCGCAGTGGAAGTTCAGTGCAGTGTTCTGTGTTCGGTTTCCGGGTGCTGTGTCCTGACCTTGTTCCGTCGAGGAAGGCTGAGAGTTTCTGGGGGACAACTTCACTGGCGAGATAGATCCGCGGAAGGGAATCCGCTACGAAGGATTTGGTGGAGTGGAACAGAGAAGCGGAGGATAAGTTGCCTTGGAAACATCAAGTCCCCTGCCTGGGTAGAGATAAGTGCAAACCTTTTACTGGCCGTATGATACGTGATTTATATACCAAGACCCTGCATATGAAGAGAAGCGATCTAGGAACCGGAGTCTAGACCCGTAATGTGAAGATAGCTGTTATGATGCACGAGTGAGATCGCTAAATATTCTTCCGTTTTACTGTCCCTGCTGTTCAGTACAAGGAGGTGGGCTGTGGCCTTATATTTCACAGAGTGGTTAAGAGTGACGTGAGTTGATGCTGTGCTCACCGGGTGTGTTTGAAGTGAAGCTACTGCATGCTTACTATATCAAATTCTGTCACGTGCCCATCGGTCTTGCCCTGTGTTGCAGTCTGGAGTCGCTGCAGAAGAGATAAAGCGACGGTGGAATTTAAAGCTTGCGGTGTTCTGATTCATCGTTGATGTTGTCTGGAGAACGGAGGAAGCCCAGTGATCTGCTTTCTGAGTGTCCCCCATCGAACACCCCTTTCACAGCCCTGAGCTTTCTGCATCCCCTGTATAGGGAAGAACAAACCGGACTCGAAGTATCTACCTGCTGTCTAGTCGACGCCCTCTTCACAGCCGTGAGCTTTCTGCATCCCCTGTATAGGGAAGAACAAACCGGACTCGAAGTACCTACCTGCTGTCTAGTCGACGCCCCCTTCACAGCCGTGAGCTTTCTGCATCCCCTGTATAGGGAAGAACAAACCGGACTCGAAGTATCTACCTGCTGTCTAGTCGACGCCCTCTTCACAGCCGTGAGCTTTCTGCATCCCCTGTATAGGGAAGAACAAACCGGACTCGAAGTACCTACCTGCTGTCTAGTCGACGCCCCCTTCACAGCCGTGAGCTTTCTGCATCCCCTGTATAGGGAAGAACAAACCGGACTCGAAGTATCTACCTGTTGTCTAGTCGACGCCCCCTTCACAGCCGTGAGCTTTCTGCATCCCCTGTATAGGGAAGAACAAACCGGACTCGAAGTACCTGCCTGCTGTCTAGTCGACGCCCCTTTCACAGCCGTAAGCTTTCCGCATCCTCTGCATAGGAAAGAACCAACCGGACTCGAAGTACCTGTCTGCTGTCTAGTCGACGCCCCTTTCACAGCCGTAAGCTTTCCGCATCCTCTGTATAGGAAAGAGCCAACCGGACTCGAAGTACCTACCTGCTGTCTAGTCGACGCCCCTTTCACAGCCGTGAGTTTCCTGCATCCCCTGTATAGGAAAGAACCAACCGGACTCGAAGTACCCACCTGCTGTCTAGTCGACGCCCCTTTCACAGCCGTGAGCTCTCTGCATCCCCTGTATAGGAAGGAACCAACCGTACTCGAAGTACCCACCTGCTGTCTAGTCGACGCCCCTTTCACAGCCGTGAGCTTTCTGCATCCCCTGTATAGGAAGGAACCAACTGGACTCGAAGTACCCACCTGCTGTCTAGTCGACGCCCTTTCACAGCCGTGAGTTTCCTGCATCCTTTGTATAGGAAAGAACCAACCGGACTCGAAGTACCTACCTGCTGTCTAGTCGACGCCCTTTCACAGCCGTGAGCTCTCTGCATCCCCTGTATAGGAAGGGACCAACCGTACTCGAAGTACCCACCTGCTGTCTAGTCGACGCCCCTTTCACAGCCATAAGCTTTTCGCATCCTTTGTATAGGAAGGAACCAACCGTACTCGAAGTACCCACCTGCTGTCTAGTCGACGCTCCTCTCACAGCCGTGAGCCTCCTGCATTCCCTGTATAGGAAGGAACCAACCGTGTTCGAAGTACCCACCTGCTGTCCAGTCGACGCTCCTTCCACAGCCGTAAGCTTTCTGCACCCCGGCAGAGGAAAGAAACCTACCGTACTAGGAGTCCCTACCGGCTGTCCAGTCGACGCTCCTCTTCACCGCCGTAAAATTCTGTACTTGGGAGGTCGAGAAGAGGGCAGCCTGCTCAGAGTCCGAGGAGGATAAGTCGTGCTTAGAGCACTTACCTGCTGGTCAGGTCCGCATTCCCTCCATTGCCGAGAGCCTCGGCACCCGAAGAGTCCGAGGGGGTTGAGTGGACCCAGTCCCCACCTGTCGTCCAGCCGACGTCCCGGCGGCCACTGGATGCTGGGGAGGAAGGAGGAATTTTAATTAGGATGTACAAATTCTTTTAATCAATAAAGCCTGTTACATTTTATTTTCCTTGTCCGCCTGGTTTCTGGTCTGCTCCTCAGTGGTACATTCTAAAAGGGAGGGGGTAGACCCAGTCGACCCTCCCGACCTGTGACAGATCATTGGCGTAGTCGGCAGGGTAACCACTGAGTTGAGCCACCAGAAGCCGTTATGGCAGAAGAAGAGGCACCGGGAGCACGAAGACAAGCCATGCCCATATTCATGGGAGCCCCTTGGGCCCAAAAGTACCAAGGTCCGGGATCGGAGATGAGTCTGTCGACATGGAGGGCCCAGGTCGAATATTTAGTCGGGCTCCAAGGTCTGGATGCCCCTCAGGGAGTACAGTTCATCTTGAATTCCTTGGAAGGAGAAGCACTGAGGGAAGTGCGAGCAGCGCCAGAAGCGAACCGTACCACGGCTCAAGCTATCTTTGACTTCCTTTCGGGGCAATACGGCGATACCACTCCCGTAGCCGTTCTGCGAACACAGTTTTTCAACTGCAAACAAGGGCCGCGACAGACCATCCGGGCATTCACGCTACAGCTGAGAGAGCAGTTCGCTAGGCTAAGAGGAAGGCAAGACCATGGTCTAGGGGGTGAAGAGAGCCTGCTGCGAGACCAATTCCTCCTGGGGCTACGGGAAGGCCCCGTACGCCAAAGTCTGCGAATACAGGTCCGCCGGAACCCGGACTTGTCTTTTGACGAACTGAGACAAGAGGCGTTGGCCTTGGAACGGGATCACACGGTCGAGCCCTCAACGTGCATGGCTGCGAGTGCACCCGTCGACCCCCCACGCCCGGTCGAAGCGGAATGGAGACGTGCGTTACGAGAGGAGTTGAAAAAGGACGTCCAGGAACAGCTGGCCGAGCTATCCAACTCCTTCAGAGAAGAGCTCCGGCGTGAACGTTCCAGTCCATTGCTCCGAGAGCGGACCTATTCAGCGGGGAGCCGATTCCCAGAGCGACGCCCAGCTAGGCCAATGGGGCCGCGGTTCAGGTGGGACGAACAGGGACGCCCCATTTGTCATGGTTGTGGAGAGCCGGGTCATTACTTCCGCCAGTGCCGCTCCCGTCGGGGATCACAGGAGGATTTTTAGAGTTGCCGGCCACTGTGGGTCAAGTGGCTGGGACTCCCATGGTAGACCCCCTATCGATTACGAAGTCCAGAGCATGTTTGGTGGGGCGTTGCCCCATTGTAGTGGCCCAGGTCAACGGGTTGGAAGTACAGTGCCTGTTAGACACTGGGTCGCAAGTCACTCTGTTCTCTGAGAGCCTGTCACGAGAGCTATTTAAGGGCCAGGATTGCCCCACCTCAGAAGCCCCCTGGTTGACGCTACGGGGAGCCAACGGTCTGGACATCCCATACGTGGGATACCTGGTGACTGACTTGAAGATCCATGGAGTCGTTGTCCCCCAGAAAGGGGTGGTGATCGTTCGTGACGCCTGCCTGGGAAACCATCGCGCCTTGTTGGGCATGAACGTTATAGCAGAATGTTGGGAGGAACTGTTCCAAGGTGGACTAAAGCAGACGGCCTCGACCTCGGAAAGTCACGAGTGGGACCGGATCAAGGCCGATTGCCGGCGGGTTCGCCTTGCCGAGACGCGAGGAGATCGAGAGGGCACTGGGAGGACGGCGTGCCGATACGCGTTATCCATTCCCGCTCAGAGTGAGGCTGTGGTGTGGGCCAGGCTCCCCTCGCAACTCTATGGTCCGGGAGAGTGGGTATTGGTGGAACCCCATCCGGACGGCCCAAACCTTGAGGTAGCTCGGGGGCTAGCCACAGCACGGCGGGGGAGGATTTCTGTGAAAGTACGGAACGTGAATGCGTTCCCCGTCCTGTTGCATCGACATCAGTGTCTGGCCCGAGTCACAGGGGTGCGCCCGCAACAAGTGAGAGAGCCGGGTGAAGTGCAGTTTAACCGAGTAAGCCCCTCCGTAGTGGAAGTTGCCCTGACCCGAACTGGACCGCCGGTGGGTAGTGAGGGAGAGGAATTGCCTAATCACCTCCAGGGAGGGTCACTACGCGGTGAAGGACTGGGAGAGGAACAGACTGGGCGGCTCCAGGATTTCCTGCTCAAATGGCAGCACTTGTTCTCGACTCACGACGAGGACTATGGCCGGACGGACATTGTGAAACATCAGATTCCGACCGGGGACGCCGCCCCGAGTAGAGAACGTTATCGACCAGTGCCGCCGACCCTGTATTCTGAGGTCCGCACCCTCCTGCGAGGAATGTTGGACAAGGGGATTATCCGGGAAAGTAGTAGCCCTTGGGCCGCCCCTATCGTACTGGTGCGCAAGAAAAATGGTTCCTGGAGATTCTGTGTGGATTACCGTAAGCTGAACCAGGTGACTAAGCGGGATGCTTTCCCCCTGCCCCGAGTAGAGGATTCACTCACCAGTCTTACACAGTCTGCATGGTATTCTACTCTCGACTTGGCCAGTGGGTACTGGCAGGTACAGATGGACGAGCGGGACAGGGAGAAGACAGCCTTCACGACCCCTTTCGGGCTATACGAGTGGGAACGGATGCCGTTTGGCCTTTGCAACGCCCCAGCCACGTTCCAGCGGCTTATGCAGCGGTGCCTGGGAGGTCAGTTGACGGAAACCACGCTGGTCTACCTCGATGACGTCATTGTCTATTCGCCAGACTTCGAGACTCACCTCCAACATCTGGAGCAAGCTTTCCGCGCCCTGGACAAATACGGGCTAAAGCTGCAACCTGACAAGTGTCAGCTCTTCCGGAAAGAGGTGAAGTTTCTGGGCCATGTGGTGAGTGCAGCTGGGATCGCTGTGGACCCAGAGAAGGTGTCGGCTGTGCAAGGGTGGGAGGCGCCGAAGACTGTGCGACAGGTCAGATCCTTCCTGGGTTTTGTCGGATATTACCGGCGGTTCATTCAGGACTTCTCCAAAATCGCCAAACCCATTAACCAGCTGCTCGGGGGCACGGGACGCTCGAGGGGCCGGGGATCTCCCGCAGTTCAGTGGGACCAGGCATGTGAGGCTGCATTCCGGAGGCTTAAACAGGAACTAATACAGGCCCCGATCCTGGCCTATGCAGACTTCTCCCAGCCTTTCATCTTGTACACTGATGCCAGCCATCTCGGCCTGGGTGCCGTGCTAGCCCAAAAACAGCAGGGGAAGGAGAGGGTGATTGCATACGCCAGCCGAAGCTTACACCCGGCAGAGAGGAACGATGCTAACTATAGTTCCTTCAAACTTGAGTTGTTGGCCATGAAGTGGGCAATGAGCGAAAAGTTCAAGGACTACCTGTGGGGGACCAAGGTCCTGGTGGTAACGGACAACAGCCCTCTGGTACATCTTCAGACGGCAAGGCTGGGGGCTGTCGAACAGAGATGGGTGGCACAACTGGCGAATTTCGACTACCAGCTGAAGTATCGGCCAGGGAAAGAGCATACGAATGCTGATGTGCTGTCGAGGTTTCCGGTGGCAGGTCCAGTAGTTCAGGGGCCCAACTCCAGCTCCGAGGAGGAGGAAGGAGCAATGGTGGGGATCGTGGAAGCGCCTGGATCATCGCAGGAAGAGGCCCCCAATGGTTGGGGCTGGGACCCACAGTGTTGGAGGTCGAGACAAGCGGAGGATGAAGGGTTGCGGATGGTACGAGAGTGGGTCCAGACTGGGAAATGGCCAGAGGCCAGAGAACGCCGGGCTCAGACTCAGGGAGTCCGAGGGTTGCTAGGACAATGGGAAAGGTTGGCTTTGAGGGAGGGGGTGCTCTGTCGCTCCATCCAGGACCCTAACCTGGGCGAGAAGATCTGGCAAATAGTAGTTCCGGAGGGGCAACAGCGGTCCCTGCTACAGGCCTATCACACCCAGTTGGGCCATCAGGGCCTGGAGAAGACGATCTCGCTATTGCGACGCCAGTTCTATTGGCCTGGGATGGAGAGGATTACCAAGGCCTACCTTCAGGGATGCCCCCGGTGCACCCTGTTTAAGACCAGGAAGGAGATCCGAGCCCCATTGGTCCCGATTCAAGCAAAGGCTCCCATGCACATGGTCGCCATGGACTATCTGACGCTGGGAAGGCCGGTGGACCGGATTCAGAACATCTTGGTGGTGACAGACCTATTCACCAAATATGCCTGGGCCATTCCCACCTTGGACCAAACTGCTACCACCACCGCGAATGCCTTGTGGAGGGCTGTGATTCAGCCTTTTGGGTGCCCTGAGATATTCCACTCCGACCAGGGGCCGAACTTTGAGTCCAGGGTGGTCCATGAGTTGTGCCAGCTGTACGGGGGTAGGAAGACCCACACGACACCGTACCATCCCCAAGGGAATGGAGGATGCGAGAGGTTTAACCAAACATTGCTGGGCCTATTGGGAACGTTGGAGATGGATCAGCAGGGCCATTGGGCAGATACGCTTCCGGCACTGATCCAAGCGTATAACAACAGCGTGCATAGCACCACTGGATATGCTCCAACATATCTGATGTTTGGAAGACACGTGCGGCTACCGGCCGACTTAGTAACGGGGGCTGCTACCCAAGGGGAGGAAGGGAGCTTGTCAGACTGGGTGGCGAGGCACCACCAGCGACTCCACTGGGCGTATGGCCGGGTCTCGGACCGAATTAACCAGGCGGGGGCAAAGAGCAAGAGACTGTATGACCGAACAGCTCGGGAAGCCCCACTGCTCCCAGGGAGAGAGAGTCTTGGTGAGGGATAATCGTCGCCAAGGGAAGGGTAAGCTGAGCGATCGGTGGGAGCCTCGGCCCTATGTGGTCTTACGACAACCACGTCTAGATCAACCCGTGTATGCTATCCGACCCGAGGGGAGAGCGGGCCCAGAACGGGTGCTCCACCGGAATCTGATTCGCCCTTGCCCGAACTACCCAAATCCCAGAGAGGAAGCCCCCCGGTTGTGGCAGCACCAGGACCGTTACTGGTAGGATGGGGAGTGGTCCCCAGGGGCTTGGGCCCAGCACCGGGACCGGTGAGACCCGAGTCTCCGCCGAGGCGGTCCCAGAGGGAGAACCGAGGTCGACCCCCGGTGAGGTATGGAGACTGGGAGAGCGGAACCCGTTCTCGGGACTAGAACGGATTGGCGGGGGAGTATGTCACAAGGTGACGAACCAGCAGCGGAACTATATATTCCACGGAGGAATGTTTCCGCCCGGAGCGCTCTCGACGCAACACCCAGTCAGCCTGATATGCGTCGCTACCATGGCAACAGCAGCCGCTGATGACAGAGTGACAGCAGGTGCGGCGCATCAAGGGGCTGTTTGGTGATTGGGACACACAGCGGCTGGAATCAGATAAAAACCAAGCTTTGGGAGACCGAAGGGAGTTCAGTTCGGCGTGGTAGTTCAGCGCAGTGGAAGTTCAGTGCAGTGTTCTGTGTTCGGTTTCCGGGTGCTGTGTCCTGACCTTGTTCCGTCGAGGAAGGCTGAGAGTTTCTGGGGGACAACTTCACTGGCGAGATAGATCCGCGGAAGGGAATCCGCTACGAAGGATTTGGTGGAGTGGAACAGAGAAGCGGAGGATAAGTTGCCTTGGAAACATCAAGTCCCCTGCCTGGGTAGAGATAAGTGCAAACCTTTTACTGGCCGTATGATACGTGATTTATATACCAAGACCCTGCATATGAAGAGAAGCGATCTAGGAACCGGAGTCTAGACCCGTAATGTGAAGATAGCTGTTATGATGCACGAGTGAGATCGCTAAATATTCTTCCGTTTTACTGTCCCTGCTGTTCAGTACAAGGAGGTGGGCTGTGGCCTTATATTTCACAGAGTGGTTAAGAGTGACGTGAGTTGATGCTGTGCTCACCGGGTGTGTTTGAAGTGAAGCTACTGCATGCTTACTATATCAAATTCTGTCACGTGCCCATCGGTCTTGCCCTGTGTTGCAGTCTGGAGTCGCTGCAGAAGAGATAAAGCGACGGTGGAATTTAAAGCTTGCGGTGTTCTGATTCATCGTTGATGTTGTCTGGAGAACGGAGGAAGCCCAGTGATCTGCTTTCTGAGTGTCCCCCATCGAACACCCCTTTCACAGCCCTGAGCTTTCTGCATCCCCTGTATAGGGAAGAACAAACCGGACTCGAAGTATCTACCTGCTGTCTAGTCGACGCCCTCTTCACAGCCGTGAGCTTTCTGCATCCCCTGTATAGGGAAGAACAAACCGGACTCGAAGTACCTACCTGCTGTCTAGTCGACGCCCCCTTCACAGCCGTGAGCTTTCTGCATCCCCTGTATAGGGAAGAACAAACCGGACTCGAAGTATCTACCTGCTGTCTAGTCGACGCCCTCTTCACAGCCGTGAGCTTTCTGCATCCCCTGTATAGGGAAGAACAAACCGGACTCGAAGTACCTACCTGCTGTCTAGTCGACGCCCCCTTCACAGCCGTGAGCTTTCTGCATCCCCTGTATAGGGAAGAACAAACCGGACTCGAAGTATCTACCTGTTGTCTAGTCGACGCCCCCTTCACAGCCGTGAGCTTTCTGCATCCCCTGTATAGGGAAGAACAAACCGGACTCGAAGTACCTGCCTGCTGTCTAGTCGACGCCCCTTTCACAGCCGTAAGCTTTCCGCATCCTCTGCATAGGAAAGAACCAACCGGACTCGAAGTACCTGTCTGCTGTCTAGTCGACGCCCCTTTCACAGCCGTAAGCTTTCCGCATCCTCTGTATAGGAAAGAGCCAACCGGACTCGAAGTACCTACCTGCTGTCTAGTCGACGCCCCTTTCACAGCCGTGAGTTTCCTGCATCCCCTGTATAGGAAAGAACCAACCGGACTCGAAGTACCCACCTGCTGTCTAGTCGACGCCCCTTTCACAGCCGTGAGCTCTCTGCATCCCCTGTATAGGAAGGAACCAACCGTACTCGAAGTACCCACCTGCTGTCTAGTCGACGCCCCTTTCACAGCCGTGAGCTTTCTGCATCCCCTGTATAGGAAGGAACCAACTGGACTCGAAGTACCCACCTGCTGTCTAGTCGACGCCCTTTCACAGCCGTGAGTTTCCTGCATCCTTTGTATAGGAAAGAACCAACCGGACTCGAAGTACCTACCTGCTGTCTAGTCGACGCCCCTTTCACAGCCGTGAGCTCTCTGCATCCCCTGTATAGGAAGGGACCAACCGTACTCGAAGTACCCACCTGCTGTCTAGTCGACGCCCCTTTCACAGCCATAAGCTTTTCGCATCCTTTGTATAGGAAGGAACCAACCGTACTCGAAGTACCCACCTGCTGTCTAGTCGACGCTCCTCTCACAGCCGTGAGCCTCCTGCATTCCCTGTATAGGAAGGAACCAACCGTGTTCGAAGTACCCACCTGCTGTCCAGTCGACGCTCCTTCCACAGCCGTAAGCTTTCTGCACCCCCGGCAGAGGAAAGAAACCTACCGTACTAGGAGTCCCTACCGGCTGTCCAGTCGACGCTCCTCTTCACCGCCGTAAAATTCTGTACTTGGGAGGTCGAGAAGAGGGCAGCCTGCTCAGAGTCCGAGGAGGATAAGTCGTGCTTAGAGCACTTACCTGCTGGTCAGGTCCGCATTCCCTCCATTGCCGAGAGCCTCGGCACCCGAAGAGTCCGAGGGGGTTGAGTGGACCCAGTCCCCACCTGTCGTCCAGCCGACGTCCCGGCGGCCACTGGATGCTGGGGAGGAAGGAGGAATTTTAATTAGGATGTACAAATTCTTTTAATCAATAAAGCCTGTTACATTTTATTTTCCTTGTCCGCCTGGTTTCTGGTCTGCTCCTCAGTGGTACATTCTAAAAGGGAGGGGGTAGACCCAGTCGACCCTCCCGACCTGTGACAATTTCCTCTAGTTCATCTGTTTGTTTGGGTTTACTGAGCAGCTGAGATAGATCAGGTAAGCTATTTGAACACTTAGTTCTTGTTCTAGTGGGTAGTTTTGCTGTCATTGTAATGTTCTTTGAGGGGTGGGTTGATTATGAGGGTGGGTTGGGTTTTTGTAAGGGATGGCGTCATGCTGACTTCATGACTTTTATGTTTGTTGTTCCTTTGTGGATGTTATGTTATTTTACTTTTTGTAACTCTTTTATTTTCATTCTCCGATCACAGGCTTCTGATAGGTATTCTTTTGGGTAGAGAGTTGAGATTTCTGAGTTGGAACGTCAAGGGCTTGAACCATCCGGTTAAGAGAAACAGAGTTCTTGCTCATCTTCGACAACTCAAAGCAGAGGTTGCCTTCTTGCAAGAAACTCATTTACGCATTGTGGATCACAATCACCTTAATCGTGGTTGGAAGGGTCAGATCTTTCACTCTTCTTTCCAGGCAAGGGCAAGAGGTGTGGCTATTTTGATTAGTAATAATGTACCCTTTGTACCAAATGATATTATATCAGATAAGAATGGCCGGTATATAATTGTCATAGGCACACTATGCAATAAGAATGTAACTTTAGCTAATTTTTATGCCCCTAATTTTGATGATGTCAGTTTTTTTTAAACATACTCTCTCGCTTATCCCTGATCTAAACTCACATTCTCTTATACTTGGGGGAGACTTTAACTGTTGCCTTGATCCAGTACTGGACCGTTCGTCATCTAGACCATGCATGGCAAATAAATCCTCCAGTTTTCTAAATGACCATTTCTCTGTATATGGTATATCGGATGTATGGCGGCGCTTGTACCCCCAAAAAAGAGAATATTCTTTTTTTTCAAATGTTCATCACTCTTATTCCCGGATTGATTACTTTATTCTGGATAACAATTTAATTTCTAGAGTTCGGTCTTGTGCATATCAAAGTATTATTATATCAGACCATGCTCCTCTTACTCTTGATTTGACCTTTCTGAATTTGCCTTCCCCTAGGAGGAACTGGCGTTTCAATACTTCACTCTTGGCAGATGATAATTTTGTTTCCTTTGTAGCTGACCAAATTCCTTTTTTTCTAAGCGTTAATAAATCAGTAGACATTTCAGATTCAACAGTGTGGGAGGCCCTTAAGGCATATATTAGAGGCCAAATTATTTCATATGGTGCTAATAAAAGGAAGCTCTCTAAAGAAAAACAAATCTTACTCGCTAATGATATTTCAAAGTTAGATGAACAATATGCTAGGTCTCCCATGCCAGATTTGTATAAGAAACGTCTTAAACTTAAATCAGAGCTCGATTTGCTTTCAACCAATGAGATAGAGGGCCTTTTGAGAAGAACTAGGAGTGTTTTTTATGAAAGTGGGGAAAAATCCGGGAAAGTTTTAGCTAATCAGCTGCGAGGGCTACGTGCAAAACAAATTATAAATGGTCTTCGTCTAGATAACGGGGAGGTCACAACTGATCCAAATACTATTAATGACAAGTTTAGAGATTTTTATTCTACTTTGTATACATCTGACTCCTCTTCGCAGGGGGATATCAAGGATTTTCTTGGCCGACTAAATGTCCCCACTTTATCCTTGGATGTTCGTAACCTTTTAGAAGTACCAATTACTCAGGAGGAAGTGGCGGCTGCTATCTCTTCTCTACAATCTGTCAAAACCCCAGGACCTGACGGCTTTCCGTCAGATTTCTATAAAAAATTCTCAGTACAACTCGTTCCTTTTTTGACATCTGTTTTTTCTGAGTCTCTTAAGACTGGGACTCTTCCCCCAACGTTAAATCAAGCCTGCATCTCTTTATTACTCAAAAAGGATAAAGACCCCTTAGACTGTGCATCCTATAGGCCAATTTCTTTGCTCAACTGCGACGTTAAAATTAGCGAAGGTACTTGCCTCTAGACTTGAAGATGTCCTCCCCACTATCGTCTTTCCTGATCAAACTGGGTTCATAAAGAATCGTCAATCATTTTTTAATATCCGCCGCTTACTCAATGTGGTATACTCTCAGAACCAGGCCATCCCAGAATGTGTTGTTTCTTTAGACGCAGAGAAGGCGTTTGACAGGGTTGAGTGGGAGTACCTTTTTTTAGTTTTGGAAAAATTTGGATTTGGCCCTATCTTTCTCTCTTGGATTAAATTACTTTATAGTTCCCCCTCTGCAGTAGTCCTAAGCAATGGTCTGCACTCTAGGCCATTTAACTTGCACCGCGGAACTCGACAGGGCTGTCCGCAAAGCCCACTACTATTTGCTCTAGCTATTGAGCCTTTAGCAATCGCCTTACGCCAGAGTCAGCAGATCACTGCAATTACCCGTGGTGAGACCGTCCATAAGGTAACTCTATATGCAGACGATCTACTGCTTTTTATGTCAAATCCACAAACTTCTTTACCCACAGCTCTATCTTTGCTTGAGAATTTTGGTCGGTTTTCTGGTTATAGGCTTAATCTGCACAAGAGTGAATTTTTCCCAATTAACGAGGTAGCTACACAACTACAGTATTCAAACATACCACTGAAACTAGTAAAAAATAAGTTCACTTATCTTGGGGTCTGTATCACTCGTCATCATAAGCATCTTTTTAAACATAATTTTGGCATGCTTCTCGAACGAATTAAGAAAGATCTCTCTAAATGGTCCCCTATAAAGATTTCTCTCATTGGGCGCATTAATTCTATTAAAATGGTGGTGCTTCCTAAATTTCTTTATCTCTTTCAGTGTTTACCTTTATTTATTCCCCTGTCTTTTTTAAGTCTTTGGACTCTGTTATCTCTTCTTTTATCTGGAATGGTAAGCACCCTCGGTTACGCAAAGCATACCTTCAGAGGCCTAGATGCAATGGTGGTATGTCCTTACCCAATTTTAAGTTTTACTACTGGGCAGCTAACATACGAAATACACTTTATTGGTGGCATTATCACCTTTTGCCCAATAGACCGTCCTGGGTGGACATGGAAATAAATGCTTACAAGCAAATTTCCCTTCCAGCACTTCTTGCATCTAAACTACAGTCTACCTCTTATATTCCGGTCGATTGCCCAGTGGTGAAACACTCGTTGAGGATTTGGATCCAATTCAGGAAGTCATTTGGTTTTAGGGACCCTCTCTTCTTAGCCCTGTGTTCCGTAATCATTTTTTTTCGACATCAATGCAGGATGGTTCATTCAAGAGTTTGTCTCAAAAGGGGATAAAATGTTTCAAAGACTTATTTTTGGATAATGTATTTGCTTCTTTTGAGCAATTGGTATCACGTTTTTGTCTTACCAAATCAGATTTTTTTAGAGTCTTGCAAGTAAGACATTATGTTAAGTCACTTATACCAGACTTCCCAGCCCTCTGAAAATCCGTTGGATAGGTTCCTTTCATGTAAAACACTGGCCAAGGGCTCAATTGCTACTATTTACAATTTAATTATCAATCTGGCATCGTCATCCCTGGATAACATTAAGAGAGCTTGGGAGGAAGACCTTGACAGACCACTCTCCGAAGACACCTGGAATTGTGTCCTTAAACAGGTCCACTCTTCGTCAATGTGTGCTCGGCATTCACTTATACAGTTTAAAGTTGTACACAGAGCCCATATATCCAAAGTTAAACTAGCTCAAATGTTTCCTGGTACTAGCCCTATGTGCAATAGATGTCAATGTACTGAGGGAACGTTAACTCACATGTTCTGGACATGCCCCAAATTAGAGCGTTACTGGCGATCGATATTTCACACCCTTTCTGTGGTTCTTCAGCATAGATTAGAGCCAGAACCTCTGGTGGCACTGTTTGGAGTTGCCCCAGAGGACGTATGGTTGTCAGCATCAATGTGTAAAGTCCTTGCTTTCTCTTCCCTACTTGCACGTAGAGCAATATTATTAAAGTGGAAAGATCCCTTGCCACCCACTCATACTCAATGGATTAGAGATATGATGTCCTGTCTCTGCCTCGAAAAAATTAGGTATTCACTAAGAGGATCGGAAAAAACAATTTTTTAAGATGTGGCGTTCTTTTCTTGACTATGTTGATAAGTCTGTCTGAATAATGCCACTACTATTGTTTTTTTTCTCCTTTTTTATTTATTTTTTATTTTTTTTTATTATTTATTTTTT
Organism: Chrosomus eos; assembly: GCA_036326025.1. Classification (NCBI taxonomy): domain Eukaryota; kingdom Metazoa; phylum Chordata; class Actinopteri; order Cypriniformes; family Leuciscidae; genus Chrosomus; species Chrosomus eos. The sequence continues at coordinate 22,690,337 of CM070820.1, read as the reverse complement.
ATATTTTTATACTTTTTTTATTTATTTTTTTATTTTTTATTTATTTTTTTATTATTATTTTATGTACTTAGTTTGAGGTTTATGTTTGTTTAGCATGTTTGTAAGTTTTGTATGCAAGCTTAGTTCTTCCAATTCCATTTTGAATTAATGGATAGTATGGGCGTCATTCTTAATGTGGATGATGAGGGGTGGGGGATTGTGAATGTGATGTATATTGTAAAAATCAATAAAAACAAACTTTGAACAAAAAAAATGACTGGCTTACAAAAAAAGCTATATCTCTTATGATATCATCGCCAAATATTGGATTCAATATTTTTGTCCACTTGTTTTCTTTCAATTAGGACATGTTTTCTCCTAATCTGAGCTGGTCAAAAAATGACTGCGCGCACACACACACACACACACACACACACACACACACACACACACACACACACACACACACACGTTCATGTACACAAAATATTACAGATTAAATATTACAGGTTTTCTTTTTCACAAAGATGAACTTTATCCTCAGATCAACGAGGCCTATGATCAATCAGTTTAAAAATAATTGAAAGAAAACAAGTTTAAAAAACAAAAATGTTGTGCCAATATAGAATTTGGTGATGATATACCATAGGGTTGGTCAACATCTGTCCTGGAGAGCCCCAGTCCTGCAGAGTGGCTCTTCCGTGACTGACGATGGCCATATATGTATATAGCATAACAAACGATTTACAATGGATTTTTAAAAGGCCGGTAATTTTTGACTGGGAACATAAAAGGTGTTTCAGGGTTTTCAACACAGCACATAGCCACTAGCCTGAAACATGGAAGCAAAATAGCTTTTTCACAGTGAATTACACAGTGAATGAAAAAATATAATGGTTTTGCCTGTGTAATGTCTGGCTTCAATTATAAATAATAATGGGCTGTGTTTGTTTTTTACAGCCGTGTTACATCTCACCCCAGAAGTGGGGTAGGTTGTAGCCCTAGCACTCTTTGTATGATATTGTTTTCAAATGTTAGGCATAAGTTGGTTCAAAGCAAATTAATTTGTAGCAAACATATTTTAGGAAATTATATTGATGTAATTTCAGACACATTGAGATCAGAGAGTTACAGACCATTAGAGTGTTAAAACCATCCCAGTTTCCCCTATTAATGATATCACATTGAAGTAGCACAAAGAGTTTGAGAAAGAACTTCAGGTTTATTTCAGCATTAAACTGCTTACATATGAGCACCTGAATCTCTCTAAGTGAGATCAATTTTCTACTAGAATTTCTTTAGGGATAGAAAAGACTATTTAGATGAGCCTTGTGTGATGAGCTTCCCTTAGTTTCTTGAAGGATGACTATTAAAATGCTAAAATGTTCTTAGTTATTAAGCCAAGTTAATGAAAGAGATTTTTTTTTCCTTGTTAATGGAAACTTATGCACACAATGGACACTTCGTGTCAAAAGTTAGTGAATATGAATGGACTCGAATGCTAAAATCTGCTGCCAACAGATATATATATTTAAAAGCGAAATCCCTTCAGCTGTGAAAAAACACTCAAAGGCCTTGCGCTGCAAGAACATCAGAAACAAATTGTAGAAAATCTGTCATCAACAAACAGTCAATCCCAATCCAAATTCCAGTCATTGCTTGAGCCAATAGGCAACAGTGCTTAATTTTGGGAAGAATCAATTTAGAAATGGTTTACTTCACATGGTAACTGTTTTCACATATGAATAGAAAAATATTGTATTGTCAAAAATTGCACACTTTTTCTTAGCTCTGAGAAACAAAACTTGCATCTTTTTATTTGTTGTAGTTCCACATGGAAAGGAATAATTTAGACTGCACATATGTCTTCATTTATGTTAATTGCAGATGTAAAGCTAATGACATGAAGTGTATCCTTTTTATTGATATTTTAAAAAGCAGTTGCAAGGCAAATGGGAAAACTAAAAGCCAAGTCACCCATATTAGTTCAGAGAAAGTCAGCAGAGGAGGCAGCTCATTAGTTCTTGCTGCAGCTCAACTCCCTCACAACCTCTCCTCTGCGATATACTTAAAAGATCAGTTAAAAAGCTAGAGGAAAGAAGAAATATTAACAAAGCTAGAAGATTTGGGAAAGCTGAGGGTACAGAATCATGAAACCCATAATGAAATGGGACTGTCTACTCAATGTGCAAATAGGGACTTGATATGGACTTTCACAGCTTCGGTTTTGAACAGATGATATCTTGTAAGTGTGAGGACTTCACATCTATATAAGCAAAACTAAAAAAGAAAACCTTCAACTCTTTGCCCTTCACTTTATTTCATTTTAGATCACATGTAAAGTATAAAGCAAAATGCAAGATAGTTAAATGTTATTTAGTTAGCAACTGTATTTATGTAGCTACACATAATCGAGTATGTGTGCATATACAAATACAATACTTTTGTTTTATTTTCCCAACAAAGACAAATGTTCTCTTCTAGAAATCCTTGGGGGAAAGTATATTTTCTTGAGCAGCAACACTCATGAGATTTTCAGAGAATGTATCTTTAATGCAAGTGTATTTTTTTACCACACTATTTGTAGACAGTAAGTAATAGTTACACAAAAAATCTAGCAGCGCAGTATACAACCCATATAAACATCTTTTAACATTTTATCCTGTTACGGAATCAGGTACTGCTGGTACAGTAGTACCTGCAGTACCTGCAGTATAATTACAGTGGCAATTTCAAAACACTGCTTCATGAAGCTTCGAAGCCTTTACGAATCTTTTGTTCCGAATCAGTGGTTTGGAGCGTGTATCAAACTGCCAGAGTCACGTGATTTCAGTAAGCAAGGCTTCGTTACGTCATAACTGTTTCAAAACTTTTCAAAATACTTTCTCTGTCAACCGATGAATAATGAGGAGTCACTGAGAACCAATGAACAAGTGTCGGTGGGTTTTACTTGATCTCTGATCAGTTTTATACATTTGTAGACATTTTAATTAGACATTATTATAATTAAATTGAATAAGTCTTGTTGACCTTTTTATCTGAGCCATTCATATAATAAACAAAAACAAACCCTGGCAATTCATAAAAGAACATACACTATCTTATTAGATGATAAGATAAATGCATTTGAAAGATTTTACTTTCAATAAAATCTTTGCAATAGATTGGTAAAAGGTGGTTTTATGCATGTTTGGCCCGGGGTTTTGTTGCATTTACACTTTTCTGACCACTAAGCGGCACAGTGGAAATGGGTGTTGGAATGTTTCGATGCCTCGACACAGTACGACACATTTGCTGTTTCATTGTTCCAAAAAAGCCTCAATCTGCCCACCACTATTCGGTGCTTTGGAACGTAGTTATTTTTTCATAAACAAGACCAGACAGTGTGACTGAGGTGTGTGCTTAAATACTGTGTTGATGAGCGTTCTGATCAGGTGCAGGTGCAGATCATGGCTGAGTGAGTGCAGGTGATGAGCAGGAGGAATGTTGGGAATTGTAGTCTAGAGTGTGAGGGAGTTCAGCAGTGAGGGAGGACCGGTGCACTGGTGACATCTGCAATGTTGAAATTAATTTTGTTTCAAGGATTGGAAAACAAGTAAAAACAATAATTTTGCAGTGTAGAGTCAAGCAAGAGTCTTTACTTATCTGTAAGCACATCACAGATTGCATATTTCATCAAATTCACTGAAAATGTAAACACTGATCTCAATGCAAACATGCAATAATTAAATAATATCATTACAGTTTCCCCACATTGTGATTTAATCTTGCATGTGTAACAAAAAAGTGTTTTGCTGCTGCTGTGCTCTGATGCCTTTCTCGTTCATGTTTGTACAAATGACTATGTGTTTTGCTCTTGGGTGATAGTTTGTACTTGTCAAGGATTGAAGATAATTAAAGCTGCTGTAAGTGATCATTTTTAGAATAGCATACATAAAATGTCGCTTTTACCTGAAAGACATAATTGAAAAAGATGTACAGAGAATTCTCTGTGACAGTCCTAGGATCTGTTAATCACATCAAAAGAGAGTCAGGGGAGAGGATTATCCTTTTCTCTTTTTTTATTTTTTTTTTTTATTTTAACATTCACATAGATAATGCAGAAACCAATATGGCAAAAGAGATCAAAACTGTTTTAAAAACCTTTGATCTGACTCAGCATGTACATGGACCTACACATAATCGTGGACACACTCTAGATTTACTTATCAGTAAGGGTCTAAACATCTCATCGATTTTTTTTAAGGATGTAGCACTGTCTGATCATTTCTGCATTTTCTTTGATATATTGATCTCTCCTGCCATTGAAGCTAGATCTGTGTCTGTCAAGAAGAGATGCTTAAATGAGAACACTAGTGTAGGCTACTATTTATGAAGGCTATATCTTTAACACCAAGCATATCTGCTGACTCTGATTTTCTCCTTGATTCTTTTAACTCAAAAGTTAAAAGTGTACTTGATGATATTGCTCCTGTGAAAGTCAGGAAGAAGAGTGGTAGACAAAAAGCACCTTGGAGAAACTCAACAGCAGTGCAAAATATGAAAAGACAATGCAGAAAACCAGAGTGCATGTGGCGGAAGACAAAACTTGTAGTCCATTATAACATCTACAAAGACAGCATCCATCCTTTCAATGTGGAACTAGGCAAAGCTAGACAGACCTTCATCTCAAATATTATAAACAGTAACTTAAACAACACGCACACTCTTTGTAGAGAGACTGATTGACAGATTCACAGTGAAATGCTCTTAGACAGCAAGTGCAGTGAGTTTGCTTCTTTCTTCTCTGAGAAAATCAATAATATCAGAAAGGTGATCAGCTCATCCTTGAGTTGCACTGGGGTCAGACAGATCAGACCACAACCTGAGAAAGTAGTTACTATGTCTGATTTCAAAGAAATTGATGGCAAAATTTTGGAAGAAACCGTACGGCACCTTAAAACATCAACCTGCGCCCTTGACGCACTTCCCACATAATATTTTTCAAAAATGTGTTAAACGGCTTAGAAGCAGATCTCATAGAAGTGGTAATTGCCTCACTTCTCTCTGGGAGTTTTCCAAACTCCCTGAAAACTGCAGTTGAAACTGCAGTTGCTGAAAAACAGCAATCTGGATATAATCTTTGATATTATAAATAAACTTCCCTTGCCTTGCCTTTTTAAATATTAAAAGTCTGAGGGGAATGCAAAAAAGTGACTAATGCAATACATTTATTTCAAAATATACAAAATGTCACAAACAAATTTCATGAAACCCGAAGTTACATAGTGCCAGTAAAAGCGATACAGACCACGTCAGGCTATGTTAGACGAGTCATTTAACTTATTTTAAGTCGATGTACCATCACAAGGGTCTTGGAAATATATTGTGAAGGTTGAAAAACTACTTAGTGTTACTTTAAAAACGCTCCACCGTCGTGTTCCCGTCTAAATGGTAAAAACGCAAATCTACTCACGGTGGCTCTCGTCGCGTGCACGTTTACGTCACAGGCATGTGCCAGTACAGGAAAATAACAACCAACATGTCGGATTATTTCCATACGTCGGACCTTCAAGTTGCCCTATCAGCTCTGATAAACATACAAGAGTCTTTTCAGCATTTGTTTAAAATTTTCTCAGATATTGGTGTTGTTGTGTGGCAGTGCTTCACATTGCCGCCTGGAGTGCATACTATATCGAATTTCACACACTTTTGCGTCACCATATGCACGCGGATGAAAAATCCCCAGCACATAAGTGCCTTGACTGCATGTGCTTGGAGTGATTTGACTACTCAAAAACAAAAGGTCCAATAGTGCACACTGTGCATGCACTGAATGTGACCATCTGCACTTACAGTCAGTAGTGTATACTTTCCTAAGCACTTCCCCTCGGGGGAATCCCTGCCGCCATTTTGAAGTGCGTTCCACTTCGTGAAGTGGACGAGGGAAGTTTATATGGACAGACCCTCTCTCCCTCGATTTTGACAGAGGGAGCGAGTCTACTTCATATTTACACTTCAGGCAGCTCCATATACCACAAAACCGATCAAAACCGATTGTGACGTCACCACAGATCTCTTCTAATCACCACAACCACACACAATGATATATTAATTATGTTTTTTTTTTTTTTTAAAACAACCCAGCTGCATTAAAGCTCTTAAAGGGAAAAAAAAAAAAAAAAAAAAATTCCATAGCTGATAGGATTGGGCACCTTGATGCAAATTGAATTATTAGTACACCGTACTGTATGCGCCCAGTCAAGCCGAAAGCATACTTCCCATGTCTGGCTTCCATTTACCATTCTTGTCATCAGCATATAGTACGCATATACTGACAATCTGTCTAGAATGCACAAAGACATGCAGAGTGATAGAAATGGTGAAATGTCCCATGTGTTGGACTGTAGGCCATCAGCAATCAGAGAACGCCGCTTGAATCAAATCTGAGGACCCGATGTTACTGCTGTATAAAATTTGTCATCATGAAAAGTCTTCATGAAATGGAATTGCGATCGTATTTTCTTCCCTATTGTGATGTATATCTGAAAGAAATGGCTTCTTGAACAAGAAAAAAATTAGGGCAGTCTCCCATCATCTTTCTGCCCAAGGCACTTAAACTCAGTTTGCTTTAAGGGAACTATGCCTGGAGTGAGTGTGAGTTTGTGAGTCATCTGCTAAATGATGAACTACTGACACAGGCTAAGCATAATCCTAGCTTTGCTTTACCACTAGCTAAAAAAAAGATGTTCAGCCATAAACCTGAACTCTAGCATACATTGGTTCATAGATCACAGGCATATTTGGGCATTCTTCCAATGTCCCAAGAGATATCACATGCACACAACACTGGGTTTCTCAAGCGGATAGTCTGAGGTATTTCTTATACATCCTCCATCCTCTGGTTGGAAATCAATTGTGAGATCAATAATCTCCAAGCTTCCTGTTAACAAATCAGTATCCAGTCTGCATTCATTTATGAGCCGTCTTATTATTTATGTGTGGTCTCCAGGCAGATGGATAGCCCTCCTACTCAGAATTCAGAATGGGTAAGGAAATAAGGAGAGAAGATCAGCCCACCCTACAAGCTAATAAAATATATAAGAAAGGGACATTAGAGTGTATAAAGAGATTAAAAAGTCTTCAAATACGTTTGTTAGCTCACACATCAGAAGGTTTTAACACCCTGCAGAAGTCGTGACCGTGGGAGTGTGAATGGACTCTGCAAAACACATTAATGGTCGAGTAACATTAATTTTACTGCTAATACTGTTGAGAGTCATTTTTGCTGTAAATCAGGAAAATTCTGAATTAGCAATTGCAGGCAGGGAGAGGCTGGTGGATACATTTCTAGGTTTTCATTAAAAATGCAATAAATGTCAGTGCAGATTGATTTGATAATGAAATAATGTTCGTTTCACAGTGAGTGCACTCTGAGCACAGGGCCCAAGCAAAATGCTGACACCACCATTTTCTTGAGAAACCACACTCCTATGCATGAAAGGCCCAGTATGATTTTTACTCTGCTAACATTTTTAGTATCCATGCATACAATGTATTAACCTGCCCTTTTTCTTTCTTTGTTCACCTTCTTTTGGTGATAAATCTGCAAGAAGTCAGGTGAATTTCTTGTTTGGAAAAATGTGGTATTTGATATTAGCTCTTAATTACATTTAACATGTTCAAATAATGTTTCTTGTTGTGTTCTTATTGTTTTTCCCCTTGTCTTTGTACCAGATTTGTGGTGATTTGTGTTGGCAGTTGAGTGCTTCAATACTTCCTTGTTCACAGTATTTGGGAATTCAGTTTTGTCAATGACCATTTAAAGAGAATCTGTTGTGTTTTTTACATTTTCATCTCTCTTTAGCGTGTAATCTTGCTGTTTGAGCATGCATGAAAACAGTCTGCAAAGTTACAGAGCATAAAGTCCACTACAAAGGGAGTTATTAGTAAGCACTGTTTCTGAACTCACTGAAATAAACACAAAATTCCTCATTTAATAATTCCCGCCCAGAGTCAGACATACACAAAAATATGGGACAAGGCCTATAGGTATGTTAGTGTGTTGAAACTCATGGTTGTTGTAAGAGGTGTGAATACGCTTGAAGTGGTTGACCAATCACAACACACTGGTCCAGCTGACCAATTAGAGCATATTTGATTTTCTAAAGGAGAGGCTTCATAGAGACCAGAACTATACAGGGGTGCGTTTCCTAAAGCTAACTGGACGCAAGTTACGTCGTTGCCAAAAGAGCTCAACAGAGCTTGCAAAAAGTTGGGTAACGCACCACAAAGCGTTACTGACGGACTGGGAAAAGAGGTTTAAAAAAACCTCATAATGAAACTAGAAATGAGTTTTGTCACCTAACATCTAAAGAAAATAGCACATTATGCTGTCCATGTGCATGTTATCAATATAGCTCTCAAGATAATTTAATATGTGCTTCTTAATAAGCATATTTCACATTAAAACAGCTAATTTCTTTCAGGTTTTAACTACTTTTTTAGAGCTTAAATGTTTGATTGCTTGTATTTAAATTTGCGGTCCTACTAAAAGTCAGCAATATTTTAAATGGATACATTTTTAACAAGAGAAAGTCAAGTTTACTGCCCTGCAATGATAAAATGATAACCGCTCTCATAAAACTATTCCATATAACCTGAAACATTGCAGCCATTCTGGTCTGTTTTTTATCCTGGAAAATCAAGATAGCATGTAAAACAAATTATTTAAAAACATGCTACATGAAAAATACACATCTTGCTTTAACAGTTAAAACCAACATCCCAGACTATTTGGCCTTTAAATTAATATTTTATATTTAAGATAAATATTTAAGGTTAAGGTAAGATGAATAAATATTTAAGATTACATGTCTTGCTTTTTACAATAAAAAATGAGCATTTTAAATTATTTCCCTGTCTTTGTCACGGGTGTGTTCAGGCAGATGAAGACGAGTCAGGCTGAAGGTTCCAATACGAGAGTTTTATTCTCAAAATAAATCAAAAGGGTACAAACAGGCAGGGAAACACACTCAAACTAACGTTAACAACCGACAAAGACAGACTGAACAGAAGGAAACTAAATACAAATCCAAATGAACACTAACGGGGTGAAGACAGGTGACACAGATGATGACGAGGGACAGGTGGATAATGAGGGAGTGAGTTCAGGTGTGGAGACAAGAGGATCCTGGGAAGTGTAGTGAAGACAAAAGACAGACAGGTGCAGACGAGGACTGTGACATCACTGCCCCCTCCCGGTAGGCGTGACCTCACGCCTTAGAACAGGGGTGGGAGGGTGGGCGCCCTGGAGGCTGAGGAGGGCGTGGTCTGGAGGAGGCCTCCAGGGCGGAGCAGGCTGAGGTGTGGCCAGGGCGGAGCAGGACGTGGATGTGACCAGGGTGGAGCAGGCTGAGGGTGTGGTCAGAGGGGGAGCAGGACGTGGATGTGACCAGGATGGAGCAGGCTGAGGGCGTGGCCACGGCAGAGAGGCCCCTTCGGGTGGCCATGGCGGTGAGACCCCTTCGGGTGGCCATGGCGGTGAGACCCCTTCGGGTGGCCATGGCGGTGCGGACCCCTCGGGCGGCCATGGCGGTGCGGACCCCTCGGGTGGCCATGGCGGTGCGGACCCCTCGGGCGGCCATGGCGGTGCGGACCCCTCGAGCGGCCATGGCGGTGACCTATAGCCCCCCCCGAAAAATTTCTTGGGGGGAGTGTCAGGGTCAGAGACGGGCTCTGGCTGGACGTGGCTGACGTGAGCGGTCTCTGGCTGGACGGCGGTCTCTGGCTGGACGGCGGTCTCTGGCTCGACGGCGGTCTCTGGCTCGACGGCGGTCTCTGGCTCGACGGCGGTCTCTGGCTCGACGGCGGTCTCTGGCTCGACGGCGGTCTCTGGCTCGACGTGGCTGAACAGGTGACAGGTGGATAATGAGGGAGTGAGTTCAGGTGTGGAGACAAGAGGATCCTGGGAAGTGTAGTGAAGACAAAAGACAGAGAGGTGCAGACGAGGACTGTGACATTACTCCCCCCTCCCGGTAGGCGTGACCTCACGCCTTAGAACAGGGGTGGGAGGGTGGGCGCCCTGGAGGCTGAGGAGGGCGTGGTCTGGAGGAGGCCTCCAGGGCGGAGCAGGCTGAGGGTGTGGCCAGGGCGGAGCAGGACGTGGAAGTGACCAGGGTGGAGCAGGCTGAGGGCGTGGCCAGGGTGGAACAGCATGTGGGCATGGCCACGGCAGAGAGGCCCCTTCGGGTGGCCATGGCGGTGAGACCCCTTCGGGTGGCCATGGCGGTGAGACCCCTTCGGGCGGCCAAGGTGGTGCGGACCCCTCGGGCGGCCATGGCGGTGCGGACCCCTCGGGCGGCCATGGCGGTGCGGACCCCTCGGGCGGCCATGGCGGTGACCTATAGCCCCCCCCCGAAAATTTTCTTGGGGGGAGTGTCAGGGTCAGAGACGGGCTCTGGCTGGACGTGGCTGACGTGAGCGGTCTCTGGCTGGACGGCGGTCTCTGGCTGGATGGGACCAGCGGTGAAGGCTCGACTGGGCTGGACGGGACCAGCGGTGAGGGCTCGGCGGGGCAGGTGGTCATGACATGCCATGGGAGGAAGCTCTCCAGGCATCGGGAGAGTGCCTCTCTCCAGTCCAGGCCGGAGATGTCTGGGAGCTCCCTCGGGTCCACGGTCTTCACCCCCAGCCGATAACATTCCATGATGGCCCTGTCGTCCAGAGGGCTGGAGGCAGCCAGAGAAACAAACCTCCAGGTGAAGGTGAACAGATCGCGGCTATCCAAAACCAACGCCGCGATCTGCCCAGCGAGCTCCCAGCTCATTTTGTTGGGTCGGTTGTTCTGTCACGGGTGTGTTCAGGCAGATGAAGACGAGTCAGGCTGAAGGTTCAAATTCGAGAGTTTTATTCTCAAAATAAATCAAAAGGGTACAAACAGGCAGGGAAACACACTCAAACTAACGTTAACAACCAACAAAGACAGACTGAACAGAAGGAAACTAAATACAAGTTCAAATGAACACTAACGGGGTGAAGACAGGTGACACAGATGATGATGACGAGGGACAGGTGGATAATGAGGGAGTGAGTTCAGGTGTGGAGACAAGAGGATCCTGGGAAGTGTAGTGAAGACAAAAGACAGAGAGGTGCAGATGAGGACTGTGACAGTCTTGTGTTTGTTCATGTGAATTATTTTGAAATCCTTATTTCTAGTTCATGCAATTTATTTGTTTTGATCCATTCATGATTGTGTCAATATGTTATGTTTTGTATTCATTGTAACAAATACTCCAAACACATCTTTATTAGTTGTCTTAAAAATAGATACGAAAAAAAAATATGTATAGAAAAAATGTATAGAAAAAAATTATGTATAGAAAACAAGGCACTATGACATAGGGAAAAAAAACTTTAAACCATAAACCGCAGAGTGATTTTTGCATTATTTTTATCTTGTTTATGAATGTATAGTTGTACATACATTTAGGTCTTTTCACTCATGTGAGCAAATGTTAGACATTTTAAGAAAAAGTCCTCTTTAAGCTACATGGGTCAATAAATACAGTGTTAAACTGTGCAATACTCAGTAGAATTTAGCATATAAATAAAAATGTTAAAACTCTATGCCAAACCAATAAAAAAGGAGCAGCATTGTGTGTCACAAAAGTGACTTTCCATCAGATATGCGAAGCATATTTAAAAGTAATAGCTGATATTGTATATCTGCATATCTAAATGATTAATAACTCACTGTCACAGTTATGACACACACACACACACACACACACACACACACACACACAGCCTATATATGATTATGAGCAAGACCTCACTTTATGGGGAACATATTCAGACTTAGAAACCTTTATTAGAGTTGGTTGAACACTATCAACACTTGTATTTATGTGTGTTGTTACATAAGTATAGATCATATTTATTAAATGTTATTAAGAATGTCTTTTCACTTTTATTTCGGTCATCCAAGACCTATCTATTTGAATGGGGAAATCCTGAAATCTGTCCCATAAATTTGGTTTCTTATGCTCAAATAGTGTTTTAAAAAAGCTTGTTTTCCAGGCTAGACAAGCCATTGCGCATGTGCAGTCCTAAGCGCGAATCTCAGGTTTTTATGGGACTTCTAATGGCAGCTGCAGTGATGCAATGGCTTTACCAATCAGTGATTGGTTCTTTTATTTAGAAGGCAGGGCTTATTCTGCCATATTGCGCATTACCGATTATCCCATTCATTAGTAATAGGAGTGCACAGTATGTGTATATATTCTTTGCTATTGTTGTGGTACTATGCCCTCATAAGGCCAATATTGAACAAAATATACCTTACTAATATCATAATTTGTGTACAACAACTATCTTACTTACTATCAATAAGCAGTAGTTAAGAGTTAATTGAGGGGAAACTCTTATGCTGGGTACACACCAAAAGATAATCGGGCTGATTTTGGGCCGATTTTCCCCCTTCCGACAATCCTAGCTATGTCCCGATTATCTTGATGGTTCTACAGATTATCTTATCAGATTTTCCCTTGGTGTGAGGTGTGTTAAGAGTGTCCGAACCTGCTCGGAAGAACGTCGGAGCCGCCCTGATCGAATATTCAACATATAAATATTTACGATCAGAAATCCTGATATGTGGACAGCAGAAATGGAGGATCAGCTTGTTGATTTGTGTTAAAATCATTCCAAACAATTTCATCGCAATTTCTTCCTGCATATCGTCCGCCATGCTTATTCTGAAGTCTCGCGAGATTTTGCGAGATTTCCTTTGTTCACAGTCGAGACTCTGTCTGATTTTCTGGTTGAAAATCTGTTAGTGTGTGGTGTGCTGTCTTTGTCACATCATGGCACGCCACACACTATAGGAGCAAAATGGTTAAATCTAGGATTTTTTTGTCCTCATGTTTGTGGTCTATCACATTTTGTAAAAAAATATTTTGGTGTGTACCCAGCATTAGTTAAGGTTATATTAGTTATAGAGTATGGTCATGAAGAATAAGAATAATACATTAAAATGTACTTTATAAGTACTAATAAACAGCTAATATAAGTAATATGATTTTTAAAAAGCAATTAGTTAAGAATAGTTCACCCAAAAATGACTCACCCCAAGACCATCTTGTATATTACTTTCTTAACTCAGCAGAAGAGAAATTATGGTTTTGCAGGAAAGCATTCAGGATTTTTCTCCATCTAATGCAAATTAATTGGTGCCTAATGTAGACAATTTTGACAGTCCAATATCCATTTGTAGGCAGCTTCAAAAGCTCCACACACCCACAGCCGACAAATAAGGGTTATATATATATTTTTTTTTTTTTTTTTGAGAATATAACTGGAAAAGCTCACCTTGATCCAGCTCTGCGAAGCATGTTCATGACCGACATATTTTCAAAAAGACACCAAAAAAGTTATTGTTCCTCAGGCCTGAAGTTGCCCGGTTGCTTTTTCACAAGTCGCTCCACAGGCTTCACACAAATCTGTAACACAAAGAATGTGTTAGTGTTTAACGATTCCTCTCTGAATGTGATGCGATTCTGCTCAATTTATAATTCAGCAATTCTCGCCTACAACAAAAGACAGTTTTCCTTGATGCAAAAGGCGGGTGTGATGATATCTCAAAGCCTCCTTGCACACCACACACACACACACACACACACACACACACACACACACACACACACACACACACACACACACACACACACACACACACCTTTTCTGAAGTTTCTGAGATTAGTTCTGTGGTCTATAAAGGCACCATGCACAGTAAAACCAGTGATAGGTGTTATGCATGCAACAGATGTGTATAGTGTGTGTGATATGTGCTTTCTTTGAGATGGCACTGATCCACCCCCATCACGGAGGAGGCGTGCAAGCTGTGATCTCCCTCGTGCCTTCGTAAACACACACATGCACACACATTAGGTAGGAGTTTTGAGCGAGAGGGCATTGCTGCAGTTGCCGTCTAATCCCCCAGAGATATCCTGCACTTTGAGCTGTAGAAAAGTGTGGATCAGAGGCTCACCAAGATCAGATAAGCCCTCTATTAGACCCACTGGAATGGGACCACCTCTGTGACAGTGGCCAGCATGAATGCAATTTTCCTCCTGAAATGAACCCCATACAGTTCCTCTATTAACTCATTACACTGCCCTTTCATTGCTTCTTTTTCCTTTAAAAGGTGGGATTACAACCATTTGTAAGGCTTACATAAACATTGCTTTGCAGGCAAGTCGAGCATGAACAGGATGGTTCATTAGGTGCTTTCAAATGTCGAAAAAAAGGTTGAGTAGGGTGTGATATATGGCATAAAGCTTATTTAAGAGCTTGTGTGCTTTATCAGTTCACATGGCAGTGTTAATAAATGTTTCATAATTGTAACTAATAATCAGTGGTTCTGCAAATTCTCTTTGCCATTGTAACTTAATAGCTCTCTTCAAACATCAATAGCCTGCATGTATTACCTCTTTGTTCTCTTCAGCAGGACATTTTTATGTATGGACATAGTATTTCTTCATGTCTCTTCGGGGCTCCGGCAAGGACCGAATGTATCTTCATGCCATATGCTTTTAGTAGAGTGCTAGATATGCATGTCAGTATCAGATGGTTTCGAATAAATAAAACATTTCTTGATGTATTGTTATATGGTGATTCTTTCACGATACACTATTTATTAAGCTTACAAATACACATTTCAGAATTATTACTGACATAAATTTTTAAAATAAAAGTTCCTCCTCATTGAAAGGATTGATCAGGTTTTTAAATATGTACTGATGCTTATTTAAACATTTTAGAATATCTAATGTTGAAGGTCTGCAGCAAGGTTGAGGTATTTTGCTTTTAAATTTAAGAAATGCACTTATTATTAATAATTATTAAACCATAGTTCAAGAGTTCTAAAAAAAATCATTGTTGTTTTTTTTAACATTGATAATATTAAGAAATGCTTTATGAGCACCAAATCAGCATATCATAATGATTTCTGAAGGATCATGTGACACTGAAGAGTGGAGTTTGGAAAGGAATAAATAACATTTGAAAATATATTAAATATATTATCGAAAACAGTTCTTTTAAATTGTAATATTTAAAAAATAGCACTCTTTTTACTGTATATTTGATCATATAAATATAGTATTATTGGCCTATATATATATGGTCTGTTTCGGAATCATGTGTAATGGTTTGTTAATCCTCTGGGACCATGCTGAATCAACCTTGTAATGCAAAAGAGAAAAGAAAAGTAATCAACAGAACCAAAAAGAAGTCTGACCACTCTCTCCCTCCCTCTTTCAGTCTAAAATAAATGAAATGTGACATAAGTGAGAAAATACACATCACGGTGACTTGACATTATTACCAATATGAAAGCCTCTCTAGACACATTTCATTAGGTCACGGTTATTACAAGAGTGGGTGTTTTATCCATGGTTGCACTTTCCTCACATTAAATGAAGAATGAGTTACTAGACGCTAGATATGATGTTAGATACCACCCCACCATCTTACGTGACCCTTAAATTCAATTCAGAAAAAAAAAGAAGAAATGGAAAGGTTACTGTCTCACCTGGCTGGATAAACGCATTGTTTTGAGGACGTCTTGAACAGCTGGGACATTCTATGAAATATAGGTGACATTTCCAGTTGTATATATATTACTTGAATAGCTGATGGCAACGTTTAATGTACCGTTCAAAGGTTTGGGGTCAATATGTATGTATGTATGTATGTATGTATGTATGTATGTATGTATGTATGTATGTATGTATGTATGTATGTATGTATTTATTTGTTTGTTTGTTTGTTTGTTTGTTTGTTTGTTTGTTTGTTTGTTTGTTTGTTTGTTTTTGTTTGTGTATGAAAAATAATACTTCTATTCAGCAAGGACCCATTAAAATTGATACAAAGTGAGAGCAAATACAAAATACTTTTTTTTAATACATGCTGTTCTTTTGAACTTTTTATTCATTAAAGGTGCTCTAAGCGATGTCACACATTTTTTAGGCCAAAACATTTTTTGTCACATACAGCAAACATCTTCTCACTATCCGCTGACTGCCTGTCCCCTAAACACACTGTAAAAAGACGCGGTCTCTGCAGACACCACAGGCTCCACAAACGGCTACAAAAGCAAACTCTAGCGACCCGCTCTAGGAAACATAACAAACTGTTCCAGCCAATAACGACAAGAAGGATTTGGGGATGGGGTTTGGGGGGGTCAGTGCGCGGATGAGGAGGAGGGAGGGTTTAGCTAGCCTCCGTTTTGTTTGACAATAGTTTGAACGTCAACAAGAAGTGACGTCACCCAGGATCGCTTAGAGAACCTTTAAAGAATCATTAAAGTCCCCCTGTTGTCAATAATTTTATTCCTTAAAACTCATTTTTGATCACCGAAATTACACATTTAAAAAATGTTTTCCTTGAAAAAAATTCGGTAACACTTTATTTGAAGGGGTGTGCATAAGACTGACATGACACTGTCATAAACATGACATAACACCTGTCATGAACATAAAGGAGTCTTTATGAATGTTTATGACTGTTGTCATTAAGTGTCATTCGGTAAATTATGACACTTTTAATGCAAAGTTGACATTGTTTAAAATGTCTTTGTTATGACAACTTGACATTAACAAAGACAAAAATGTCTTTGTTATGACAACTTGACATTACCCAAGACAAAAATGTCTTGATTATGACAACTTGACATTAACAAAGACAGAAATGTCTTTGTTATGACAACTTGATATTAACCAAGAAATCATAACCTGTCAACCTGTCACAAATATGTCATAACAGGTCTAATTATCAAACTTCAAGCATTTTGCAGTGTAATAACCCTTAATGACATCTTTATAACTAGTACAATGTGTTCCACTTTACTTGAGGACAAGTAAAATATTCATGACACAGTTATAATGGTGTCATGACGGCCAAAGTTGTGACAGGTTGACAGGTTATGATTTCTCGGTTAATGTCAAGTTGTCATAACAGAGACATTTCTGTCTTTGTTAATGTCAAGTTGTCATAATCAAGACATTTTTGTCTTGGGTAATGTCAAGTTGTCATAACAAAGACATTTTAAACAATGTCAACTTTGCATTGAAAGTGTCATAATTTACCGAATGACACTTAATGACAACAGTCATAAACATTCATAAAGACTCCTTCATGTTTATGACAGGTGTTATGTCATGTTTATGACAGTGTCATGTCAGTCTTATGCACACCCTTCAAATAAAGTGTTACCAAAAATTCTTCATGCCTTAAAATAGCTTGAATGTAACTCTACATTCTTGCCTCATTTAGAATACGCGGTTCTAAGAATATGCAAATTAGCCCCACCTCCACTCACTCACACTTGCTCGGAGATCCACTCCTTGACAATCACACATTGTCGCGATTGGTTACAAGGTGGTTTGTGACGTCAGAAACAACAGGGATTTCAAACCGCGATTTTGAGACTGTCTTTGGTTCACTCCCGTTTTAAGGAGAAAATACTCAGCAATGGTGTTGATTTGTGAATTTGCACATGGTTTGTCTAAAAGCATATTAAAAACACCACATAGACATAAACAGCATCAAAAGCTTGATTTTCACCACAGGGGGACTTTAAAACAAAACTACATCAAGATTTCCCCCCAAAAAAATTGAAAATAAATGTTAAACTTGTGGCTTCAGTAGAGCATTTGAGAAAGCATTAAAAAACAGGAAAGAAAATCAAACTCACGGCGTGCATCTCAGTCATAGTCATATACACATCAGTAGTTCTGCTAAAAGCTATAGTTTCCTCGGAAATGGCTTTTAAGCTGCAGAAGGTAATGGGCTCTGGGAAAAGCCAGATACCAAGGTGTACAGAAGGGTCAGTGCATACGACAAAACTTCAAAGCAACAGAATAGTTATACGGGAAGGTTTTCTTTCAGAACAACATTCTACCACCGAAATCGCCTGAATTGAGTTTTCTGAAGGAGGTCCAACCTTCTGTGACCAGCGATAACAGGGATACAGTGGTGGGGGACACATGTGTTTCTAGTTCAGTGGGTTGATTGGCAGCCGGTGTGGAGCTGTCCTCAGTGCTGATTTGTTTGGCTGAACTAAGTGCTGGTTCTGAATGGACAGCTTCAGCCTCTCACATGCTGCCATTTGCTGTTTCAGCCTTTAAACCTGTAATTGTAAGAAGTAACACATACAAAAATCATTTCTAATGAAAATCTACTGATGTGTTTCATCCTGAATGAATTACCGGAGACATTTTTAACTAGCTTCAGCTGTTATCTATGCTAAAGCTGCCAAACACTGAACGGATGAACTGAGAGATGTGGAATACTCCAGAAACTCTGATTGAATTATCATTATCTCTCAACACAGACTCCAGAGAGTCTGAGGGTCAAAATGTTATAGCTTCCTTTGAGATAATGACCTCAATACATCAAGACTCTTTTTGATCAGTTAATATAGCCTACTCTTGAAAGACAGCTCGAATTGGTTTCACCCTGAGTATTGCATCTGTTTGCTTGTTTGTTGAGGCCTGATATTCATTTCCACTCTCATTTAGCAACAATCCAGCATGTAATGAAAGCTTCAAGCCGAGGAACTATGTAATGAGTGTATGATGAAGCATCTTAAGATGCTTAAGATGATGCTTAAAGCAACAAAATGTGGTGAGAAGAGCAAGAGAAGAGAAGACTTTGAGAAAGTTCAAGAAATTCACTAAATTCAAGAATTTAGAAGCAGCTTCAAATTATTGAACCGCTCAAGGTACATCGAACACTTTAAAAGCTTTTTTGTCATTTTTACACAATTTGTAGAATCGTATATGTACAATGTAAAAAGTTTAAAAATATCAAAAGTTGTTTTAAAAGTTTATAGTCAGCATCGGTGTAGTTCTTGTTAACTAAAACTATAAAAAAACATTTGGTTGATTGAAATTAAACTGAAATGTAATAAAATATAAATATTAGATGATAAAAAAAATTTAAATAAGAAATGTTGCTTTGGAAGCTTGGAAATTGAAAAAAAAAACCTCTAAAAACATAAATTCAATCTGCTCCTAAAATAAAGCGATGATATCTCTTCAGAAAATTTGGACTACACCACTTAATTCATATGGATTCGTTTTTCGACCTCTTTATGAACTTTTTGAAGCGTCAAAATGTATATGGAGGAACCAAAATCTCTTAGATTTCATTTAAAATATCTTTATTTTTGTCTTGAAGAACCAGCATTCTGTTTTCTATAATGTGCTGTGTACGTTTGTGAAGACATATGCACACAAATGCACCAGAGTTCAATAGAATCAAGTTGAGTGTGAAACGGGGCGCCAGAAACAATCGCGCTCGGACAGCAGCAAAAGTGCCCAGTGTAAAAACGCCCTAAAATAAGAGACATTGGATTCTCCTAGTTTTTGGATTCAATTTTTTTGTTTAAAGCTGATTACCCTTAATTATACATGCTTAAAGAAATAATGTAATGATCATTTGTAGTCAGATTATTCGAACATGAGCCCACCCAAAAATTCCCATAAATAATGTGGCAAGGAGGTCTTTAAATGAGAGCTTGACGGAAAGCATGAGGGTTCCCCATGGAGGGAGCTCTCTGTTCTCTGGGAAGGGAGCAGGGGCTGGGTAGCAGGGGGTCCTGGTTAAGGCTGACAGGACACAGATGAGGCTGATAGGTTGATAAGAAGAGCCTCGAGTTATTGAGGAATGAAAACGAGGAATCCCACACAAGGTGACACTGGTATTCTCATTGTGTCACTCATCATATTGCTGTGGAGACAGACACAGTTAGATAGGTATAGTGAAGCACTTCTGTTTTATGTTAATTGTTTCTTTTCAAATAAAAATGGAGAGGGAGGTACATGTGAGCGAATAAGGCAATAGACTGTCAGTCTGTGTTACTAGTAGTAGGGATTTCTACAGGTTACATTGTTAAACCAGTAGGTGTTGTAAGTCCTCCAAAATCGATCCAAATACGGCGTTCGATTTGAGGTGAAGGTTTCACACGTGTTTCGTCTTTTCTCATGACAAAGTTTTTTGGGTTAAATGCAGTACATTTTCTCATATGTATAAACTCGTTATTCGTTATCTGACTCCATAAATGAAAAGGTTTTAATGATGTCTGTGTATCATTAAGTATACGTTAATGTTTGACTATTCCTTTTAACTCCAATGAAAATAAAGTCAAAGTTTGTTAGAATAATCAAATATAACAATTTATTATGTCAGGTAAATGTATTATTACAATTCCATAATCAATTGAAAGATAATCAATACAAATCATCAAATGTTCTAGAACAAAGAGGAAAATCCTTTACCCAACATTGTATGGCTACGTGAGCCAAGCTCACGGGCTAATCTGAATACAGAAAACAGCCCTGAGCTCTCGCTGCGTTTCATTATATAGGCTAACCATGGATATTTGCATTCAGAGGTTCACACCTTTTGGGGGTAGGCTAGAGACCACATTCCTTTGTGTGCCAGTTATCTCTAAACTATTAAAACCTTATTAACTTTTGATTTACTTCTTTGGGAATGAGACATTTGTACCAGTCACACTGAGACATTTCAAATAATACCAAACATGTATCAAACTTGATGATATTCATTCATATTAAACCATATATATTCTTATGTGAGTTTTAGGAGTTACTGAGAGAGATAATGAAATGCAGATGAGGTGAGACTTTTTGTCTCAGGGGAAGAGGGGGGAAGTCAAATGTAAATTTCCAGCAAGATCCTTTGTTTCATCGACCAGTGGTCAAAGTCTATCTCTCCAACCAGTTTTCCAGTCTTACAGATTCCCTCCTTGATCCCGTGGGTCACATTCGGATGAACACTTACGGGGTCACAGTAAGACGTTTGTTGTAATCCTTGAGATGTAACTCAAATTGTCTTTGCAATGTTATCATCTGTAGAAGCCCATAGGGCTGTGTTCACCTGCAGAACACCTGGTCTCACCAGGTGTATGTAGCATGAGTCCAGCAGGTGGATGAGGCGTTCAGGCTTTCTTCCGGTGTTCCAGTGATGTGAGCAAAGTTCATAGAGTCAATCTGGACCTTTTGACTTGTTCAGTTGACGTGTCATTCCTTCATGGAGAAACTTCTGTTTCTCTGGCACCTTCCCCAGGGCGATAATCTGTCCCTTCTTGACCAATCCTGTCACCTCCAGCGGTGCGGTTGTCTGGACAGACCTCAGTGGGTGAAGGGGCTCTTCTTGGCTTCACACTGCCTTGTGTGAGACATCTGAAAAGCATCTTAAATGTCCGCTTTACGATTGAGCACATATGAACTTGAACTCGTGAAGAAATGCATAGAAACGCATAATGCAACAAAACAAAATCATGTCATGTTCAATGTAAAATACCATGTTCTTGTCAGCAAGTGTGAATGGTACATCTGTCTCATATGTTTCTCAAGGTCCTGAATGGTAAGGATGTCTCATATTAAATATCCAATTCTTAAATATATATATATATATATATATTGGTCTGAATTATACAAAGGAAATGCAGCAAGAGGTCAGTGTAATCAAAGCAATGAAATAGATTCTATGGATCAAAAAGTCAGGTAATAACAATACTATTCAATAAATGCATATGTATATAATAATCAGTGTTTGTTCCGGAATCTGCCAATGCAAGCCACTTATGCAGATATAAGGAGTGACTTGGAACATGTTTAGTCATACGAGAATGGAGATTGTTCATTCCTTGCAACAGGTGTGAGAGAGTGTGTGTTTGTGTGAGGGTGTGTGTGCGTGTCTGTGTGTGAGTGTGAGAGTTTGTGTGAGAGAAAGAGAGGGAGAGAGTGTGTGTGTGTTTTTTGGCTATAAGTCACAGTCAATGACAGTGTTAAATTGTAAAATTCTGTAATTGATTGAAGCGCTCACACTTCAGATCTATTTGTTATTTTTGATGTTTCTGTTATTAGTGGTTTGTTGAGAAATCATGGGCCCTATGATTTTCCAACCACCCCAATAACAATCAGAAAGTTTAAACATTTTGAAATTTAATATTAGGTCTGCCTCTGCTTTAATTTTGTTTTTGCATCATTGATTTGTTACTGTAGCCATTCATATGTATATTACAGTGTTTTCACATGAGTTGACAGAGTGTTGTGAATAGCGTATGCTATGTGTGTCTCTGTTAGACGGTCATCATGGGATCCGCTTTCCCATCCTATGTGTGTGAAGCTATCTGCATCTGTTAGTGTGAAGATGCACAATAGATCTTTAGTGAAGTGACACTTTTGGACTCTACGTCATCTTTATCTTCTCGTGATGTGTAGTGTTCAGCCTGGATAGACTTGGATCTATTCCAGGTGATGATGATGCGAAGGTGTAGTGATGGAGGAGTGCGTTCAGTGTTCATGTCTAGGAGATGGGTGGAATATAATCTATAAAAATTGTGTTGCAAATTTAGTTCCAGTTCTAAACTGGGAGGCCATGCTAATGTAGTGATGTGCTACTGTGAGATGTAAATGGCCTCTTGAATTGTCTTTTCCCCCATCTCCCGAATCTCAGGTTATATTCTAACAATCCCACTGTCCTGGCTTTGATCCAGGTGAGGTCCGGCCCGTCCTGGCATCCGTCCTCAGAGGAATTGCAGAAGTAAACCTGACAGAAGCAAATGCAGAGAGAACCACAGTTAATTCTGATGTTTTCAACAGTTTTAAAATCAGACATGTGGAATTCTTTTGCTTGCTCCATTATCATGTCCATTGCAATTTTAATTCCGGTTGTCACATGAAACCAAGTTTCATTGACCAGGTCTGAATTATTGCTGTTGTTTCAGTGCAGTGTGTGACACCTTAAAGCTGCTCTTGCAGTCGAGCCTTCACAGTCTGCTGTGTCATGAGCATTAGAGATCACAGTTCTGCTGGGGACATTCTCTGGCTTTACCTCAAGTTGCTTTCATTACAGTCAGATCTGTTGGCATAAATTATTTCACCTGTTTCGCTGTTGCCTGCTGCTTAGCATTTGCTGTTTTCTGGTGTTGTTCACACATTTGGTTAGTGCAGATCTCTTGTGACCTGCAAAAGGCTGTGGTACTTCTGTTCGATGTTTAGTTCACACCCTCCTTGTAAATATGCGTCCTTGATCAGTTTGCTATTACCTGTGCCACACTTCTGAGAGTGTTTTTTAAATGTAAAAAATGTAAAAAATAAAAGCACACCTCCGTCCGCCCTTTTGGCACTGGGTAGTAGCTCAAGGAAATCGAATTGTGAGGATTAATGTCACAATTCTCTAATTAATGCCCTGCTTGGTGTGGCGATTACAATATAATGTATATTATAATTCGAGTTATAATACAATTATATTATATTTAAGAATATAAATGGAATTATACTATTTCTGGTCTCTGAAGAGTCTCTGCTCGTTCTCGTGTCAATACATTTGAATATGAAAAGGTTTTTTGGTTCAGGGCTGACGCACATTCGCTGTTTCTTATGTAGATTTCTAATTTTAACGTTTGATAATTCTATTTTACTCTTAATTATATTTCACCCACTTAGACCAGGAAACTATGTCGCTCTGCAGTCCTTCTCCCAAGTCCGCACGACACACTCCGCCAGTTCCGGTCAACAAATCAGAGGTAAGTTTGACTCAATATCTAGGATCTGCCGTATTCACACGTACAATCAAAGATATATATACAAGTCCCCTTGAACGCCTCCTCTAGAACTTAAATCAATGTTTTACTTTAGTAGGGACGATTGACCACCATAAAAGATCAAGTCGATCAACTTAACTTCTCTTAAAATGGCTTCAGGTCAAGCCCGTGGTCGGAACCACGTACGTTTATCCAAAGTAATCACGAACTTAAAACAGTGGATATAGACACACCCGAAACTAGATTGATCCAAGCAGCGTTTGCTGATTCTAGTTGGAAATTACTTGCCTCCTCGTTCAAGTACACTTAAAATGATACCGGATATTAGCCGTCGCTAATCTGACGCGAAAATGTGGAAACATACGAATCCGATAATCTAGGGGGAAAAATTCTCAAGAGTCATTCAGAATTAATTCAAACGTAACTATTCATAAATTTTGTATGCGAAAAACAGCTCAGAATGTGCGTTCTCTGAAGCTTTGAATATAAAAAGGGTTTGTGTTTAAGGATTAATGAGATGCGCGTTCACTGTTTCTGACTTTCAAACTAACTGTAAATCACATTGTAAACCACCAAATTTAGCATAGACACACGTGTTTAATTCCGTTTACACAGGATGCATGACCTATAACACAACATCTACAGCCTTTACCTAAGTGATACAAACATTTACAGTAAATCAATCCTGCGTAAAGAATAAACTTACAATTAGTCTATGTGCATGTTGTAGCACAAACAACTAAAGTGTGTTCTATGAGTATAATGTTAAGCACAATTCCAAAATTGAAAATGAACAGAATCGTCGCATGCTCTTTTAATCCCATCGGTGTTAACGTTTAAGCTTTTAAATGCAATATAGAGTTTTCCCAGATTAGTTTAAATTTAGTATAGGATATTGATGTTTTCAATGTGGCTTTGGGCCCACCGGTGGGACGGTGACACAAAGGGTTAGACGTTTTAAATGCAATGCAGCATGGTTTTAGCATTTAGCATTAGCCTTGAGCGTTTTGAAAATATGGACAATAGCATTCAGTATTATCCTTGATATTTGAGTTTTAGCCTGTAAATAATATCATCCTGTTTTCGCCAAATCTGACGCGAAAGATGTGGAATTATATGAATAAAAAACAGTCTTTCAGATTCATTCAGAATTAGTTAAAACGTGACAATATTTCGTTCTCCGAACATGAAGTGTTTCTGTTTCGAAAACTTTCAAGAATTAATTAGCATTGTGAATCACATTATAACCACATTCAGCATAGACACACACATGTTTAATTCAGTTCACACAGGACACGTGGCCTAGAATGCAACATCAACAGCCTTTACCTAAGTGTTCCAAAAACACTTACAGTAAAGCAATCCTGTGTTTAAAGAATAAACTTACAATTAGCCTATGTGCACATATAGTAGCACAAACAACTATAAAGTGTGTTCTATGAGTGCGTTACATTGTGTGAAGCACAACTCTAAATTTGAAAATACAAATTATTGCATTATCACCATCTGTGTTAAAGTGGAAGCTTTCAAATGCAATATAGAGTTCGTCAAGATTAGTTTAGGTTTATTATAGAATATTATTCAATGTGGCCTTGGGCCCACGGTGGGCTGGTCACACAAAAGGGTTAGCGTTTTGAATGCATGGCTTTAGCGTTTAGCATTAGCATTGGACGCAGCATGGCTTTTAGCATGGGACATTATTTTTTAAGCAGCATGGAAAATACTAGCATTTAGCCCTGCTAACTGCTTCTTAGCCTGTAAATCATATCATTGTGTTTTTTCAAAGTTTACTTTATCATAAACAATGCATCGATCTGTCCTATTTATAAAATCACGTGTTTTCCGATCGTTTACACACTTAGATTTGTATTTCTGTTGTTTGCCGATTCTCTTCACGTGTTGCTGGTTTGCTTCAACAAAGCCATGACGACAAACACGCGGCTAATTTGAAAACTTTTAGAGTTTGTTTTACAGCTCCTCGAGTAACGTTAGGCTACCCGCAAATCATTTGGAAAATGTTATTCCAACTTTAGGTTTAGTTTCTTTTTGCTTAAGCAAACAAAGATATCTTTAAAATCTATTCACAATGGTTTTTACTCTTCATTTGCGCGCCGCGGCCTCACGTGTTTTAGTTTCGGTCTAGAACAAAGAGCTTTCCGACCCGTAACAACGCCAACAACATTTTCTCAACACTTTTCAAAAGGGAAGGAAAATTTGACTTACCACAGCGGCAGAAGAAAGAGAAGATGTTCAAACCTCGTGTTGATTTTAAAATCCCCATACTTTGCTGGAAAGGACGTCGCGAAATCCATTTGTTGCGACATCACGTCGGGCTCACCATTTTGTAAGTCCTCCAAGATCGATCCAAATACGGCGTTCGATTTGAGGTGAAGGTTTCACACGTGTTTCGTCTTTTCTCATGACAAAGTATTTTGGGTTAAATGCAGTACATTTTCTCATATGTATAAACTCGTTATTCGTTATCTGACTCCATAAATGAAAAGGTTTTAATGATGTCTGTGTATCATTAAGTATACGTTAATGTTTGACTATTCCTTTTAACTCCAATGAAAATAAAGTCAAAGTTTGTTAGAATAATCAAATATAACAATTTATTATGTCAGGTAAATGTATTATTACAATTCCATAATCAATTGAAAGATAATCAATACAAATCATCAAATGTTCTAGAACAAAGAGGAAAATCCTTTACCCAACATTGTATGGCTACGTGAGCCAAGCTCACGGGCTAATCTGAATACAGAAAACAGCCCTGAGCTCTCGCTGCGTTTCATTATATAGGCTAACCATGGATATTTGCATTCAGAGGTTCACACCTTTTGGGGGTAGGCTAGAGACCACATTCCTTTGTGTGCCAGTTATCTCTAAACTATTAAAACCTTATTAACTTTTGATTTACTTCTTTGGGAATGAGACATTTGTACCAGTCACACTGAGACATTTCAAATAATACCAAACATGTATCAAACTTGATGATATTCATTCATATTAAACCATATATATTCTTATGTGAGTTTTAGGAGTTACTGAGAGAGAGAATGAAATGCAGATGAGGTGAGACTTTTTGTCTCAGGGAAGAGGGGGGAAGTCAAATGTAAATTTCCAGCAAGATCCTTTGTTTCATCGACCAGTGGTCAAAGTCTATCTCTCCAACCAGTTTTCCAGTCTTACAGTGTCGACACCTTCTTTGTGAGTGAGTCAATTTGTTTAACCAATTCATTCAAAGTGGTGATTCAAGAAGTGATTATAAACAAGTTATTGAATTATTCACTCAACCGATTTGCACAAAACCCACAACTGTGTACTGCAGCATTTCTATCGCTTATTTGTTTGGAAGAACTTTTGTTTACGAAGCAAAAACAAATAAAGAAGCTGGCAATATTGTGCCTAAAATATAAGCCTCTAAATAATAACCTATCTTTTTTTAAATGTAGTATAACAGAAATATCACTGCGAGATGAGAGAAACAAAGCTTTTTCAAAAGTTTGCTTCGCAAAATGATTAATTGTTTCGAAGCGTCTGCAGGTCAAAACAGTATAAATGCAATAAACACATCAGAAACATATATACACCTTTTACAAACCAATTGCAAGTATTAAATGTAATAATTAAATCCCATTAAATATGAAGTTTCGATAAAATATGTGTTCTTTTATTATTGTATAAATATTAAAATTCATTAAATTGATGATGAAAAAATGAACTTATTATAACCAGAGGTTTCTATTTTAAATGTTTCTAAACCAAAATTCAAAGCAGTAACAAAGCCTTGTATGATGGGATAATTTGCTTGTTTGCTCCGAACCACTGACTGAAAACAAAAGATTCATAAATGTTTCGTAGCCTCATGAAGCAGTGTTTTTTTGTAAGCACCTCAATAATACATGCTGCCACATTATTATTCTAAAACTTCTCAGAAAATGGTCTAAGTTGCTAGTTCTAATGTGACATTTTTGGCATCGGGGGCTTGGAAGCATCTTTTGAACTAGCAACAGCAGATGCTGAATCCGTGTCGTAAGAAAGTATTTGCAATGCACACACAATAAATGTCTTTGGGACTTGTAAATATATTCAGAATTGAATGTCACATTATGTTTGTGCATAGCAGTAGAGCTGCTACTGAAATGGTGTGAATGTGTGAAACGGCCAGCATAAATAATTTAGATATTCATCAGAATGATTTTATTGAAAAACCAATGTATTGACAGAGATCACAGAAGTCTTTGTTTAATGCTAAACAGGTAGCAAACTAAACTTTGTCATCAATTTTCATGAGAATAGTGAGCTTCTCAACTGTGATCTGATAATGCGGTGCAGCTTCTCTTAAACAGCGAGCAAGTAAACACAGGTTTAAATGCTGCTATAATTGAGCCACAACTCAAGGTCTCTATGCAGCCACTAAGAGAAGCTGTTAAACCTCATCACATTCCACAGATAATATGAATTAAAGCTGGACTAAAGTTATTCAGTGTCACTCAGCTCACTAATAACGCAATGTTCATTTACCACAAAGACAAATTGGATAGAACATTATTTGGTTTGATTCATGGGGGGAAATTTGGCACATCATTGTAAATTCAGCCAGCTAGAACTAATATATGTATTCTGTGTTATCAAGGGCACAACATGAGGTAAAACAGTACAAATTACAAGAGTGTGGCATCATTAACAATTAATCACACTTTTAAATAATTGCTTTGCTCTGGGCATATTAAGGCTCAACTTAGCCTTTAGTTACATCTCAAAGAAAGGTCAGGATTAGTCATTCTTAGGCTTAGAGGACCCAAAAATGACAATTATGTCATCATTGGTTTATATGGTTTGCTTTCTTCTGTGGACCACAAAAAAAGGGAATAAAGCGAGGGTGAGTAGATGATGACAGATTATTTAGTAACTTTTGTATTGTATTATTTAATAATGTGTTTGAAAATCACTTCACATAACAAATATTTGTAGCTGCAAGGGAAGCATTTCTGCACATTAGGTTTGCCGATGTTTAACAAGCATTTTGTAAAATGATATCAAAGTATGAACCATTATAAGCATGGCTGAAGCAAAGAGCTTGAGTCTGTTTTTATCAACCTTAGAGAATTAAAACTAACATACAAAATCTAGTATAACAAGACTCAAAAGCTTCCAGATGAGGGTGACTCAAAGAATGTTGTCAACGTGCTCATTGAGGTGGAAAGTCAGGAAAAAACAGCGAGCGCACCAGACAAACAGAGTATAAATGAAGGGTTTGATTCTGCTGTAAGTCACACTGAAGCTCACTCAGGCTATCCATTTGACAAATTAGTTAGTTTAGAGTATCAGACCGTCACTTCATCTGAGATCCTTTAGGGCAATGTGTGGCTGCACGCTCAAACACGCCTGGGTGTTTTGATTTTTGCACGTGACTTTTCTCCCTTGAGATATTAACAGGAAATTGCTTCTCTGCTCAGAAAGCACTTAGCCGCATTAGATGGCATAAGAGACTTTGCCAGGAGGCGAACTCTTATTGATTGTGCCTACTGGACAAAGTTGAGACCAATTCACACTCTGAATAATTCATGTCTCCATTACAAACATTGCACTAATTGTAATAATGTTTTGACTGGAAATTTCCAGAGATTTGTTGCAAACTTTTTGTGAAACAACCCCCCACCAACCCACTAGCAGAATGCAAAAGCAGGTGCAACAGATGGAATAATGGCCTGCATTAAAATAATGAATGTGGTCTAGCCTACGAGGCTAACTGAGGGTTATAATGATCTTCCATTTCTTGGCGTAATTAAAAATCAGAAAGCACTTTATTGCACAGTCGTGCTTGACTGGTTCTCGGTTCGCTCTTCGCTGCCCTGGCATATTCGCCCCTCGGTTTCTCCACCCTGCAGCCCAAGGCTCTGAGAGTATTAAAATATGTAGCAAGAGTGAAGGTCTTTGGACTGATGAGGAGCTCATATAGTAAAAGGATATGTTTGATGTTTACTGATGCATTTATTTGCAAGTGTTGAGAAACCTGGCCTTAAAAATGCATGTGAAATTAGGGAAAGCTTTGATTTGAAACAAAAACACAGAAATCTTTTCTTATAATAAAGTGACTTGTCACAAACTGCTCTGACACGGTTGAGGATCTAAATGTAGCTTTATTGGGGCAATCCAGAATCGTAATCCAAATAGCAAGCAAAGGGTCAAACACAAGGGCAAACAAACCAAATAAGCAACAGGGCAGAAAACACAGGCAAAAAGGGTAATCCAGAATAGTGGGCAGAGAATCAAAAAACGTGCTGTGTTTGACATTGCCCTATACCCTAATTCACTATTCCCTACATTACTCCACTAATATTGTCCACCAGAGTTCATGAAAACGAGTGAGTAAATTCACCGGAAGGGCTGCCGATTTTTGTATAGTTTGTGCTTGCTGTTTAATAATAATCATTAGAAACGTAGCAAATTGGCAGCTCCAGTAGTAATGAAAATATGTATCTTGAACTCTGACATGGAAACTACCATATCAACTTTAATTAAACTTTTAATAACAAGTTAAAAAGGATTTTGTATCTGTATGATATTACGCTGGAACAGAGCTGTTTGGAAAATGGATGGATGATATGATTCAGCTGCAGTGCATTCTGGGTATGTTCTAGCCTTTGAGCGTACAACGGTTGTACACACATTATTGCGGTGCATTGTGGGATTTAATGAGTGCACTCAATAACATCCACTATGGTTTCGGATACCACTACAAATGGCTGTCCGCTCAAATAGCGCCCTAGTTAGGGTATGGGGCCCATTTCTAGTGATGTGACAGTTGATATCGGGGCCCCGATCATCCGACGCAGTTTCCAAAGCACTATTGTATCACACACTTTACAGATGCTTGCATCGAAATGACAATACCACCTGATTGATGCTGTTTGAAGCTTCGAACGTCATGCAGTATCGGAAGGTCAGGACAGCTGGTTTGTAAAAAATTGGCATTTCGCGACCCCATCTGATGCATAAAAGGGAAATGATTATGGAGAAGGCATTATTTTAAACGATTTAATTTTACTTCCCTATAACATCAATTATATATTTTTTAAAAAGAACACCCAAAATATTTTTTCAATTACAATTACTATAATTATGATCACATACTTGTATATTTTATTTATTGATCAATATGAGAATCCAGGCTACACATGACACGAGTTGTGGTCTCATTGGCACAAATTAATTTAGATCAGATTAGATAGAACTGTATTTATTCCACTCTGTCATGGATGTCCGAAGCTTTGTTTGGTGACATGCTTTTTCTGTTCTGCAGTGATGTGTCAGATATGTTGGAGAAAACAAGTCTGAACAGCTGTGAGTAATTATCCTTTTTTCACCACAATTTGATGAAAGCCTCAGTTTCCCATCACTAGCGATTTCAGACAGCCAAGACACAGGAAACCGGGATAATGCTCAGAAATGCAGTGTAACAACATACAAGACTTCGCAAAGAAAGCGTGAAAACACAAGGCTTATATATGCAACAAGAGTTAACGAGGTAATGGGTTATGGGACATGTAGTCCATGAAAAGATGGTAATGGACTAGGGAGGAGTGCCCTCTGGTGGATATCATGGTCACTTCGGCTGGCGAATGTAACAACTCTACAGAAGGCAAAGTTTTTATTGCAATTGCTTTATTATACAACAGCCCCAGTCATCGAATTCAGGGCCTGAGCCCAACGGGGGGCCTCAGTAAACTCAGCATATACTTTTATAATGACTTATTTCAAACCTAGTTGGGCTAAACCATGAAATTTGTGATCACATTGCAATAGTATGAATGCGATCGAAGATTCCAGGCCTTCAAAAGAGGTGCAAAGCTCTGCGCTAACAAAAAAAAAAAAAGGCAATGTAATCATTTTTCATTGTTATTAAAAAATGACTCTATCTTGGAATTATACCTCCCTAGGGAAATATTGAATTGTAAAAGCTTGAATGAATTATTTATATTTGGCAGCGAGATCATAAGCATAA
The DNA here is from genome assembly GCA_036326025.1 of Chrosomus eos. Lineage (NCBI taxonomy): Eukaryota > Metazoa > Chordata > Actinopteri > Cypriniformes > Leuciscidae > Chrosomus > Chrosomus eos. Next base: position 22,658,730 of record CM070820.1, on the reverse strand, counting down.
CAAACAGCATGGCTCATTGCCCATAACAGGCTGATTGACCAATGTGGATGCAGCCTTATCCAGAAGCAATACACTGTTTATTCTATCTTAAAGCCAAATGTGTCCCTTCAGTCCCCTTTTTGAGCCTTTAAATAATTAATCATTTAAGAAAATAATCCACTGTTGGAAACCATGCATAGTAATATAATTTAAAAAACTACATGAAACTTTAAGTATTGTTATATTTTATGTTGTTTTATTGGAATTAAAATGTTACTTTCAAATTAAAAGTAATTTACAGTGCTGACATTTACATTACTTTGATTTGTATTGTGCTGCTTTAGAATGCACACATAAGACCAAAGATGATTGTGTTTTTAAATTAACTTTTATTTCCTTAGTCTTTAATTTACTCAAACCCTGCATGACTGATCTTGGGCTTGTACAATAGATACAGTCAGTCACCTCTAAGGCATTAACAGTATTTCTCCTACTTTTCCTCTTTTTTATAGTTTGTTTTTTAAGCTATATCTATTCATAAGACTGGCCTCATGTTAGTCTAATTCAAGCATTTTGCTTATGCTGCACTATTCACTGTATTCTATTATTTTGGCATAAAGTTACTGTATATGAATGTTTACTTCAGTGCACATAGATGAGAATATTCCAAAGTGAAATGCTCAGCCATTTATCTACTAAGTGTGACTTCATTTCTCTAACTCTGAGTTGAAAAGTAGATCACTGAGTGCTACGATTGTGCTTGCAAGCTTTCAGGTTCTTCCCATTAGGCCTGTTTGTTCCATTTATAACACATTACCACAAACAAGTTATTTTGAAGGGGAAAAAATCTGTCTGTAACCTGGATTTTTTTCTCTTGGAACAGCAGATTTCATAAGTACTGAAGGGTGAAGTTTTGGGAGGAAACTTTGAATTGTCAGCATTAGCATAAATAAAGAATGAAATCCTTTAATGTCTTGCTCCAATGATCTCATGAACGTTATATCCTAGGGCAGAATATAAATAAACTCCAAGCTAATAAATGCTGCCACTTCCTTTTTTCACAGTTGCACGGCATTAAAAACATCAAGAAATGGATGTCCAATAAAGAGGGGAAAAGATGAGAGGAATTTCTCTGAACAGCTGCAGAAATGAATCAATTGTGAGTCATGCCTTTCTGATATCTCCACCCTCTGTTAAGGTTATAATTCAGCCTGGCAGTTGAACTAAATGAATAGTGGACTGTGCTGTTTGTAATGGCATGCTTTGTGATTTACTGTTTTCTATGTATTTCAATCCTAGTGTCCAAACCCAACCCCCCACAGGTCTTTCTGAATACATCAAATGATTATATGTCTTGCCAGAGCTTTGCTGAACTTGCATTTTATTTGTAGGCCAGCCATTACAAGTTCAAATTCAACTTGTATACACTGCCAAAGGGACAGGAACCTTGTCGGAGATGCATGACAGTGTACGGCAGGAAGTTTTCCCTGTAGGAAGATCAGATCAAGGACACTGCTTTTAAATCTTTTTAATTCAAGGCACTTCATCATCCACAGAAAACAGGGCAATTTACTAAAGGACCGTTGCAGCGCAAGTTGTTTTGATTTGTATATTTTGTATTCAACGAACAGCAAGCAGTCTGAACAATAAAACACCTTCAAAGCAAGTCTTGTGATTCACAGATAAACTTCTGGCCTGACATGGGTGCAGTCTAATATTTATGCAGTGTATTGTTATTATGGGAGCAGTGGTTCAAATCAGTTCTCAAGCTGAAGGCGTAGCACTATCTGTGTTGTAGATTCACAAAGTGAACACATTATGAAGCAGAACTAACTTTGCCTCAGTAAATTATTCAAAGGTTGTGCTTTCTTTTATAAAAATGTACTTACATTTATAGATGCCATGATTTCACTTTAAATGGATAGTCCACAAAAAATGCAAATCCACCCTCAGCGAGAGACAGGAAAAAAATAAAAATAACATAACAAACTTATCAATTTACATAAAAACAGACATTTTTCAGAAAATCTTCTTTTGTGTTCCATAGAAGAAAGAATGTCATAGTGAACTATCACTTTAAACTAGCAACTAAACGACTCTCTTCTCTCTTTGACTGCAAGATGTGAAGTGATTGACAGGGAAAACAGAGAAGTTTTGATGCAAACTTTTCAAAGATGCTGATTCAGCTTGAGCTCTGCTGCATTGAATACTGCATCAGCTGGCAATGGCCATATCTAATTCAAGTTCTCCCATAGGGCCAGGCTTCTGCCCTGCCTCGCCGCACCATCGTTCACTCCTTCCCAGAGGTTGAACCTGATGAAAGACCCCTTGGCCAGGGCCAGGACCAGAAATCAGCTTTAATCAATCCTATTTTCTGTACCTCATCATTATTATTCTTTTGATGCAGGGTTGGGTTTTCACAGGCTGTTGCAGTCGATTTCAACTGTAGAATAGACGCAATGACCATTTAATCTTTAGGCTTTGCTCATATTCCTAAATTCATGTAGCCTACATTTTCAACATTAAAGGGGTTTATGAGAGGATAACATGTGTCAGTGAGCATAGAGGATCATACAGTAACTTGAACACCACAGAAGTTTTAGATAGAATATAGATTTGCGGATCTTACAAACTTGTGGTTTTCCACGGCCATGAACCCTTTGCGACCCTGCCTGCTCAACTCAAGCATCATGTGCGGCTTTGATATCTTCATGAAGTTGCAGATAGTTTCACAGAAGGGTGAAATTATGGTTGATGGCTTGCAAGAAACCAGTGTGCACTGTAAACAGAGAAAAACTGTATTTATGCATAAAACAGAAAATAAGTCATGCCGATTGCTTTGACAGATGGAAGAAAAACTTTATTTTGTGATGTCTTAGATGAATCTAAATTAGTTCAGATATGTAAAGTAAGGTAAATATGTGGATAAAAAAGTGCACTTGAGATCTATTTATAGAGTTTGTCAGTGTACATTTCTGGTTGCTTTGTACTCTAAAATACATTACCAATGAGGCAAAATTATGTGTGAAAATTAGAGATGGAAAGTTTGAGCTCTTGTACTCTGAATTATTAATGGCAAACAAATTTGAAAGGTAAGTTAAAAAAAATTTAAATGACAACTAAATGAAACTATTTAAACTGCTCTATAACAAGTTAATTGTCTACATCCACTCAGCGTCATTTCTACCACCAAAGGAATATTTCTGTCAATTCAGTCATCATTTTCTCACCCTCAGGTTATTCCAAACCTATGACTTTCTTACTTTTGTGGATCATGAACGAAGATATTTTTAAAAATGTCTCCATGTTTTGTTTTGTTTTATGTTTTGTTTTGATTTTTCATCTATGCAATCAAAAGTCAGTGGTATCCAAAACAGTTCTAATTTTGGTTTTCATTTTGGGTGAACTATCCCTTTAAGAAAGCTAACACGGTGGTCTTTTGCTTACTGCAGTTTTAGAGAAATCTCAAACTGTTGAGATTGAGTCATGGTCACAATGCTGCATCATTGATGTGAAGTTAGATGGGGACTCATGAAATATTCCTGACTATAATGCTCAGGTGGCTCTAAGTTTAGTGACAGTCACAGACAGGTCTAGGAAGTGCTCAGCTAGCCTGTGGGCCTGGTAACGCAAGACACAGAGAAGAAGTGACAGTCTATCTGAAGGACTACACTGGGGCATCCTCTCTGCTGAACGAGGCGAGTTCGTCACGCTATGTGGCCTGACGCTTAAAGGACAAGAGCATGGGAGCTTTGTCAACAGAGAGGTCTCTTGGGATGACATGCAGTTCTCTGAGTGTCTGTTCCTTCCTTGGAAGAAGTATCCAAACAGTCTTAGCTGTCAAATGGGAAGGAAGTCTGAATTTACACAGCATTAAGCCGGTTGATCCTCAAATCAAGTCTCCATTTTAATTTTTATCCTTTCAAAGATTAAGCTTTCAGAAGGAACTCTCTAGCTGTAAATCTCTTTGTGGGTTCAAAGATTTGTGGTACTTTCATCCAAGATCTAAGTCCATTGCTTGCCTTGGTCACAAATTAAAATTCAAACATTTTTTTTTAACCATCAAGCGAGCATGTCTGTATACTTATTTCACTGCCAACAAATTTAACATCAACTTGAAATGTTTGAATTCATAAGCACTGCACAAAGTTTCCAAATTATGTATGTGCACTTTGAATCCATTAATCAAGACCCTTTTTCATCAAACAATGGCTCACTAGTCAAGAGTCTTTAGTGTAATTGTTCCATACATTATCATATTTGAACTCCTCTATAAAAATATCCAGTGTCCTTACGATTAATTTCAGACATTCAATTTCTTTCTATTTCAGCCAGTGTTTTAATTATTCATTTAACTGCATTAAGGTCCTGCCACATCTAACTCTTAAGAGAATGTGACAGGCATCTTAACTTCCTGTAGCTCCAAAGTAACTTCCTAAGGGCCCTGCCATTCCTGAGTGTGAGCATATGTGCACGCATATGCCTTTGCAGTATTTATTAAGAGAGTTATGTGTGCAGCACAGTCATTGTGACTGAAGATTTAACTGTTTTAAGCAGTCTATGAGGGGGATAGTGCAAAGAGTTGGCTACTTACTTTAATGTTTAGTAAGGAGCCAGTGCTGTCATGGAGGTCATGCAGGTCTATTTTAATGTATTATTTTGGGGAGGTGTGCAAAAATTCAATTCTCAATACACATCACTATATGCATCTCTAAGGATGTCTTCAGGTAATGTTGAATTCAGCTCATATATGTAATTCTTTCCTGTTATTGATTCCATAATTCAATCCCATAGAGAACATGATGCAGTTCCCTTTATCGAAAAAGGGAACTTCGAGATGCGTCGAACGACACGGTGGGAACGCCTCTTGCGTGATTGCGTCTGAAGCATCTATGCCAACTAGTCCAATGGAATGAGAGAATGAGCGTCACGGGCGGGTGACGTCATGAACCAGGAAAGGATAAGAGCACTTCCGCTGCTCGCCGGCATTTAGCTTCTGTTGCCTCAGCAAGCGATCTGTGTCAAACTGTCTCTGTCTATTTATTGTTGTCTGTTACAATATTGTCGGAAACGTTATGGCTAAACAAATGTACAAACAGTGTGTTCCTCCCTGCCCGCGTCTATTTAAACGGGTGGGGACACACACAGCTTTGTGGCATTTTGTTTGAGAGTAAGAGCATGCTGAGTGCTAACATTGTGAAAGTGAAACTACCAGATTAGCATGCTCTGCTCTCGCCTGTCACTCTGTATGATAGTGGCAGGCTCGCGATTCTCACGGGATGCAGGAAAAGACCCGCGTTTGCCGAGGCGGCGCGGAGAATGCATTCCTGGGGATCGCAATAGGATCTTTTGGAGGGGTGGGAGAACGGTCCGAGGGCCTTTTCTTCTTCCTTGCCCGGAAGATCCAGCTCTATCTCCCCGTGTTGGAAGCACGCTCTGCGGTTTCTTCCGCTCGGGGAGAGAGAGCCCTTTTTTCCTTCATTTCTTCCTCCGAGGAGGTTTGTGTTGAGAATATTGAAAGTGAAAGCAAGCACACACACTGTTGAATTAGATTCGCCATCTATTTTTCCAGTATATGATGAACTGGTGGAGGTTTTGTCCCGTGCTGTTAGTAAATTAAATATTTAATGGCCAGCTGAGAAAAAGGAACGCTCGTCCTAAGAAACTTGACGAGCGTTTTCTTATTTCTATCACATTATCTCCACCATGAGGCTTCCATTTTTTCCCTGATTTACACACTGAATATTTAAATTATGGAATAAACCGTATTTATCACTACTTTCAGCCCTCGTGTTAAATGTTTATTCAAGATTAGAGGGTTGAAAGATTACGGTTATGATATGATGCCCCAGGCTGAACAGAAATAAAAATAGGAAAATGCTATTTTTTCACCTGGTCCAGTATCATCATTTAAGTCTCTGCTTTGCTCATAAGCCTATACTAAAGAATCTCGCGTTTGCCGAGGCAGCGTGTAGGTTTAATGTTGTAATCAGAATCTAGCTCGGATCTCGCGTTTGCCGAGGCACCGCTTAGATTTCGAGTGTATTTTGCAAAAATAAGATTCTGTGGCTGGGATCTCGCGTTTGCCGAGGCAGCGCGTAGGTTTAAGCAGAACTACTTTGGTTTTATGGGTAAAGCTTATACGGCAGCAGGTCAGCTGGAGAATGTTTATAGAAATCTATATTATAATGCTCCAGGCTTATCAGGCCGATCTGCTGGGTTCTGGATATAGCGAAATTTGAGCCTTCGGGTCTCTTCGGCGACGCATTCCATGCGGTCGTTGTTAGGTGATAAAAGATATATATATATAAAAAATATATATATAATAAGGTTTCTCCCTCGCTGTGTCCAGCCCCCCTGGGGCTGCTGGGCGTGAGCAGCCCCAGCCGTCGAGTTCATCATATTATGTGCACAGAAAGAGAGTGCTGCGTCTCGTGTTCCTCCATGTAGATACTGGAGACAGACGCAACCCTCTCAACCGAAGTCGCCTAAGCCTAAGCCGGATCTGAGGACCGTTCTTCAGGCGAAGAAAGCTTCGGTTCAAAAAAAAAAAAAAAAGGTCCTGATGCTTAGGCATCAGGCCTGTGAGGACAGCCCCGACCGAAGTAGAGTGGTGTACACCTCATTTCACGGTGCCCGTTCCATTTCGGGTTCCTCACGAGACCCTCCTGCCAACCCTGCCACCTCCGGTGCTTCAGGGCGCAGCGGTCTCCAGCGAGTCGCTGATGCTATGCTGCGGTACAGCATTGGTTTCGCGCCCTCTGAGGGGGGCTTTTGAGTAGTCAGGTCAGGTAGTTCCTGCCATTATGTTTCAGGCTCCAGATTTGGCTCCCTCAGTAACACCAGAGACCAGCCTCGAGGGGCTGGTTCCCTTAGTAAATTTTCTGGCAGCGTGGATGCTTCTGCCGAATATTTCTCATTGGGTCCTGCAGTTTGTAGAGAAGGGATTCAGAATCCAGTTTGGCTCTCGTCCTCCTCATTACAGCGGGGTGCTGCCCACAGTGGTGCATCCCGAGCAGGCTCTGGTAATGGGACAAGAAGTAAAGGCCCTGTTAGCAAAGAAGCTATAGAACAGGTGTACTCACCCGTCAGAGAGTCGGGTTTTTACAGCCATTATTTCATTGTTCCAAAAAAGGATGGAGGGTTGCGTCCCTTTTAGATCTTCGCCTGTTTATTCGGTCAGTTCAGAAACTAAAGTTCAAGTTAGCTGACCCTCAAACAGATCGTGACCCAAATCAGATCCGAGGACTGGTTCGTCACGATAGATCTAAAGGATGCATACTTCCATATCTCCATCCTCCCTCAGCACAGGAAGTTCCTGAGGTTTTCTTTCAGGGGCAAAGAATACCAATATCGGGTTCTTCCTTTCGGCCTAGCTTTGTCACCCCGCACGTTCACGAAATGCATGGATGCAGCTTTAGCCCCTCTCAGGCTTCAGGGCATACGCATTCTGAATTATATCGACTGGCTGATTCTAGCGGAATCAGAGCAGTTGGCGGTTCGGCACTGAGGTGTCGTTCTCGCTCATATAGAGATGTTGGGGTTGAGGCTCAATGCCAAGAAGAGTGTACTTTCTCCAGTACAGAGAACCACTTTCCTTGGTGTGGTATGGGATTTATTATCCTAACAGCCACAGAAGAGCTGAGGCTAGGCCAGTCACGCACTGTAAAACAGTTCGAGAGACTGTTGGGTCTACTGGCAGCAGCGTCCAACGGAATTCCTTTTGGCATGCTGTACATGAGACCTTTACAGTGCTGGCTCAGGACCAGAAGGTTCTCCCCGAGGGGAAACCCACTTTGCATATCAAGGCACGCGGCGATGCTTTCGTGCCTTAGTTATATGTAAATTCTGGTTCTTTACCCAGGGTCCGGTGTTGGGAGCTCTTTGCCATCGAGTAGTGATCTCGACAGATGCTTCTCTCACCGGCTGGGGAGCGGTAATGGAAGGCCGCTCGGTTCAGGGTCTGTGGAAAAGCCATCATCTTTCTTGGCACATAAATTGCCTGGAGATGATGGCCGTCTTCAATGCGTTGAGACATTTCCTTCCGGACCTAAGAGGCCATCATGTGCTCGTTCGAACAGACAACACACCAGTGGTCTTTTATCTGAACCGCCAGGGGGGTCTGCGCTCGCGTCCGCTTTGCAAACTGGCGCACCAGATCCTTCTGTGGTCTCTGGGGAAGGTACTCTCCCTGAGGGCAGTGTATATTCCTGGGGACCAGAATATAGGAGCAGACATCCTGTCGAGGCAGGAGCTGAGGCCAGGGGATTGGAGACTCCACCCCGAGGCGGTGGAGAAAATCTGGGAGGCATATGGTCAGGCAGAGGTGGATCTGTTCGCGTCTCAGAACACGACGCACTGTCCGCTCTGGTATTCTCTGACGCACCCAGCCCCCCTGGGGCTGGATGCCATGGTGCAGACGTGGCCGAGGCTACGTCTGTACGCCTTTCCCCCTGTTGCTCTGCTCCCAGGAGTTCTGGAGAGGGTCCGTCGGTATGGAATAAGCCTACTGCTAGTAGCACCACGCTGGCCAAGTCGGATCTGGTTTGCGGACCTGATCCTTCTGCTAGACGGGCCTCCATTGGAGATCCCTTTGAGGAGGGACCTTCTGTCTCAGGCCGGGGGCACAATATTTCACCCTCGACCAGACATGTGGAATCTTTGGGTTTGGCCTCTGAGGGGGCCCAACTTATAGATAGTGGTCTTTCAGCTGAGGCTGTTGAGACCATCCTAAGCTCCAGAGCTCCAGCTACGAGGAAACTGTATGCGCTTAAATGGAGAGTTTTCTCCTTATGGTGTCACCGACATCAGTGGGATCCGGTTAATTGTTCTGTCAACACAGTAATCGAGTTCCTGCAGGAGCGCTTTGTGTCAGGTCTATGTCCTTCCACACTAAAAGTTTACGTGGCAGCCATTGCGGCTTACCATACCATGGTGGGAGGTATATCTTTGGGTCGAGACCCCCTGATTACACGTTTCCTTCGTGGCACTTTGAGGCTGAGGCCTGCAATTCGCACTAAGGTGCCAGCTTGGGATTTGACTGTAGTTCTAGTAGGCCTGTCTAGGGCTCCATTCGAGCCCTTAGATTCGGTCTCAGAAAAGTTCCTTACTTTCGAGACTTCTTTCTGCTAGCTATTTCGTCCCTAAAGAGAGTTGGTGACCTTCAGGCTTTTTCGGTCTCCCCCACCTGCCTTGAATTTGCACCGGGGATGGTCAAGGCGTTCCTATATCCAAAACAGGAATACGTCCCTAAGGTTCCAACCTTGACTCCGAGGCCTATTGTGCTGCAGGCTTTCTGTCCTCCTCCTTTTGCAACTGCGGACCAGGAAAGACTGCACCTTTTGTGTCCAGTGCGAGCACTGGACACTTATGTACGGCGGACTTCCTCAATCAGAAAGTCCGACCAATTACTGATTTGCTTTGGATCACCTAAGAAAGGTCTTCCTGCTTCAAAACAGACAGTCAGTAAGTGGATAGTCGAGGCTATTTCACTGGCATACGAGTACTCGGGCCAGCCTTGTCCTTTGGTGGTCCGAGCTCACTCGACCAGGAGTATGGCGGCTTCTAAAGCCATATTGCAGGGGGTATCTCTTCAAGATGTTTGTGATGCGGCGGGCTGGTCCTCTCCGCTCACATTCGTGAGATTTTACAGTTTGGACCTGGATGCTGCCCCAGGTTCTCAGGTGCTGAGTGCTTAGATCAACAGACTGACACTCAGGTACTTGTAATTATGGCGGGTTGGGTATTCTCGTTCCCACCGTGTCGTTCGACGCATCTCGAAGTTCCCTTTTTCGATAAAGGGAACGTCTCAGGTTACTATTGTAACCATAGTTCCCTGAGAAACAGGGAACGAGACGATGCGTCCCCCTGCCATACTTCCTGCGTCCCTGCGATCGGCTTGCTTCGGCAACTGTCGAAGCTAAATGCCGGCGAGCAGCGGAAGTGCTCTTATCCTTTCCTGGTTCATGACGTCACCCGCCCGTGACGCTCATTCTCTCATTCCATTGGACTAGTTGGCATAGATGCTTCAGACGCAATCACGCAAGAGGCGTTCCCACCGTGTCGTTCGACGCATCGTCTCGTTCCCTGTTTCTCAGGGAACTATGGTTACAATAGTAACCTGAGACGTTTTACATTTACAGTCACAAAATAAAGAGGAAAAAATACATACAGGTAATAATAAGGACTTAAAGTATTAAAATATTCCTGTGATGGCAAGGCTGAATTTTCAGCATCATTACTGTAGTCCTCAGTGTCACATGATCCTTCAAAAATCTTTCTAATATGCTGATTTAGTGCTTAAGAAACATTTCTTATTATTACAGTATCTGTTTGAAAACAGTTGCTGCTTACTATTTTTGTGTAAACTGTGATACATTTCTTGATACAGAATCTTTTGATAGAAATAGAAATAGAAAGTTCAAAAGAACAGCATTTTGTTGTATTGTAAATATCTTTACTGTCACTTTTGATACATTTTAATTCAACCTTACTAAATAAAAGTATTTATTTCTTTTGTTTTTTAATCTAACTTATCCCAGAATTTTGAATTGTAGTGTACACTGCCAGAAACAAAAAAAGTTACAATGGTGCAGCATCCTTTCACAAGGTACTATGTACAATTTAGGTATTAATATGTAGTGTCTCCACCAAAAGTATCATGGTTGCTAACAAAATAGTAAACAGCAAAAACTGTTTTCAAAACTGATCTCGCTCTTTCAGCTGCTTCCTGTTATGGGTTGCCACGGCGGAATTATCAGGACAGTCGTTTGGCAGAGGTTTTACGCCATAACCTTCCTGACGCAACCCAACACTAAGGTACACTAATTTGTGCAGTGCTGGGACATACTCACACACTCACTTATGTGTGTAATTTACTGTATCCAATCCACCTAACATGTATTTGGACTGTAAGGGGAAACCGGAGCACCAGGAGGAAATGCTGACATGGGGAGAACATGCAAACTCCAACGGTGACCTTCTTTGCTTTCATCAACATTAATAATAATTTAAAATGTAATATTTATTGAGCACCAAATCAGCATATCAGAATGATTTCTGAAGGATCACGTGACTGGAATAATGACTACTGAAAATTCATCTTTGGCATTAAATTAATACTGTACATTACATTTTAGAATATAAATATATCTTTTAAGTTTCACAGTATTACTGGTTGTACTGTATTTTTAAATAAATGCAGCCTTGGTGAGCATCAGAGACTTCTTCAAAAACATTAAAACATTTGAATGATTCCACACTTTTTTGGTAGTTTACATACATTATAAGCTATATACTATATATATATATATATATATGGTAACACTTTATTTGAAGGGGTGTGCATAAGACTGACATGACACTGTCATAAACATGACATAACACCTGTCATAAACATGAAGGAGTCTTTATGAATGTTTATGACTGTTGTCATTAAGTGTCATTCGGTAAATTATGACACTTTCAATGCAAAGTTGACATTGTTTAAAATGTCTTTGTTATGACAACTTGACATTACCCAAGACAAAAATGTCTTGATTATGACAACTTGAAATTAACAAAGACGGAAATGTCTTTGTTATGACAACTTGACATTAACCGAGAAATCATAACCTGTCAACCTGTGACAACTTTGGCCGTCATGACACCATTATAACTGTGTCATGAATATTTTACTTGTCCTCAAGTAAAGTGGAACACATTGTACTAGTTATAAAGATGTAATTAAGGGTTATTACACTGCAAAATGCTTGAAGTTTGATAATTAGACCTGTTATGACATATTTGTGACAGGTTGACAGGTTATGATTTCTTGGTTAATATTAAGTTGTCATAACAAAGACATTTCCGTCTTTGTTAATGTCAAGTTGTCATAATCAAGACATTTTTGTCTTGGGTAATGTCAAGTTGTCATAAAGACTTTTTCAACAATGTCAACTTTGCATTAAAAGTGTCATGATTTACCGAATGACACTTAATGACAACAGTCATAAACATTCATAAAGACTCCTTCATGTTCATGACAGGTGTTATGTCATGTTTATGACAGTGTCATGTCAGTCTTATGCACACCCCTTCAAATAAAGTGTTACCATATATATATATATATATATATATATATATATATATATATAAGTAACCTGGCACAGAAAATTCACTCAAAGCAGCTTTGGTCGACTGCAAAAGCATATCATAACAAGCAGAAACCAGCTCTTCGCTATGGCCACTTCTGGCTTATCACGCAGTCTGAACTTGCAGAGTATAATATCATGGATGACTTTTCTTGACTCAAATCAATTTTGGGCAATGCATAAAAGAGATTTTGAGGATACACTCAATCACACAGGCTGAAATTTCACAGTAAACAACATTAAAGTGCATGTGCATGTGATAAGACATCAAATGCACAGATGAAAGATCATGGAAAGCACTTTCTGCTTTCATGATGCATGAGTATAGATTGCACATATCATCCACTCTGAGTGTCTGAAGCTCTATCAGAGTAATCTTTGGCTTTATAAGACTAAAATATCAGCACCACACCACCAAAATCTCATCATTTATTCTTTGTTCTTTCAAATAAATAATCAGCTTTATTATAGTTTGGTGCTTTTAGTTTGGGTAGCCGTCCAGTCTCACAGTTTTTAAATAATGTAGTAGATTAATGTATATGTTAATTTATGTATTCATTTTGAACCAAGCAGATATTAAATTGAAAAAGCCAATTGACAACCATGTCTATCAAGTGAGACCAGGCTAGTTTTTCAGTTCAGGGTTTAATTAATGGCCCGTAGACCTTGTCTTAAACGTCTAGCATGACTGACTCTGCTGATGCTTCCAGTGGGTCTGGAGGAGCAAACTGACTTGGAAATATCTGCTTCTACATTTAAATGCTGAATCTCTTTTCTCCTGAGGGGAATTGTCATGCAGGTGGGTGAGACACTCATGAGGTGTGTATGAAGGCATCATACAGCTCAGCCTGTCACAAATGGGTTTTGACTTTTAGTTTATGTACATGTTTATGTAGCTTTACTGCCACTCAAATGCTAATGTACTCCTAGAATACTTGTTTAAAATGTAGAGTTTCTCTTCTGGGGAAAATGGACCAATAATATTGATGGTTATCAATGCTTACTTGATTGTTGCAGGATTTTATGGGGTGCCTGTAGGCAGAATAGCACTACAGGGGGGTTTTAGGCACATTCTGATTTGGAAACCTTGATCTCTGGCAGAGAGGCAGATTCTGCACAACACTGCTCCCTACAGGCCTTCAGATCAGCAGCCCGAGGATTTGTTGAAAGACACCTCATGTTGAATTGTGGTCTGCCATGTCCTTAGGGATAGCAGAGGAAGGATTTATTATTGATTCACAAGCTGTCTGTTAAGGCATCAGCCCCTCAAATCTTTCAGTAAAGGTGTAGCCTATCAGTGAATTCCTGTGATGCACATGTATGAAGATTGAAGATCACATTTCAGTTCATACAGGAGTTATTCTGTATTCCTGTGTCATTCATTGCACACTGTATACACATTCAGGCATACATTTATATTATAAATGCTCTTAGAAAAACACTGTAGAGCAGTTCTAAATCAATCCTGATCTCACAGGAATGTAACACTTTCCTTTATCCTGCAGTCTCTGCTCGGTTGTAGCCGGAAAAAGAAAACTACAAAAAGCCCTCATTTTTCCAGTCCATTCAGTCAGAGCCAAGGTCTGTTTTCCTGTTGGGATCTGATCAGCAGTAAACACAGGGTATTTACATTATTCTATGTTAAAGATTAATGTCTAACCGCATGTGGTCCTTTGGCCCTGGGTTTACACCTCATTCACATTCACTTTGTGTTTTTGTGTGGTGCATGAAGGAGGGAAATAACTAATGAGAGAAAGGTGCAACCGAGCTGTGTTTCTTGAGAAAATAAAGTGTTACTCAGTTGAATGTTTCCTTTAATAAAGGTAATCAATTATAAACTGTGCGAAAGCACAAACTTATAATTAGTTCACACAGAGTGGAACTGTTTAAATCACCTTGATTCAGTCGGATTTACTGAAAATATGTGTTTGTGTGCACTGCATGTTGTCATGTGTTGACTAACATGCGTGAAATCTAAGTTCAATAAAGAGTATTTTAATAAACAATGTGAAGACGTAGGAGAAATTAGAATAGAACCTACTAAGCTAAATCAGGCAAACAAGAACAGAGAGTAAAATGGAACTATAACAGGACATATCAAGCTTGACAATCTTCACTCCATTATTTTATGTTGCTTCATAAAGGCCTCTATTGTAAATAATAATAATAATAATGAATCAGGCAATATTTGGCTATTTTGAGATTATCGTGCTGGCTTGAAAGAGAAGTGTATCTCTCTAAATTCTACTGCCAGCTTTGCCAGCAGATAATCATCGCTTTTTTAGGACACAGTGTTTTAAAGATAATTTTGTAAAATCCAAAAGATCTTTATTTGAAAGAGTTTAAACAATGTTGTCCCTACAGCAGGGAGGCATGATGACTGCAGATGTGGCCAGAGCAATAAACTGTAATGTTCGTAAGACGCCTAAGAAAGTCCATGAGGATGAGATATAAAGCAGCTGCTGGATATACTGACTGCATCATTTGATATTGAAAACGAGACCCCCCCCCCCCCCCCCCTTTCCCTTTCTAGATATGGTTCTTGGCCATTTAAAAACACATATTGATCATTATCTCCATATTTTCTGCTGATTTTTACAGCAAAGAAATAGACTCAGCATGAAACTAATTGCACCTTCACATCTACTACATACCAGTGTGCTGCTTATGCAGGCATTATGAATGCTGTAACCGGTTAATGGTTGCCAAATAAATATGTGCTGATTACATGTGCGCAGAGTGTGTGCTCAAACGTATGCTTTGTATTCATTTAAATAGGCCTAAGTTCTGAGCGTGTTGCTGTTATTTTCCAGCTTGTTCACGTTTATGTGATTAAAATTGAACCTAATTCTGAGAAATTTGTATCTGGACTCATAGCTCTCTAAGCCCAGGCCTTGGGATAGAATGGAAACCTTTCATCACTTGTTTCTAACCTTGGGAAACAACAGATAAAGATGTCACTCTAAGCTCCCGCCAAGAGGAAAAGTCACCTGATAAAGTATGCAATATCTGTGTGCCTCCGGAGAAAAACAGAGGATGTTAAAACCAATCTCAGCCTACTGCATTCTTTCCACTGTGAACATAATCTTTTCAGCTCAGAAATGTCAGCTGCAACGATGCAAGACATGTTAGCTGGTGGCACAGCTGCCAAAGCAAATTGATAAATTGATTAACATCTTTTGCTTAAAGTTACTGCAAATTTTGAATAGGAGATACAGTGTTCTCTTTGATGCTGCCCCAGTGTTGATTAAAGACAGATGAGTGCACATTAAGGCTATTTGCACCAGGTTGTATCAAACTGTTTCTTTCTTATCTTCACAATTTTCACATGAGCAAATTTGCATAGTCAAAGAGCTCTGAATTATTTATTTAGGATGGGTTATGTGTTACTTCAGCCACATATAACCTTTCAGCACAAGGTACCACAGACATGTAAAATGTAAACTATTAACAAACAGAAAATACTAACACAACAGAACATTACATACGTTTAAAACACATCGTTACAGAGTGTAACAGTCAGGAAGAAATTCATTTTCTTCTTGAGGGAATTGATTTTTGATGATAACTTATTAGAAAGACTTACTCTGAGATTTCAGTTTGTTAAATGAAACATAAGCCTGCATTTTATTTTTTACTTTTTTTTTTTTAATTATTGTGTTTAACAGACGAATTCTTAGTCAAAGGCATTGTAGGTTATTTTTCCCCTGATAAAAAAAAAAAAAAAAAAAAAACTTTAATGCTGAGATTCATCTCATAGCTGGTTGGTTTTATTCATGGCTTATAACTCTGGCAAAAATAAATTGGAAAAAACACAGTTCTAGAACCAAGGCAGCTGGAAAAAATGGGTAAGCACTGTTGCACTCAATCAAAACAGACAAACAGACACTCTTCTTTCTACAATCACTACAATTACAATAACGCTTTATATCTGATAAATGTACCTGTCAATCAGAAGAAAACCAAGTTTAACATCTGTTTTGAAGCAATTTTAAGCTTTTGCTTCCTCCAGCAATGAAAAGCTTTGCAGATGTTAAATCTCGTCTTGCTTAATTATTGGTTACATCATTTTGTGGCCTCTTCATTTCCCTCTGTCTTTATATTATTTTGCTTGGTTCTTGATCAATTTTGTTAAAGCATAATAAGATAAACAGCAATTAGGAATCTTACTATAGAACAGCTTGCACAAGCTTGCACTTCATTCAACTATCTAACTAATGACCTGTAATATCTAAAAAAAAAAAAATATATATATATATATATATATATATATATATATATATATATATATATATTATGTATGCTCTATTGGAGGCCTGTGTGAACATTAACATAAGAATTCTGTCTCAGATCATTGGTTATCGTATGTTGCAGCCTTATGCTAAAGCTTACATCAATCTACACTCAAATGAAATATTGAATAAGTATTTATAACATTAACTCAGTACTTATTTGAAGCAGCTTTACAGCCTCAAATCTTTTTGGCAAGATGCGACAAGCTTTGCACATGCATTTGGGGATTTTTTTAGCCATTCTTCTCTGCAGATCCTCTCAAGTTCTGCATGTCAGGTTGGATGGGGACAGTCTGCCAACAGCTTTTCAGGTTTCATTCACATAGTTGTCCAATAACCACTCTTGATTTGTCTTAGCAGTGTGTTTAGGGTCACTGTCCTTTTGAAAGGTGAACCTTCTGCCCAGTCTGAGGTTCTGAATGCTCTGAACCAGGGTTTCATTAAGGATATCTCTATATTTTCCTGTATTGAGTTTTCTTTCTACCCTGACAAGTCCTCCAGTTCTGCCTCTGAAAAACACCCCCACAGAATGATGCTGCCACAACCACGGTTGGGATAGTAAGTATACTCTCATCTTGCTCAATTTTTGGTCCCATTACTTTTTGGCCTTTTTATTTCCCTCTGTCTTCATTTTCCTTTGCTTAATTGTTGATCAGTTTTGCACCCTCCAAACTCATAAAAGCGCTGTAAGTTTACGCTCTCAGCTATCCCCTAAGTACTGCCTGCTGTTAATGCGCAAAATGATTATCAAGCTGAAAGTGTGATTAGTTATACACAAAGCTGCAAATCGATACCCCTTTTTACAGAGATAGTTGGACTGTCAGTCTGTAACAGAGATCTCTATGATATCCCAGGATGGTTATACAATTTTATAGCTAATTTCAGTGAGTGCGATCATTTTCTGCACACCGTTCCAGTAAATGCAAATATATGTGAAAAAATTCTTAGAGCATTACTTGCAAATTAATCTGCAAGTGAGACCTCATTACAAAAAACAAATATTGATTTAAATGTAATTTTAATGACAGCAAAGGTCTTTTAAAAAAAAACATTATGTAAATTCGGAAATAACAGATTTGTATGTGCCTTGAGGATTATGGACGTTCAGAGCAGATTGACCTAGGATCCTTTATTTTTTAACCAGCTGCAGAGTGACACTAGACTAGAGACAGTTGGTTGCTGTCTAGGTTAAGACCTTTTGCTGATGGATGGAGCATTATTGAGGAGGGCAGGCAACTATGTGTCATGGAAAACAAACATGCATACTCAAACACCCAGGATAACATATTCAAACATGTTGCGGCTACGGGACAAACAAGCTGTCGTGACAAGAAAATCCTTATCAGGCTGATGGCTGAGAAGGTGAGACAGTCAGTTGCTAATCATGTTTTGCCCAGTGAAAGAAGGTTTGAGCTGAATTTCAATGTGAGATCCTTGAGGTGAACCTTGATTCAGTTCATTTTGACCAGTGACCTAGTTTCTCCTTTCAGGCTCCCCTAGTATGAAGCATAATTAAATGTATAAAGTAACATGTTTAATCTAAGCAGACATTAATGCCATTTTGGTGTGGCACTAAAACCTATATAGCCTAATGTTTCGAACGTATTTTTTTGGTTAGTCTGTGTTTGTTAGATGAAGAAAAATCTCTAAAATGAAAGAAAATGCTAAAACCTAATTGGCTGACTCTGAGAGCTGTTCTCCTTGACATAAAGGAAATGAAAAGCATACATTTTTTATAGTCTTCTCCATCTCTGAGTGAAGGAATGTATAGAGCAATGGCTGAATATAGCCCACAATCATTTTCAGTGTCTGTTACTGTACATTCTTCATGTATGTTGCATAAAACAAGGGCAACAGAGCACAGTATTGGATCAATGTTTCCCAGTGTCACTATTCTAATGCATTGAAGATCTGTTAGTAAATATGAGAAAAATAACCAAGAATATTTTATGATTACTCTCAGAATTCATGCAGGGACATCCAACGCTGAGTTTCTTTAACTAATCACATTTATATGTTTTCAAGCTATAAAGATGAATTAAATATTCTCCAGCAAACTCTTCAAAATGCTCTGCTCCTAAATTATTTACTGTGCTGTAAACTTTGTATGCCACAAAAATGTGAGCATGGGTCCACAATGGCAGTTTTATCAAAGCCTGCTGTTAGGACAGCTCCTTTGAAGTGAACTCAAATTCAAGTTTTAGAACGAATCGGTTACCTAACGTAACCTCGGTTCTCTCTAGATGAGGGAACGAGTATTGCGTAAGCTAGCTTATGCTACGGGAAAGATTCCATCTTTCTGAGAAATTGAAGCCAAAAATTATCCTATAATTTTGTATCCATTGTCAACGCAGTTCAGCTGCAGCAGACCATGAGAGGGCTAGCTAGCCGCTCATTGGTTCGCTCACGGAGAACTGCTCAAGCCTATGAGGGAGCGCGGATGAACCCGCGACCAATGAGAGTCTGACTCGCTCTCATTACGTCACCGCCCCCGAAACGGGCGTGGACGAGGCTATAAATACCCCGAAATAGGCTGAATAATCTGGTTTTTCATAACTGAAGCGACAATCGCCAGTAGCACAAGCACGGCCAGGAACGCAATACTCGTTCCCTCATCTAGAGAGAACCGAGGTTACGTTAGGTAACCGATTCGTTCTCTTACGAGAGGTTCTCTCGTATTGCGTAAGCTAGCTTACGCTACGGGAACACCTGGTCAACGCCGTGCGTGCTAAGCATCCACTATTAGACCCAGGGGGGCCCCCGGGGAACTCTGTAAGTGGGAATGAATATATGTACATGTGACAAAAGGCCAGCGGAGCGGGCCGGTGACTGTGTGGTACATAAGCACATTATAGAGAGGGAACAGAACGAACTCGGTCTGTGTAATTAACCCCCTATAGTGCAGCTCAACCAGAAGAGCTGAAACATACTAGACTGCTAGTAGTTTAGCCTGCAAGACGGGTACTTCCAGATTGTAAAATCTGACAAAGGCGGAGGGGGAAGCCCATCCCGCTGCCATGCAAATGTCGTGAATGGAAATTCCGCTGGACCATGCCCACGATGAGGCCATGCCTCTAGTGGAATGAGCCCTGATGCCCAGAGGGCATGGCAGGTCTTTAGATGCGTATGCTGCTGCAATGGCATCAACAATCCATCTGGATAGGGACTGTTTCGAAGCGGCCAACCCCTTGGTGCGCCCACCGAACGAAACAAAAAGCTGCTCGGATCGTCTGACCGGAGCAGTGCGAGTAACGTATAATCTCGGGGCCCTGACCGGACATAGGAGATTAGTATCAGATTCGCTATCGGATGCAGGCAGAGCCGATAGGGATATAACTTGTGCCCTGAACGGGGTGCCGATCGCTTTGGGGACATAGCCATGCCTAGGTTTGAGAACGACTAAGGAGTCATTAGGTCCAAACTCAAGACAGGACGCGCTGGTGGACAGCGCGTGTAGGTCTCCCACCCGTTTTACTGACGCGAGCGCGAGTAGAAAAACGGTCTTTAGCGACAGGTACTTTAGGTCCACGGTGTTTAACGATTTGAATGGGGGAGCTTTCATGGCATCAAGAACTATGGAAAGGTCCCAAATCGGCACCGAAGG
Organism: Chrosomus eos; assembly: GCA_036326025.1. Classification (NCBI taxonomy): domain Eukaryota; kingdom Metazoa; phylum Chordata; class Actinopteri; order Cypriniformes; family Leuciscidae; genus Chrosomus; species Chrosomus eos. The sequence goes on along the minus strand of CM070820.1, from coordinate 22,638,724 downwards.
GGGGCGAAGGGGGGTTCATCCTTCTAGCTCCCCTGAGGAAGCGGACTACCAACCCATCTTTGCCCAGTGACTGGCCGCGCCGGGGTTCAGCAAACGCCGCGACGGCTGCCACATACACCTTAAGAGTGGACGGGGATCTGCCCTTGTCCAGCATCTCTTGGAGAAAATTTAGCAAGGAGGGAACCTCGCATAACCGTGGGTCCAGACCCTTTTCGGTGCACCACTCTGAGAACACAGACCATTTTGACGCATAGAGCCTTCTGGTTGAAGCCGCTCTAGCCTGCATGATCGTGTTTAACACTCCCTCTGGCAAAGCAACGGGTAGTTGTTGAGCACCCACGCGTGTAGCGCCCAGCGCTCTGGGTGGGGATGCCAGATCGTGCCGCGAGCTTGGGAGAGGAGATCTGCTCTGACTGGAATGGGCCACGGCGCTGTCTGTGACAGCTGCGTGAGCTCCGGAAACCAAGTCTGACCCTCCCAGCGCGGGGCTATGAGGAGCACCGAGTGCTGCGCTTCTCTGATTCTCTGAAGCACCTGTGGTAGCAGAGAGACCGGAGGGAAAGCATAAAGCGGGCGGCTGGGCCAGGTTTGGGCTAGCGCGTCCTCGCTCCTTGAGAAAAATATTGGGCAGTGGGTGTTCTCCGCCGAGGCGAAGACGTCCACCTCTGCTCTGCCGAATAAACGCCACAGTTTCTGAACTGTAAGGGGATGCAGGGACCACTCCCCGGGGGGAGTGGGGTTCCTGGACAGGCTGTCTGGACCGTCGTTCAGATGTCCCGGCACGTGCGTCGCCCTGAGCGAGAGCAGGAGACACTGAGACCAAACTAAGATGCGTTCTGTCAGCTGGAAAAGATTCCTGGATCTGACTCCGCCCTGACGGTTTATATAAGAGACCACGGCTATATTGTCCGAACGGATCAGCACGTGGTGGCCCTGAATGCGCGGGAGAAAGCGCATGAGCGCGTTCTCGACCGCCAACCTCTCCAAACAGTTTATGTGTAGGAGGCTCTCTTGAGCTGACCAGGGGCCGAAGGCCGGTGAGCCCTCGCAGACCGCTCCCCAACCCGTGTTGGAGGTGTCTGTCGAGATGACTTTTCGGCGTGAAACTGTCCCCATGGAAACGCCCCGCTGAAACCATTCTGCCACTGACCATGGCTGCAGAGCTGTGATACAGGTCTGCGTTACTTTTATCAGCTGGTGGCCCGTGGCCGTGGTCCACGCTCGGTGAGACACACGGCTCCTCAACCAAAGCTGAAGCGGGCGCATGCGCAGTAACCCCAGCTGGAGCACCGCGGAGGCTGAGGCCATACAGCCCAACGCTCTCTGAAATGTTTTCAAAGACGTGAGTCTGTTCATCTGAAAAGATGCGGCAAGACGCTGCACACGGTGCGCGCGCTGCGTTGACAGACGCGCCGTCATCGTGACCGAGTCCAGCTCTATACCCAAGAAGGAGATAGTCTGACTGGGTTGTAGTACGCTCTTTGTCCAGTTGACAGAGAGGCCCAAAACTTTCAGATGGTCGAGGAGAACTGTACGATGAGACAGTAACTCTCTCTGAGATTGTGCCAAAATCAGCCAGTCGTCCAAGTAGTTCAGTATTCGCAGCCCCTGACTCCGCAGGGGGGCGAGCGCGTATCCATGCACTTCGTGAACGTACGGGGTGCTAGGGATAGGCCGAACGGTAGGGCGGTGTATTGATAAACCTGGCCTTCGAGGCGAAACGTAAGAATGGCCTGTGAAGGGGATTTATCTGGATCTGAAAGTATGCATCTTTCAGATCCAGTGATATGAACCAGTCCCCCTGGCGCACATGCGCGAGGAGTTTTCTGATAGTGAGCATTTTGAACGGTCTCTTCATGAGAACTTTGTTCAGCGATCTGAGGTCTAATATTGGTCTGAGACCACCGTCTTTCTTGGGGACAAGAAAATAACGGCCATAAAACCCCGACTCGCTCATAGCCAGAGGCACCCTCTCTATAGCCTTTTGCACAACAGAATTGCTATCTCTGAACGGAGCAGCGCGTCACTGCTTCTGGGTTCACAGTAGTTTCTAGCCGCGCTCGGAAGCGAGGAGGGCGGCGGCAAAACTGTAAGCGATAGCCTAGCTTTCTTGTGTTTAACACCCACTTCTTCCCACGCTTTGAAGCGTGACGCTAGGGGGTGAATGGCTACATGGTCCCCGTCGCTGCACTTCGCGGGCTGCGTGAGCGCGCTGATAGTGTTTACAACAGCGGGACGTACACTCGGAGGGGAGTTTATGGGCCCTGTAACAGAGTGAACAGAAGTAAGACGCGCACACGGGCTTGTGGGCGCGCTTATACACTCTGAGACTCGAGCGGGCTTGGCCCGCTTTATGAGAGTGGACTCTGTGTGAGACAGGGGAACTGGAGTGTCTTTGTGTATGAGTGAACACAGTGTTGTGGGCACATTCTCTACACAAGTTTATGGACCGTGTAACAGAGGTGGGACGCGCGCACGGGTTCGTGGGCGCGCTTATGTACTCTGAAACTCGAGCGGGTTGGGACCGCTTTATGAGAGTGGACCCTGTGTGAGACACGGGAACAGAGTGTCTTTGTGTATGAGTGAACACAGTGTTGTGGGCACATTTTCTACACAAGAGGCTTTTACTCTCTTTTGAGATTTCTCTGGGACGCCGTAAACACGGCGTTTTGTGTATGAGTGAACACAGTGTTGTGGGCACATTTTCTACACAAGAGGCTTTTACCTCTTTTTGAGATTTTTCTGGGACGCCGAAAACACGGCGTTTGTGCTCATGCAAGCGGGAAGGGATACCGGCTTGGTAATGGCGGGGTACACTGCAGTAGTAGCCGCGTGAGCGGGGACTAACAGAGGGCGAAACTTTGACGGCGATCCGGCCGCGGCGGGAGAGCGCCGTCTTTTTCTCAACCACGCTAGGCAGACTTCGAGTAATCAGTTTTCAGCGCGATCCTCTGCCGAGGCCCCGGGGAGGCGGCGGTCTGTGGCGGCTGTCAGAGCGAGCGAGGGCGGCCGCCCTGGTGTCGCTGAGAAGTCTGACTGTGTTTAGCTAGGCGCTAGGGTGGGGCTCGTGCAGGAGGCTGGTCACGTGAGCGGCCTGCAGAGGAGCTAGCGCGACGAGGCAGAACAAAATTCGCAGGAAATCCTCAATCCGCGACTGAAGGGGGATTTTTCCCCCGCTCTCGTCCCATTCACGAAGTACCTCACTCTGTAGTAGACATGGGGTGCAGAAGCTGCTTGGCCGGCGGCTGAAAGCTTGAAGTCGGACTGCAGGCTTTAGCGGGTAGCACAGGTGATGAGCGCCATCTCGCGGAGGGCGGCATAGACGTGCGGCGACCAGGTCCTCTACAGGGAAAATGGAGATAAAGCCCTTCTCTGCGGCTCCGTCCACAACGCGACGCGGGGTGGAAGAGTCAGAGCGAGTTCTAGCAGAGAGCGGGGCGTTCCAGGACTTCGTGAGTTCTGCGTGCAGATCAGGCAGAAAGGGCGCAGCCCGTTTAGCGGCGGGAGTCGAGCGCTGGTGGAAGTAGCTGCGCGGGTCCCGGTTGATTCTCGGGCCGAGGAGGCGTGAGAATCGGACCAATCCTCACCGTCTGAAGCGAGAAGCGAACATGTCTCCTTGGTGTCCGCGGCGTCAACGGAGGCAACAGAGCGGCCACTCGGCGGCAGCTGTATGTCCGGAAGCGGCGGAGATGGAGAGCGGGAGCGGGAGGCTCCGGCGGGATGAACGCTTCCGGCTGGGGGTCCGGCGGCCTCTGAGAGCGGCGTTTCTTTCTCCGCGGCGAAGTCAGAGGCGGCACGGAAGCATCTTAGTGGCCGAAGTCGAGCCCGCGGGGTCAACAAAGGCATAGTTTCGCAGAGCTCGCAGCCGCCACAGCGGGGGCGAGCTCGGCGTGCTCCAATCCGAGGCAGAGAGCGCAGAAGAGGTGGCGGTCCCCAGCCTCGAGGGGAGCGCGGCAAGAGCCGCCAGAAAATTTACGAGACATCTTGAAAAAGACGCTCGCTCTTTTAGATACAACAATATATAGGAAGCATTTTTGTAAAAGGATACAATCCGTCGGATGGCGCTAGCTCACAGGACGGCTGAAGGTGGCGAAGACGGCCGGCTTCCTCAGTCTCCCAAACGCTCGCTAGAAGGTGCCTTTTCGACGACGGCGGCTTCTCTCTCAGGATCAGCAGATGCAGGTGCGTCGCTGAAGGATGAAAAATCAGATTATTCAGCCTATTTCGGGGTATTTATAGCCTCGTCCACGCCCGTTTCGGGGCGGTGACGTAATGAGAGCGAGTCAGACTCTCATTGGTCGCGGGTTCATCCGCGCTCCCTCATAGGCTTGAGCAGTTCTCCGTGAGCGAACCAATGAGCGGCTAGCTAGCCCTCTCATGGTCTGCTGCAGCTGAACTGCGTTGACAATGGATACAAAATTATAGGATAATTTTTGGCTTCAATTTCTCAGAAAGATGGAATCTTTCCCGTAGCGTAAGCTAGCTTACGCAATACGAGAGAACCTCTCGTAAGAGAACAAATGTTTCACATAAAGTTGTTACCAAAAGCTAGGGCTACTTAAAAGAATATTTCACTGCCAAATTGAAATTCTATTATTATTTACTCACTCTCATGTCGTTCCAATACTTTGGTCGTACTATATAGCTGCATCTGAAAGCGCATGGATACTACGGTTGATAAAGAACTTATCATTAAAAAATCATGTTTTATATAGTACGCATGCTGCATAGCCTATGTTTTATACAAGATGTCACATACAAACTGGTTTTATCGCATCCCCTTGTCGGAGAAAGTTTTAACAGCAGTTTAAACTAAAAGTGATAACTATGGACTAACCTAGCTCCTTTTTATTGTTGCTGTTTTATTTGATTTTAAAATCGGAATGTTAGTGAAAAGAAGAAAGAAAAACATTAATTTGTCAACCTGCAAAATCAAATGCAATGGACTGGTTATGCTCATCTTTGGTAGCTAAAGGCATCTTGAGTTAAACAGAGCATGACCTAAAGCGATGAGACCTGTTATACAGAGTACATAAGGAGCCCGATCTCATGAAAGTGTGTATGAATACCACAAATGTTATTTCTCGTGGCATTAATACGCCAAAATCAGTTTTGGCGTGTATATGATACGCAGTTTTCGCGTGCATATGATACGCACTTTATGGCGTGTAATACGCACGCACCCCCATCCCCCCTCCCCCTAATCCTACCCAAGGGATTTTCAGTGCGTAGCATATGCACGCCAAAACCATTTTTGGCGTATAAATGCCACGAGAAATAACATTCGTGGTATTGATACGCACTTTCATGAGACTGCGTTGGTTTTTTGCGCATAACCCACATTATTAATGCAATTCAGGTTTACATCCACCATTTTGTCATTGTCATGAGACCAGTGGTCTCAGTTGTGTCACTTGACAAAAACAGTTGATGACTAAAAATAATAATTTCAAGACTCTATAGACATTACTTTGTGAAGACAGTGGCATAATACAGTGACATAATATGGGATTTATTTCTACCCTTGACAAGTCTCCCAGTCCCTGCCGCTGAAAAACACCCCCACAGAATGATGCTGCCACCACCACCACACTTTTCTGGATGGTATTGTGCAGATGATGAGCAGTGCCTGGTTTCCTCCATACATGAAGCTTGGAACTATCAGAACATCAGTCCAGAGAATCTTGTTTTTTGTTGCAAATTCCAAGTGGATTTTCAGGTGTCTTTACTGAGGAGAGGCTTGAATCCAAGATCTGTCTCAACGTGTGCAGTTCCATTGACCTCACAACTTTTTTTGTCCCTGATATGCATTTTCAGCTTTTAAACCTTGAGAGGTGTGTGCTTCTCAATAAAATATGAATACTTTCGCCACCATTTAAAACATTGACTACAGAAGTTTCATTTAATATTAAAACAAAACGAACAATAAACCTGGCTGGCAACATGAGATAATGTAATAATGTTTTTTAATGTTTTTAATTAAATGCTATAAATAATTTTTTAACATAAGAGCAGGTAGCATTTTCACCCTAAAGTGTCAGTGGTGTGACTTTCTTCCATTTATTTTAGTGGTACAAAACAGTTTGTTATAGCTACTGCTTGATGTTGTAAAGTGGTAGCCTATTTGATGTAGCCTAATTTTATTTTATCATAGCCTGTTTGACTAACTTTGTCTGAATAACTTTGTTAATCTTGTATATTCACAAGAAATAGTTTATGCAGTCAGTGAACAATAAGTTGAATATTTCCTTGGATTGACTGATGGTCCCTTATGGATGCGGTCCCTCCATAAAAGTTGAAATCCCCTGGAATAAGCTAATCACTTATTATTATTAGTAGAAGTAGTAGTAGTAGTACTATTACTAATATTAGTGACAGAACTGTATTTGTATTTTATGAAATATTGATTCAATTATGATCTTTTCTCTGTATGTGAGTTTTGAAACGCCTGCTTTACAACTGCATTTCCCATAATACCTCGCGGTGTGACTGTCACGTTACCCATAAGGCTGTTCGCCCTCTATCTCCAGGCACATACAGGAAGGTCGTTTAGAATCAGACTCAGGTCGAGCAGATCTCACACACTTCAGCAGTAAACTATGCTCGGACAAGCCGTGCGACGATTCGCCACCTCTGCGGTGCGCTCCAGTCACTATGCCGAGGGACCAGGGAAGGTGAGGAGATTTTAGGATATTACCAAAATTAGTCTGTTCTTGTTTAAAACTTCAACGGCTGTATGCCTGATCGGCACAGGCCTGGGTTCACCTAAAGCCTACCGGAAGCCTTTAGCAAGTGTTTAGTTAAAAGTGATCACATTGGTTTGTACATAGAGTCGGTTAAGCTTATATATTTAATAGTTGTATTAAGTGTTAAACAGTGATTTAATGGATCTGTAAGGGCGGAGTGCTGGCGTTTCCTTAGATTAGCTTAGCTTAGCATAGCATTTGATTTGGCCACTGCGTCTGTGTACGTTAACTTAAGCGCTTGTGTTACATGAAGGAAGACCTTCAATGAATTTCAGTGTGAATGCATTCATGTACTTTTATTTATGATTCCGAGAGGTTGACTTGTGTTACAATAGTGTTTAATGACCTTGAATTGGCATTAGTGCGCCTGCTGCTTGATATAAGTTAACATTATTGTCTTTATCCCACGGTCATGGAAAAGCTGGACAATTTAGTCATGGAAATTAATAAATCTTAAATCATGGTAATTTGTTTTGTTAATATACAGATTTTTTTAAAGTTATGTTTAACTCTTAAATATATCAATTGGCAATGTAATGACTGACAGTGTGAACAGCCAAAGACCGTATTCAGTTTAATTCAATTTAAGAAAGTATGGCTTCAATTATAAAGTCATGAACCATAAGGAAATCTTTATGGTTCTCTACATTCGTTTTCCTTGATGTTGTGTCAATAATTCTCTAAATATTTTTTGCAGAACCTGCCGTTCTCAGTAGAAAACAAGTGGAGGCTCCTTGGCATGATGGTGCTGTTCTTTGGCAGTGGATTCGCTTTCCCCTTCATCGTTGTCAGGCATCAAATCCTGAAGAAATGAAGCTCCTATCAGTCGCACATTGTAAGTAACTTTGCATCAGACACATTCTGAGCACAAGTACTTCATGACCTCATGACCATTAATGTTCTTTCTCTATTAAAATTTGAACATGGTCACATTGTGAACCATTCCAAACCATATTCAATAATTTAGGACACCATTGTTTATTCTCCTCTTACACTGCTCCTTTGTGCTTTGTTTTTTAGGTCAGTGTGATTCTTTTGCAACACAGCTCTCAGTTTCTTCTGGTGTGGATCCTGTAATGTTATTGTAAATAAAATGACCAATTACATTTACTTTGTTTTTTCTTCTTTTTTAAACCACGCTTTCCTGAAACTTAAAGGTTTCATGATGACAGAGGTCTAGGGGCTAGGAAACTACCATATAAGTTTCAAAATAGTCAATCCACAGACAAATGCACACAGCCTGCGTGAAGTAGCTGTGCCTTTTCACAAGCTGTTGTGGCTTCCGTATAAATGTGATGTCTTCACTTATACCACAAATATATATCCTTAAGGACATCAAAACCTAAAATAAAACTTTCCAAATGTGTACAATATGGGTCTTTTAAAAGCATAGGTTGAAATTACGCATGTGAAACTATTCAATTTTCAATTCAATTCAAGTTTATTTGTATAGCGCTTTTCACAATACACATTGTCTCAAAGCAGCTTTACAGAAAGTGCAATTCAGAAATGTACAAAGAAAAATACAGTTAGTTAATCATGTATAAATTTAGGCATAACATATCGCCGGTGTTTAGTCGTCTCTTCACAGGCGTCGAGTCGTCTCTCCACAGGCGTTTAGTCGTCTCTCCACCGGCGTTTAGTCGTCTCTCCACAGGTGTTGGGGCATCTGAAGTCTTCGTGAGAGGCTGGATACAAACTGGAGCTGACGAACGCTATTTACCTCGGGACTAGCGTCCCGAGATAACAGCAGAAAGACAGATGGGAAATAATTAGCATAGCTGATGTTCATAATATTAATGCATTCGAACTGATTCAGAAGTAGTATAAAAGGTAAGCATTAAGTGAATGCTTGGTTAAAGAGATGCGTCTTTAATCTAGTTTTAAACTGGGACAGCGAGTCTGAGTCTCGAACAATATCAGGAAAGCTATTCCAGAGTTTAGGAGATAAATGTGAGAACACCCTCCCTCCTTTAGTAGACTTAGATATCCTAGGAATGACCAGAAGCCTCGAATTTAGTGATCTTAAAGAGCGCGATGGATTGTATGGCGATAGAAGGTCTGTTAAATACACAGGAGCTAAACCATTTAGAGCTTTATAAGTCAATAGTAATACTTTGTAATTGATACGGAACTTAATAGGTAACCAGTGTAGAGATGATAAAATTGGTGTTATATGATCATATTTTCTTGATCTAGTAAGAACTCTAGCGGCTGCATTTTGCACTAACTGTAGTTTGTTTGAGGATGCAGGACAACCAGCTAATAAAGCATTACAGTAATCTAGTCTCGAGGTCATGAATGCATGAACTAACTTTTCTGCATCTGAAACAGATAGCATGTTACGTAGCTTAGCAATGTTTCTAAGGTGGAAAAAGGCTGTTCTTGTAACATATGAGATATGATTTTCGAAAGTCAAGTTGCGGTCTAGTATAACACCCAGGTCTTTTACTGTAGTGGATAAAGTAACAGGACATCCCTCTAAATTAAAGTTGTATTGTAAGGGATTTTGTGGGTAGTTTTTTGGACCAATAAGTAATACCTCCGTTTTATCTGAATTTAATAGCAGGAAATTACACGTCATCCAGCATTTTATATCTTTTAGACACTCTGTCAAGTTAGATAAGTTAGTGTTTTCATCTGGTCGTGATGAGATATATAATTGAGTGTCATCAGCATAACAGTGAAAACTAATTCCATGTTTTCTTATAATATTACCAAGTGGCATCATATATATTGAGAATAGCAGAGGGCCTAGGACAGATCCTTGCGGCACTCCATAGTCTACTGATGTTATCTTTGATTTTTCCCCATTTAAACAGACGAAATGGTAACGGTCTGATAAGTACGATCTAAACCAGCTTAATGCCTGTCCCTGAACACCAGTGTAGTTTTGTAGTCGATCTAAGAGTATTTTATGATCTATAGTGTCGAACGCGGCGCTAAGATCAAGTAGAACTAGTATTGAGATACAGCCTTGGTCAGAGGCTAAGAGTAAATCATTTGTAATTTTAACTAGCGCAGTTTCTGTGTTATGATGCGGTCTGAATCCCGACTGAAATTTTTCGTAGATATCATTTTTTTGCAAGAAAGAGTACAATTGAGCGGACACAATTTTTTCTAGTATTTTAGACATAAATGGAAGATTTGAGATGGGTCTGTAATTTGCTAGGTTATTTGGATCTAATTGCGGTTTCTTAATGAGAGGTTTTATTACTGCCAGCTTGAATATTTTTGGAACGTGACCTAAAAATAAAGACGAGTTAATAATATTGAGAAGAGGCTCTTCCACTACAGGTAACACTTCTTTAAGTAGTTTAGTGGGTATTGGATCTAATAAACATGTTGTTGGTTTAGATGCAATGATTAGTTTATTTAGTTCTTCCTGTCCTATAGTTGTAAAGCGGTGTAGTTGTTCTAGGGGGGCCATAATTGAGGCCGAGTCATAAGACACCATAGAGGATTGTACATTTACAATTGTGTTTCGGATGCTTTCTATTTTCTCATTGAAGTAATTCATAAAATCATTACTACTATATTGTAACGGAATATTTTGCTCTGGAGATGTCTGATTATTTGTTAGTCTAGCCACGGTGTTAAATAAAAACCTTGGATTATTTTGGTTATTTTCAATTAATTTGCGGATATGCTCAGCCCTGGCTGATTTTAGAGCCCTTTTATAACGTGACATACTGTCTTTCCACGCGATTCTGAAGACCTCTAAATTAGTTCGTTTCCATTTACGCTCTAAGTTACGAGTTTCTCTCTTGATAGCATGCGTAGCACTGTTGTACCAACAGTGCTACAACTATTCTCCTTTTAAATATTTGAAGGGATTGAATCCATCCAGTATTTTGGAATTTCTATATCATTTGAACAAAACCCACTTTTCATGCTAGTTTCATTCAATTTAGTTTGTCGTTTTGTCATTTCATTCAATTTAGTTTGTCAGATAAAATGTTTACTTAAAACAATTATTCATCAGTACTGACTAACATGGTTTTATGCAAAAGTTTGGACACCCTGATAATTATCATTTCAATTCATAATCTGCTGGGCTTTTGAAGCAGCAACTTCATTTGGATATAATTTATACCTTATGGAAACATTTATTGAATCAGCACAAACAATGCAATGTGAATCATAACAAAAACAGACGGGTGCAAAACTGTTTGCACCCCAATGGATCAATCACATCAATATTTAGACGAGCCTAATTTTGCTGAAATAGCAGCCTGTAGATGCTTCATATGGCCACTGCTAAGACCCTGAATTCTGGCTGCAGGGATTTTGGACAATGCTTCCTAGCAGAATGTCTAGTTCAGTCAGGTTTGTTGGCTGCAGAGCGTTTACAGCCCGCTTCAAAGCATTCCATAGGTTTTCGCTAATGTTCATGGCCATTCTAGAACATTGTATCGGTGTCTGTGCATGAATTCCTTGGTAGATTTGGAACAATGCTTTGGATCATAGTCCTTCTGAAACAACCTCATACGTCGTAACTTCAACCTCTTGACTGATTCTTGAATATTGTTCTTAAAGGAACACTTCGACTTTTTGGGACTTTAGCTTATTCAACGTTTCCCCCAGAGTTAGATAAGTCCATAAATTTTTCATAAATGGATAAAGCTAGCACACTAATCCCAATAAGTGAAAAATAACGCCAACATTTTCCTATTTACATGTTGTGATTTGTATAGTCACAGAGTGTACAAATAACAAGGTAATATGAGACACAGCCACTTTTTAAATGTTTAAATACTGGGAACTATTTTCTAGTGGTGTCAACAATAATCGATTCGGCAATGCATCGCAATGCGGGAAATGCACGATTCAGCATCGATGCGGCAAAGTGCCATAATCGATTATGTCACTGTTTATTTTCTGGCCTTGGACAATAAAGTTTTGAAGTTTCAATTACTTCCGGGGGTATAATAACAACAACAATAAAGATGGCTGAGGTGGAGGGAGATGACCGCGTTTGAAAATGCCATATTCAATACCCTGTACCAATCAATTTGATCTAATTTAATGACATTGATGTCAAAGATACAGGAGTTATAATACACACATAGAAGCCAATAAAATCTGTTGTTCAATATGCTTGTATTGCTCATGACTGATGAAAAATGTGCCTTGTTGTGTGCAGTAGAATTTTGATGCATCGCAATGCATCGTAGAATCGAATTGAATCGAATCGTTACCTGGTGAATCGAAATCGAATCGAATTGTGAGGGCAGTGCCAATGCACACCCCTACTATTTTCTCAGAAGGCGAAGCACTGCTACTTGGGCGGAGTGATAACCGCAGCACCCGAGAAGCGCCGTAGTTAGGAGCAGAGAGCTGCGGTTGCTGCGCCTCAGGTGCTGCGGTTATCCCTCCGCCCAAGTAGCAGTGCTTCGCCTTCTGAGAAAATAGTTCCCAGTATTTAAACGTTTAAAAAGTGGCTGTGTCTCATATTACCTTGTTATTTGTAGACTCTGTGACTATACAAATCACAACATGTAAATAGGAAAATGTTGCCGTTATTTTGTCACTTATTGGGATTAGTGTGCTAGCTTTATCCATTTACATCCAGTCTTTGTGCTAAGCTAGGCTAGCGGTGGGTGCGTCAAACAGAGTTACAGCACGCACGGAGATGAAAAAGGTATGTATGGACTTATCTAACTCTGGGGGATACAGTGAATAAGCTTAAGTCCCAAAAAGTCGAAGTGTTCCTTTAAGAACCTGCTGGTACTGGGTGGAATCCATGCAACCCTCAACTTTGAGAAGGTTTCCAGTACTTGTGCTTGCCGCACAGCCCCATAGCATGATGGACCCTCCACCAAATTTTACAGTAGGTTCTTCTGGAATGCTGTTCTTTTTTCCACCATGCAAAGCGCTTCAGGGGTGTATTACATAAAGGAAGGTTATTACTGTCAAACATACCCTGAACTCTCGGTTGATTAAACCAAACCTTGCTTACTCAAGGTATGCTGGTTCCAAAAACGCATCTGGGAGTAACTTCTTCTAACTCGGAGTATGTTTATGGTTAACATACCAGACATTACCATACCAGAAAAAGCGCAATATACTACTACCACTACTTTTGTTAAATACTGATTTACATAGTGCATATCGCTATCTATTTGGCGGTTGTAAAATCTTTTCGTTTAATAATCTTTAATCACTGAATAAGAACGATATTGTTTGTTAATTATATAATAAAAAGAAAGACCTATTAAACTACAGCCTGTGCTTGCAAAGATAACATGGCTGTATACGTTTATTTTTTGTTTAGTCATTTTGCTTCCACATTGCTTGAAAGGTAAGATTTATCATATATAGGTATTTTATTATACATTATAGCATAGAAAACGTCATACGTTTTGGCCTACCACATCTTTTCTTCACAAGGACTATTCCATGGCCTTCCATTTTCTAACAATTTCAACCTTAAACCTTTGTGATAACTTTTTGTATCCTTCTAATTCACATTGACAAATTATCCTAGTTTTTGAGTCATTAAGGAGTTTGTTTGAGGTTCCCATGTTGCTACTTTCCTGTAGAATCAACTAGAAAATAGCTACCTTAAATATCCATTTTCATGATTGGTTGCACCTGTGTTTGCAGTCTAAGGCCCTGTTCACACGGACACAGGTATTTTTATAACCGTGACTTTTTTTACGCGGTTCGGCCGTTCGTCCACACGAAAACGCACTGAAACCGAACATTTTTGAAAAAAAATTTTCAGAAACGGCGGTCACAGTGTTGTCGTGTAGACAGTGAAACCGGGGTTTTTGCCTTGCGACGTCAGAGTGTGCGTCGTTATCCACTGTGTTTGACGTCAGATTTGCGCCTACCGGAACCGGTAATAACTTTTTGTTAGGCTTCTGATTGGCCAACGTGGCTTTACGGTAAAGGGTTATTTCGCCGCCTGCTGGTGTGGCATGCTCTTGACCGTGCGTGATAGCGTGTTTTTGCGTTTTCATGTAGACGGAGACCGAGCATGTGTGGACGGGATTTTTTTTTTAAACGTTGGAGGAAAAACTCCGGTTATAAAAATACCCATGTCTGTGTGGACAAGGCCTAAGATTCGTTGAGCCAATCAAATCAATTGTGTTGCTATTAATCTGGGTTAAGTCAGTGGTTCCCAACCCTGTTCCTCGCGCCCCCAACACTGCGCGTATTCTTTTTCTCCTAATCAAACACACCTGATTCAACTCATTAGCTCATAATCACATGGGTTAATGAGCCGATGAGTTGAATCAGGTGTGTTTGATTGGGGAGACAAAGAAAACGCACAGTGTTGGGGGGGCGCGAGGAACAGGGTTGGGAACCACTGCGTTAAGTGACTACATGTGTTCAAATCGATTGAAAGGGTGCCTAAACTTTTGCACAGCCTGTTTCTCACATTTGATTTTACTTCATGCAACTCAATACCTATACACTAAGATTTTTTGTCTGAAAAGTGTCACATTCAGATTTCTCTAGAAACTGAATGTTATAAATTGACTGATCTTTTCACATAAAGACAGAGCAAAATATTATGCAGCCTCAGAGGGGTGCCCAAACTTTTGCATAAAACTGTACTATGAAAACCTGTGGAGATTTTAGATGTTCACAGATGGTTTTATGCACATACAGAACTCCAGGGGAGCTCTCAATGAAAATAAAAGGCATTCTATAACAGTGTGATGACAACATACATAATATTAAAATGGGACTGTCAGCCGGAATAGATATTCACTAAGAAGTCAGTCACTAACAGCTGTTGAAGGTATTTCTATAGGTATTGTTTTCCCTCCACACTTCTCGGCTTTATGCCTCTGCTCCTGAATTTCATATATGAACCCATTATAGTTCAATTAACCTTCTACTGCCAAAAGCTATAAATATCTGGGAACAAAACACAAGGAGGGAGACTTGCAAAGTGACAAGGTAATATTGGGAAAGAACTGGCATTACAAGTTTTATTTCACTGGGAACTGGCTCAGTCGGCTTTTATGTACATTATTCAAGGCAATGTGGCTTGCCAATTTTTAAGAAGACCAAAGGGGTGTAAGGGGTTGTAATAGAAACGAGCTGTAAAACTAGCTTGTCATTCACACCATCTTGTTCATATACAGGTTGGTTGGTTGATATATTCTGCTACTTTTCAGTGCACTAGATCACATGCAGTTGCCTCCGCATGGGAATGCCACTACTTTAAAGTTGGTTTGTAATGTGCTGTATCATTTTTTGAAATCTTCACTAGGTTAACCCCCAGAATGTGAGTCTGATACTGCTCCATAGGGATTATGAGGCGTGTCTTAACCGAAGCAGGAAAATAAAAACTCTGCTTTTGGATTGGATAGACCTACAACCAATCAGAGCAACGCAGTAATGGCGCTTTTCCATTACCAGTACCAGCTCGACTCGACTCGGCTCGGCTCGCTTTAAGCTCCGTTTTCCATTACAGATAGTACCTCCGCAATAGTACCAGGTCGTCATAGCGACGCCACAGGAAACTGCCGTGACAATCTTCTACGCGACACACACCCGCTACCCACACACACATCGAGTGTATGCTGTTTTAATAGTAGTAATGGGTATATCACGCAATCTCTGGACAAACTATTTAAAAATGGCGGGGTTATTCAGGAGGATACTCCGTCTGGCGCGTGCAATGATGACGCAGTGACGATTCTCTCTGACCAATCAGCAGTCTGCATTGCTTCACGTCACATTTTAGTATCGCCTCAGCTCGCTTATGGCGCTTTTCCACTGCATGGTACGGTACGGTTCGGTTCGGTACGGCACGCTTTGGCGCTTTTCCACTGCATGGTACGGTACGGTTCGGTTCGGTACGGCTCACTTGTGGTGCTTTTCCACTGCATGGTACGGTACGGTACGGTGCGCTTCGGCGCGCTTTAATGGTACCTGATCTGTTGAGGTTCCAAGCGTACCGTACCGGTACTAAAATGTGACGTGAAACACTGCAGATCACTGATTGGTCAGACAGACAGAATCGTCACTACCAGCGTCATTGGATTTGCGACACGAGACACTAAAACCCGCTATACAGAGTCATATAACCAGTAGACAACAGCCAACACGGTAGCACCTGTGTTTTACTTACTTGAAAAAAAAGAAGAGATCAACACTTTAAAAAGGAAATGGCTGAATCGTGGTCGAGGTGCAGACAATCCTCTCGTTGGTTGCCTAGGAGCGGGTCCAGCGAGAGCTGGATGGGGCAAAACAGAATGAAAAAGTGTTCCAAGAAGTAGCAGCTAGCTCAGCTCTTAGCCGCACACGGCTATCACACCGGACCTACAAACAGTGTAACGCTCAGTCCCACCCACTTTGAATGGGTACTAACTGCAGTGGAAAAGCAACCGAGCTAGCGAACCGAACCGTCCCGTACCGAGTCGTACCACGCAGTGGAAAAGCGAAGCCGAACCGAACCGTTCCGCGTCGAATCGAACCGTACCGAACCGAGCGTACCATGCAGTGGAAAAGCGCCATTAGAACCTCGCCGGAGGTGGTACGAAAAAAAGTACCCGAAAGTAGGTACAGGTACAATTTTTACGCAGTGGAAAACCAAACAAAGGCGAGTCGAGTTGAGCCGAGGCGAGCTGGTACTGTGTAGTGGAAAAGCGCCATAAGTGACGTATGTTGAGCGACGCATAGTTGTCAACAGAACTCAACTGCACGCACTCTGGAAAAAGTATTAAAAAAATAATGAGTGTAAAAGTTCTTTGCCGGTGTTGCAAAAGAATTTAAGGATTCGCGGAGTACTTGCAAACACGAAAAGCATTTTTGAAAGAAATGCGTTTGATGACGTGATGATTACGTATAACTGCAGATCATCTGTCCATCATCGTATAAAGCCCGCCCTGGCAATTTAATTGGCCCGACGATTTCTGAACCGATCATAATTACTCCTCAATGGATCGAGTCCAGACCAAACTTCCCGACCAAAAAATGTTGTGGGCAGGGTTCGGGCTGGCATCCAGGCTATATTTCCACTGCATGAAGGTAAGATCTTTGGTGCGGATTTTTGAATGAACCGCTCGTTTTATAATCTTCCCGGTCTACTGACATTTATGACATCAGCTTAAAAAACTACAATTCTCATGATAACTTTCATTAACTCAAGTAAATCCACTTCACCAGCTTAATACTCTTCGACAGCGATGACATATACATATGTATATAATATACATGATTCAGAGTATCAGAGTTACCGCAAGAGGTTCAGAGTCAAAATTCTAAAGATGGCTGCACGCTTGTTTCTCTGGCACATAAGATCTATAGGTAATAATAAATAAAGCATTAACTGACTGGAACTTTTTGTAAAGTGTTACCAATACTACGGGGTGGTTGAATGCTTGATTCTGATTGGTTGATGAACGTTCTAAGGTGTGCAATTATTTTCAGGGAAACGCACGGCTAAAGTAATTCCAGACAGATCTTTACCTCATTACAGTTCCAAATCACTTCATCCAATGATTTCAGTTATTTCAAATGTCTTTACAGCCTATACAGAACCAAAACCCACAATGATACTGACCGAGCAAATAAATATAAACACTAGGATAAAAAAAATAAACACATTATTTCCATGTTTTTTGCCACAAAATTACGTTTTATTATGTATTTTGCATTTATTAGTTATTATGGAAAAGCACATGGAAAATGTGTAATGTGGAAAAGCACATCTCTATAACATGGTAATTCAATCAATTCACACACACTTAATCTCTCTCTCTCTCTCTCTCTCTCTCTCTCTCTCTCTCTCTCTCTCTCTCTCTCTCTCTCTCTCTCTCTCTCTCTCTCTCCCTCTCTCCATTACTAGCTCTAAAATTACGTTTTGTAATTAGCAACGGAGGCTTAGGATGAGATGCGTGAGAAATTAGTCCCACACATAAGAGCGTTGTAAGGACAAAAACCTGACGAACGTCCTGAAAAACATCATCTGAACAATATTTTGAGGTGTGGCAACCATACTATACGCAGAATAATTGACTTCAATTGAGTAAATTATTCCTTACTTATTTTAACTTCATTCACAAATACACTTTTAAGTTGGCTTTTATATTCTTACAGTAGGCTCACCAGTCACCATAAACTTGTTTTATATTGTAAACGTTATCACTACTGTGTGACTTTCAAAGATCTCTTGGTGTTCTTGCTTAGCGCAAGCATTTATGTATCCCTATAACTATGTCCTTGAGAACAAAGATGCTATCGTTGCCAGTACCAGAACACTAAGGTCACACAGAACAGGCCATTAAAAACCAGCCATCCCTAAATCAAAGTCTGCCAGATTGTATGATAACTCTTCCCTGGACACAGGGTCTGATTAAAACAAAGCAGAGCCATTAAAAATCTATTACATAATTGTATGTTAATGTTTAATGATTTTGGACCGTCATGCAGCACTATAAAGTTAATGTACCATCAAATTTGCCATAAGCAACGAAAGTGAAGGCAACAATAAACTGTGTGTGTTAATTTTGGATAAATTT
Organism: Chrosomus eos; assembly: GCA_036326025.1. Classification (NCBI taxonomy): domain Eukaryota; kingdom Metazoa; phylum Chordata; class Actinopteri; order Cypriniformes; family Leuciscidae; genus Chrosomus; species Chrosomus eos. The sequence continues at coordinate 22,620,489 of CM070820.1, read as the reverse complement.
GTATTTGTTCCAGCTTTGAACAGATTATTAAAATTCTAGTCTGTTTAATGGAAAGCTACCGCTTTACCTCTGGGCTCTTTATATATTGTATGCACTAAGATGTCTGCCAACATATTTAGTTGTTTAATTGCTATTGTGTTTGCTATACCTGTACCATGCAATGTCTTTCGATGAAGAATGCATGCTAGGTGGTAAAGTGTTTATACGTATACGGGGTTTTATTATCACATTTGAAAACTTTAAAAAGAGGAAAGCATGTCAGTTTTTAGATGTGGGAAAGATTCCTCCAAGATTGTAATACTTACATGAAAGGATATCATATGGCTTGAAGGGATATTTCACCCATAATTGAACATTGTTTCATCATTTACTTACTCTCATGTTATTTCACATCTCTATGACTTTCTTTCTTCTATGGAACATAAAATAAGATATTTTGAAGAAAAAAAAAAATATTCTTCAAAATATCATCTTTTGTGATTTGCAGAAGAAAGAAAATCATATTTGGAACGAAAGGATGGTGGGTAAATGATCCCGTCTACTTATCGGAAAAATATTTCCACAAGTTTAAGAAGTCACTTTTGAAATGTCAAACAACACTAACTTTCTCTTTACTAGCAAAATTTCTATGTATTTCTCATAAATTCTCAAAATATTATTTATATTTATTTTCTTTCTTTTTTTTTTGTTTTACTTCTGAGAACATTGCTGTCTGTGTGTAGGTCGAAACTCTCATTTAGTTTTAATTAATAAATCCTGCTGGTTTCAGATTAATTGTGCTTTATGACAACACAATTTATGGAGCCCCTAAATAGAAATGATGGACAACATATAAGATCACTACTGATATTTATGAACAACAGCATTATCATTATCTGACATTATTTTTTAATGTTACTTAATAAATACTTCACTTGCCGTAAATAAATGACACATTTTAGCTAGATTATGTTCATTACCTGCCTAGTGATGTATGTTTATGCTGAAATATAATAATAGTTGGCTCATGTGATGTTTCATGCATCAGAACTACCAATAAAGGAACATATGTGAGCACCAATGTTTACTGTTTTTCACGGTGCATTGTGGGACTTTTTAGGTAGAAAACATTTCAGTGCACTGGAAGGATTTTACGATTGAGACAGCTCATAAAATGGCTGACCCACTGATCAGTGCACTGACTACTGAACTAGGGAGCTGATTGACACGTACCCATATTTCAATGCTTTTGCTCCCAAGTTTTGCGTTCCTTGAAAAACTTTTGCGATCCGCAGAGAAACTGCATTCACAAAGCGAACGCAAAATTTATCGGGGAACACAAAACATTTTACAAGCGAATGCAAAGTTTATTGAGGGAATGGGGAACATTTGTGAAAGAAGCCAAAAGCATTGACAAATAATTTTCCCTCCCATCTCATTTTTCATCCTTTACCATGTCCCTTTTGGACCTCCTTATCATGTTTTCATAAGTAGCTGTAGTGTAAATTTGGAATTTGATTTGATGAAAAACAAAATAACATCCAAAAAGAACAATAGCAACTGAATCTCACTGAATCTCACATACTGTGCTGTTAGTATTTTAGGCCTAACAGGTGGGGAGATTTTATTGACACGAAAATCTGGAACAGCCAACATATGTTTGCATTGATGGTTTTTTTTATTTTTCTTGGTCTGAAAATTGTTTTTTCTTGTGGCAATCGTGCTTGGTTGTGTCAGGAAACATTAGCATGCATTGCCAAATGTGCAAATTTCTTAAAAAACAAAAATAAACAACATAAGCACACAATGAACAAGCAAATAAAGCTCAGAGTTTTGGAATTCATGTGAAATCAAAATGCATTCTCCCCAAATTTATTCAGATTGAATAAACAATATCTGCAGAGTGACAGCAGCCAGTAAGTTTGGAAATAAATTAGACCAAAATTATGCTTTATTAACAAAGGTCGGGTGGAGCGCTTTCAGATAATCAGCCAAATTAGCACAGGAGAAGCAATTTCTCTGCAATTATCTAATTAACCAATCACATGGCAGTTGCTTCAATGCATTTAGGGGTGTGGTCCTGGTCAAGACAATCTCCTGAACTCCAAACTGAATGTCAGAATGGGAAAGAAATGTGATTTAAGCAATTTTGAGCGTAGCATGGTTGTTGGTGCCAGACGGGCCGGTCTGAGTATTTCACAATCTGCTCAGTTACCGGGATTTTCACGCACAACCATTTCTAGGGTTTACAAAGAATGGTGTGAAAAGGGAAAAACATTAATAAAATTGTGGAAAAAAATACTGTGTTAATAGGTTAATAAATCAAGGTTATTGCTTGTTTAGTAGCCTGCATGCCAGACCTACATCAAGATGTTAGGTCTGGGAACTCTCCATTGACATGCCTCAATCCGAGGGGCGGGATAAACGCTTACCTTTCAAAATCCCTCTGCACGCAATAGGATAACGCTACAACCAACCAGAGCAACGAACGGCTGTGGATGAGTGAGTCCCATGCGTTTTTCCATCAGCGGAGCTAATTGATATATTAAACTTTTGCCGTATCAGGTCGGCAAAACTCCGAACACATCTTACATTTTTAAGAATGACTTAAGTGACGTTCTCTTAACTCCTCCAAGTCCTCCAGAGTCGCGGCCAAAGCCGATTCGAAAGACCGTTGCATCTTCATTGTTTTCAAGTAGCAGGGAAATCACCTATGGAAATCACACGGAACGTCATGAACTGTGCCGTCATTGTGTTAAGCCCGCCCGCCGACTCTATACACGATGTGACTGGCCTGACCAGTTTTTGGTTTTTCCAGCTCAAAAGTCTATTTTGAGTTGCTAGACCACACTGGCAGCGAAATAATTTTCGCTGCCGCTAGGGTGCGTCTAGATTTCTAGGCTACTTGTTTAGTGCATAAACATAACTTTACCATTTAAATGACATCTCTACTGTTCATAAGTGTCTGTAGACATAAGTGTCTGGAATTTTAGTTTTTTGCCATTTTCTCTTTTTTTTTTTGTTATATAGATATATTTTTTTCTTCATTCTATTTTTTGTATTTATTTATTTTCATTTAACTTTTTTATACACAATGCCCTGTTATGGCTGCACTTTGTTCTGCACTATGTTCTACCACTTTAACCCTTGTGCGCTGTCCATTTGAGGTTTATAGTCGGCTGTTTGTTAATTTTGTAACAATTTAAAAAAAAAAAAATTTTTTACAAATGTAATTTTACTTAGTTTATTAATGTTTTTACTCCACATTTGGATATTTTTGCTCGACAAAATGTAATAAATAATAAAAAAAAATACCTTATAAAAGACCCACATTTCTAACTGTCATTCATGGGGATAACATGGATAATTTGATATGGTTTAGTGTAAGTTTTTTGCCATTTTAAAAGTAAAAAAAAAAATCACTTTAACCAGTAGATACCAGTAAAATTACTAAAAATACAAAAAAATGCCTAAACTTTGACAAAAAAGTAACTTTTATTGTTATAATTGTGATTTCATAATATGTAGATATGAATACAACTGGAAAAACTTGTGAAATTATGTCTTTCATTTAGTCAAATAGCAAATAGCAAATAGTGGAGCTCTGCAGCCATCTACTGGTTAAAGTGATAATTTGTTACTTTTAAAACGGCATTTTTCCAAAATATGGGCAACAATCTAACACTAAAGCATGTCAAATTATCCATGTTATCCCCATGAATGGCAGTTAGAAATGTAAGTCAAAAAGACCCAAACAGTGCACAAGGTTTAAGACAAATGGATTTGTTGTTTGTTTGTTTTTCATATTATTCAAGAGATTATAGGAGAGATGCAGCTTTTTTGGGTTCACATCAAACATTCTTCAACTTTTATACACAATAAATTTGTTTATAAATAAAGATTGATCTGTTGAAAGCAGTTATTTTGAGATAAATGCCAAATGTTCTCCTCCTATTCATATTTGACATAGAGGGGGTGCATACAACATATTTGCCCACCGGCAACTATAGTTACCGCACATTCAAATACGATTTTCAAGAAAAGAAAAAAAAAAAACCTTGGTAAAATAAATGCAGAACATGTTCACATAGCACACTATTAACACAACTATATGCATGAAACCATTCAGAAAAATTTGGGCACAAATGGGTTAAAATCAAAGGTTGTATTTTAGTTAATGCACTGTGAACTAACATGAACAAACAATAAAGACATTTAAGATTAATAAATACTGTAACAAATGTATTGCTAATTGTTTGTTCATGTTAGTAAATATATTAACTAATGCATCTTATTGTAAAGTGTTACCAATTAACTTTAAATTAATAAAGGTTTGCAATCATGGTATTGACTATGGATGTTGGTACTTCTTAAAACACACTTTGCTTATTTGAATTCTGGTTGGGAGACATTATATTGTTTACTGTTAAAACTCAGAGTCTAATGAGACATCGATAGGGTGGTGACATATCTTTCCAGTACTAAATAGGATTGGCTGATACTATATAACTCTCCCATTATGCCTTTCTCTGCCACAATGTTGTTTTATGCGTCAAGTTTGGGGATGTTTGTGGATCATTATTTGTTCCTTTTCACAGCTGCAAGCTCTCTTTCCCACCCACGGACAGAAATAGATGTTTTTTGAACCTGACGTCTGGATGGTTCTGAGGTCTCATCTGTTAGTTTCTACCTGTGGTTGTTCGTGCATTGGCAAACATCATCTGGCCTCTAAAATACGCCCTCACAAAACAAGTCATCAAGTCCCAGATGCAATATATGTTCCACTGGATTGGTGGCAGACACTTGTCTTTATTATAACTCTGTCCTTCATGCCACAGCAGTAAAATAGGATTCTTTCTCAGTGTTTATCGAGTACATCTGACCTTTAAATGAAAGGTAGATTTACTAAAGATAAATCATTTTGGCTGTGGTTCTTTCAAAAGGGTTCAAATAGGGCCACTCTTTGAAATAAAATAATGATGGCTATTATGTTGAGAATCATTACCAAAAGTGAAGAGGAGGACAAATTAAGAAAATTACAACGGTGAAGTACTGTATACCAAAAATAAAAGAAAAAGATTGAATTTATATCAAAAACATCTTATTTTCATGAGAGTCATAGCCTGAAGAGCTCATTCCACCCTAAACCACTTAAAGGCTTCACATCTATGTCAATTAATGCTATTGACATCTATGCCAGAAGTATTTCCACTAAATAAATTGTATATAACAACAAGCAATGAGGAAAGAAAGAAACAAAAAAGATTAAAAAAAAAAAAAAAAAGTAAAACCTTTTGAAGCAGAGTGAGATTTAAGAGCCACCTACAATGTTCCCTGATATGGAATGTTGCATAATATATGAAACCAACAGGAGAGCTTTGCATCTCAGCAGAATGATTTTGTTAGGAATAAAACCTTTAGAGAGCTACTGATGATGCGGATCAGCCTGGTACAAACAATTCAAAATTGCTAAACTTACTCTTTGTCTTTCTCAACAATTTCAGTGACTGACAGTTCTGTCACCCAGGCAGTTCGCTGATGACAACAGTAAGTGTTTGTCACTGTTCCAATTTGCAGCTCCTACTGCTGTCATTTGTTTCTGCCTTGACATACACAACAGCAGAAACACAATCAAATTGCTGACTTATTTCAGTTATTGTTTTCAATTCCAGTGCCTTTTTTAATTATTCTCATCATCATCATCATCCTCGTCACAGAAGGTTTATTTCACCTTATAGACACTGCAGTTGTGGCTTGTTTGAGTTTAGATGGACATGTGTCTTCCTTTAGGATTTTGAATTAGAATTAGTCAATTACAGGCCGATCTCGAATCTGCCTTTTCTGTCAAAGATACTAGAAAAAGCAGTATCCTCACAACTGCGTTCCTTTTTAGAAAGAAATAATATCTGCGAGGATTTTCAGTCCGGATTTAGACCGTACCATAGTACTGAGACTGCTCTCATTAAAGTCACAAATGATTTGCTCCTATCATCCGATCGTGGTTGTATCTCTCTATTAGTGTTACTTGATCTTAGTGCTGCATTTGATACTATCGACCACAACATTCTTTTAAATAGACTAGAAAACTATGTTGGCATTAGCGGAATTGCACTAGCATGGTTTAAATCATACTTATCTGACCGATATCAGTTTGTAGCAGTAAATGAAGAGATGTCTTATCGATCACAAGTTCAGTATGGCGTACCACAAGGCTCAGTACTAGGACCTCTGCTCTTCACTCTGTACATGCTACCATTAGGAGATATAATTAGGAAATATGGAATTAGCTTTCACTGTTATGCTGATGATACTCAGCTGTATATTTCTTCAAAACCTAACGAAACTTACCAATTCACAAAATTAACGGAATGCATAGCTGATATAAAAAATTGGATGACCAGTAATTTCCTATTACTAAATTCTGAAAAAACAGAGATTCTAATCATTGGACAAAAAACTTCCTCACCTAATAACCTAGAATACTGTCTAACACTTGATGGCTGCTCTGTTAAGTCTTCGACGTTAGTTAGGAACCTGGGTGTGCTCTTTGATACCAATCTTTCATTTGAAAGTCACGTGTCTAGTATCTGTAAAACCGCATTTTTCCATCTTAAAAATATATCTAAATTACGTCATATGCTCTCACTGACAAATGCGGAACAATTAGTTCATGCGTTCATGACCTCAAGGCTAGATTATTGTAATGCTCTACTGGGTGGTTGCCCTGCACGCTTAAAGGGTCACTCCACCGATTTTGACATGAATGTGTATTGAAAGTGGGTAATATGTGTAGTAGAATAGTAGCAGAAATTTTTAATTTTGTTCCTTCCTGTCCAATAAAATGCCGAAAATGACTTTTTAGTGCTTGTGGATTATAGACAACAATCCCCATAGTGCATTGCTATGCTCAGCTCCACAGGCCACTCCCACTACTCCGCCCATCGACGTAGACTACAGTTGAGCTCCACTGCGCTTGCGCTACTGCCTGGAAACTACTTTACACAATTGGTACTGACAAGTTATTTTTCGACCCAATTATTGATTTACTCCTTGTTTTTTGTGTTGAAATGGTGTGCACTTGCATAGTTCCGACATGTTCATCCAGTACAAGGAAAATACACGGAGTAAGTTTTCACAGATTACCCAAAGATTTGGACTTGTGCAAAAAGTGGCTAAGGGCTATCAATAACCCGAAATTCGGAGAGGACACAGCCATTGAAGCACTAAAAAATCTTATGGTGTGCAGTCTACATTTCAAGCCAGAGGATTTCGAAGCGAACCCCTTAGGTTTGAAAAGACCCGCGCTTTTGAAAAACGCAATTCCGTCGAGATTTACCTTGCCAGATGATGACGACGCACAGCCAGGAACCTCTGGAACTAGTGCTAAACGCATTTGCCTGGAGGTAAGGTTCTTTCTGACTAGACTGAGGACACACACTGACATAGTCGTCTGCTGTAAAGCAACACCTCTCCTATGATTTGTCTGTTTACAAAAAAAAAAGCTTGTATGTTTGGATTGCTTGTTGTTCTAATGTGTCTGCCTCGATAACTCCACTCGTCAGCAATGAGAAAGTAAAGTTAGTACTATGTAACGTAACAATGTTACTATAGACACTTAGCTATAAGTTATATAACTTTGCTATTAGCAATCTAAATCCACCATGTTCTAATGTGTTTGTTTGACGTTATTCAAACTATTTTAAACGTTATGGAACTTTACTTCTGACATTTCAGACTAAAGCGACGTCGCCGTCTGCTGCAGCGTTGTTGTCCTCATCATCAGAAGAGGAAGAGTCTCAGTTAGTGAAAGAACCTATGTTATCAACACCAGTCAAGATTCCTCCCTCTGTTCAAGCAGTGTTTGTAAGTATTCTACAATATATTATATCTATCATTAATCATGACAGCAGTGTAGGCTAAACGCAGTTCACCCACCTCTGAAAATGTATTAATACTTTATCCACCTCTTGATTTTATAGAGTTTATCTACCACTCGATACGTTCAATGCATTTTCTAATAGTGTAACGTTATGCAGTCTTGAAACTATCTAGTAAGCATAGCACTAATAAACAGTAATATTCACCATTCTCATATATTTTCTCTAGCAATGTGTAGTACATTTAAAACTACTGTCTGATTTAATTTAGCGAAATATTGTTTTAAGAGAAACTGTTGTTTGTTTTACAGTCACCATGTCCAAGTACACCTGGCCTTGATACCACTGCCAGCACAATTGAAGTTGGTGAAACAGATGAAAGCTATCAGCTTGAGTCTACCCTCACCACATCGTCGTCAACATCAGAAGATGAATATGAAGACTGGACTTGCAAGAAAATAATTGTCAATGAGTCCAGTCTAATGTCACTATTCAAGTTTTGCCAGATGTGTGGAAGACCAATTTCTTCCAAGAGTATCTATGCTAATGGGGCACAGAGGAGTGTTAAATGGATGTGTCTTGGAGGCCATTCTGGTACTTGGAAATCTTCCCCAGATGTAAGGGGAATACCAGAGGTAAATTTACTTTCAGCTGCAGCGGTTCTGTTTAGAGGCGGCACATACACCGAACTCTCCGACTGGTGTGAAACAATTGGTGTACAAATGATTGGAGCATCAACCTTTTACAACATCCAGAATGCGTATTTGCATCCTGCAATTGAACATGTGTACACGGAGCAAAGAAATGCCCTCTTAGCTAGAGTATATATGGAACAGACGGATGGGAAGAGGCCACACTTGTCAGGTGATGGCAGATGTGACTCACCAGGCTTCAACGCGAAATACTGCCACTATACTTTCATGCTAGACAGTACAAAGGAAATACTCCACACCGAACTGGTTCAGGTTTTGTATATTATACAAAAAAGAAACTACAGCTCCTCCTGAGCGTCGTCCGCTTCTTGGTGCCCGCAGTACTGGCCGTCTGGAGCTGGATATTTCAGACGGATAGCCTGCACAACACAAGCTGGTAACACGACACGACGCCCTCTGCCCAATCTCTCTCCTTGCAGGACCCACTCAAGAAAGTGCCGGTAGGCTGTTAGGCGAAATTGTCTGGACAAAACATTGAGCACAAAGTGAGTGATGGTCTTTGAACCTAGCGTGCCACAGTAGCTAGCATAACTGCAAGATATTTGTGTAATAAACCTGCAACGTTAGCGTGTTAACAAAATGAAAATAAACTTACTTTACAGATAGATGACCATTGGACCCTGTAGGCTTTGGCTGGCGTTTCCAGTTGACCTTAGGGATTCGAAAGTAGGTCTCCAGGACGCCGCTATCGATATGTGGTGCGAAACTCGGGTGATCAACCACACACACGTCCGTGTCATCCTCCGAATCTATAATTTCATACAGGAGAAATTCGCACCGCTGGAATTCGCGGCAGCAGACTGACTCTTCTTCTGTGTCCATTGGCGCACAGTGAGAGCACAGGCACCACCAATCTGTCCCAGCTCGAGGCATTGCGGGCTCCTCGTCCGCGGCAGGCAGATCGGCTGTGGTGGAAGAAGGTTCAGCCGCCTCCTGTTCCTCCATAGCCCTCAGCTGCTCGTCGCTGTACTCAGGCTCATAAAGGTAGCCACGAACATCTGTTTCTGCCATATTAAAATCCCAATCCTTCATAATGTATCCGTCTTCGTTTTCAGAACCTTCGGCGTCCATTTTTTCAAAAAGTTTCGCCACTGGCACTGATCTGTGATAGGTCTGTTAGCGCATTAGGTCCATCCCCCAATGGGCGGGTTGGAAAGGGTGGGAACTAGTGATTGTAGTCTTTACAGAAATACCCCATTCTTACACTTCCTCCTACAATGACGCAAATTGACGATTTTTGCGTCATTGTAGGCGGAAGTGAAAAAGGTAAATAGTGGATTTCTCTCGTCTCAGGGGACAATGAAAGATTTTTTCAGGACCATTCAATAGTATTACTGGGTTTCTAACAATGGAAAGCTTAATGCAAATGGGTGGAGTGTCCCTTTAATAAACAAACTACAGCTAGTTCAAAATGCAGCCGCTAGAGTTCTTACCAGAACCAGGAAGTATGACCATATTAGCCCGGTTCTGTCAACACTGCATTGGCTGCCTATTAAACATCGTATAAATTTTAAAATATTGCTGATTACTTACAAAGCACTAAATGGTTTAGCTCCCCAGTACTTGAGCGAGCTCTTAACGCATTATAGTCCTTCACGTCTATTGCGATCTCAAAATTCTGGCCAGTTGATAATACCTAGAATATCAAAATCGACTGCTGGCGGTAGATCCTTTTCCTATTTAGCACCAAAACTTTGGAACAATCTTCCTAACACGGTCCGGGAAGCAGATACAGTCTGTCAGTTTAAATCTAGACTAAAAACACATCTCTTTGGCTTAGCATACACATAACACATTATAGATTTCTATAATTCAATGTTAGGCTGCATAGATTAGAATCAGCCGGAACCGGGAACACTTCCCATAATTCCTGATGTACTTTGTACATCATAAGAAGGATGGCGTCTACGCTAATATTAGTCTCTCTGTTTATCCCGAGGTTTACCGCAGACCGCCGGATCCAGGGCATATCCAGATCTGATGAAGGACCATCACATGGACACGTCGACACGCATTATCAGGGCTGTGAAGGTCCATGGACACCTCACCACACTCATCTCCTCACCGGCCGGATGACCCAACCCAACCAGATGAACTGGATAATATCGTGAAAGTTCTGATCCCATCTGACTCCTGGCATTATGCTGCCTAACTCATAATCATACACTGTTCATTCGTTGGCCAAAGGAGGACTGGCCCCCCGACTGAGCCTGGGTTCTCCCAAGGTTTTTTTCTCCATTCTGTCACCTGATGGAGTTTTGGTTCCTTGCCACTGTTGCCTTCGCCTTTTGGCTTGCTTAGTTGGGGACATTTAATTTTCAATTGAACAATACTATTACAACATTGTTTTCCTGTTATCTCTGTAAAGCTGCTTTGAAACAATTTGTATTGTAAAAAGCGCTATATAAATAAAGGTGACTTGACTTGACTTGACTTTGTTTAGAATATTTTAGGTTATTTTTTAAATCTGTACTTTATCATGTTTCTCTAAAGTCATTGGTAAATGAAAGAGATTATTCCCGAGGATCATTCCAAAACAGGATGTGAAAACATTAAAAACATCCTTTCTTTGTGAATGCAATCCAATATGCAATCCACGGATGAAATATCCACAAAGGCTCTGGACTTGAGAGATCACTTTAAATCTTTCACTGTAATTCATTTACAAAATCACTCAGTCCTGTTTTTATTCAAAGTCTTTGCCTTGTACCAAGGTTCATACCTGAAAAGTGAAATGGAATTGAACTTGAATTTAGAGATTCTCTGATATTAGCACAGCTGCAATAAAGATAATAAAAAAGAAAGGCTTATTTTCACTTGGTTCCTTACACAATACTATGTAATGAGCTCAAAACATTTTTGACATAGTGCATAATTTGTAAACAAATACATTTTGACATTTACATCACATAGTGTGGCGAGGGGCGCGTGGACAAAAGCAGAGTCTGCAGGGGGGGAACGAGTGCGGAGATGGGCGGTGATAGGGAGGTCAAGTGAATGATGACTAACACCTGTCTTTAATTCTAGTGATTGACAGAGAAATGTGATATAAGCGGCCTGCACACCTGGGACTAGAGAGAGAGAGACCTATGTGCTACATATTGGACTGTTGTTTTATTTTATGAGGCAGTGCCCTACAAAGTTTATTTTCTGCTTTTCTTTATTGTCCAATAAAGACTTGGATTGCTTGCCACCTCGAGTTCTTCATCATTGATATATTTGAACGTTTTACACTGGTGGCGAAACCCGCGATGAAGAAGTCTGCACGCAGCCAGCACAGCCAACACCACTTGCGGAGCTTGTCAAGTCACTCGCTTGTCAAGTCAGACACAACATCAGGCGCTGATGGACCCCAGGTTGGAGCAGGAGGATCGCTTCCGTCTGTTGGTCCAGGCCCAGGAAGAAGACCGACGGGTCATCCGGAGCTTGTTCGGCCCGGGAATTACCCCTGGAAGCAGCCCCCATTATTGCCCACGTTCCGCTGGTCAAGATGGGTCTGCAGGACGACCTGGAGGCGTTTATGGACCTCTTTGAAAAAACAGTAGAGGCGTGTGGCTTGGTGCTTGCCCAATGGCCGGTGCGCATGATCCTGCTGCCTTGGGAAGCATAGGTGGCAGCACAACAGCTACCTGTGGAGAACCTCCTCACTTAAGGTGATCTGAAAAGGGTCATCCTTTATTCGAGATGGCTCAACCGCTCCGGGACGCTTGCCGCAAGTGGCTGATGGCCCAGACACATGACGTACACGGTAGTACCAAATACCTGTGAGTATTAAGGGGGGTAAATATCAAGCTTTGGTGGATTCAAGCTGTAAACAAACCTCCATTCATCAATGCAACAGAATGCATTGGATACGAGCCGTAAGGTTAAGGTGGGGGGATGTGGTGGATTATCCTTTAGTACCTGTCAATATTCAATTTAGAGGAGAAAAGCATAGAGTTAAGGTGGCAGGTAATCCCCACTTTTGGAATCCACTGATTTTGGGTACAGATTGGCCAGCATTTACACAATTATTGGGGATTTTGTGTGTGGATGCCTCTTGGTGGACAGGGCTAGGGATTGGAGAAGCCGTGGCTCAGGCTGGGGAAGATGTTCCGGGACCGTCATAAACTGACTCAAACAAGAACGAGGGCTGAGTTAGATGACTTTCCTCTCGAGCAGTCGCGTCATGAAACACTCAAAGACGCGTACAGTATGACCGGGTCTGCACCATCGACAGACAGCTACTTCAGCCTGATCAGCCTCTCTCCTATCCTTTTTTTCTATTATAAAAGATAGGTTGTATTGGATGGCCTAAGACACACAGACAAAGGAAAATAAAACCCAGTTTTTAGTGCCCAAAAGCCGTCGGGAAATGCTTTTCGAGTTTAAATCCTCATTTTAGTCCCATGGCAGGCCACATGGGGGAAGCAAAGAACCATATCAGCATAAGAACCAAAGCACCATATCGAACGATCTCCGGGGAAGTGGCGTGCAGCCATCACCATTGTTTACCTGAACACAAGAAATAAGTGGTACAGGATGATTAAAGCCATGCGAGAGTTGAACTTAATCGAGGAATCATATAGCAATTGGGTGAGCCCGATAGTGTTGGTACCTAAAAATGGACAGCTCTGTCCATTTCTGTGTTGATTATAGAATGGTGAATGCTGTCGAAATTCGACACTTATCCAATGCCCCGATTTGAGGAGCTGCTTGATCGGTTAGGTTCAGCTCACTTTTACTTGACACTGAATTTAACAAAAGGGTATTGGCAGATCCCCTTCTCAGCATTATCTAAAGAAAAAACAGCCTTCACTACGACATTCGGATTACACCAATTTATTACTCTTCCATTTGGGCTGTTTGGGGATCCCGCCACCTTTCAGCATCTCATGTACAAAATCCTCTGGCCCCATTTCGCATATGCCGGAACATCTACGCGCTGTTTTGAGATCGCTGAGGGTGGCTGGTAGGGGTGGGGAAAAAATTGGATTCTTAAATGTATCGCGATGCGGACGTGGAAGGAGAGGGAGTGGCCGGTTTCAATTTTTGAACTCTCACGATATGTACAAAAATATATCCAGATTCACACTCATCTTTTTTGGATAATTCTAAAAACGCTTTTAGCTCCCTTAAAATATCGCGAAAATGTGCAAGAAGATGTACTGGTACATATCATTTTATATGTCGCCAGGCACTTTCTTCAATGAGACTGGGTTGTAAATGTTTTTACAACTGCTGCAAATTTATTTTTTACCCATTTCAGTCTTGAGTAGCCTTTTAATGTACTTGGCTAATACTGAGAATATGCTTAATATGTGAAAGATGACAAACAAATGACATTTTATTGAATTACATTTAGTTAAGTTCCAGCCTCAGTGCCCTGCTCAATTTTGAATACTTTAATTAACTGAATTTATTAAATTGCTTTCTAGGTCTCAACAATGTGGTTCCTGATGGAAGACTACTTCAACTTTTGTTGCAATGCTAATGGATTTTCAAGATCCTTAAACTTAAGGTGGATTTGCCTTATCGTAGATTAGCTATGTGATACACCTCTCCTTCCTGAATCGTTTTGTGTGATTTTTGCATGGGTGGGCATGAGAAAGGGTTGTGAGAAGTTAATTACTTTTTATAGAGGCCAAAAATTGTCTTCCGTATGAAACTGATTTAGAAGAGTAATGCTTTAAATGACTCATTCTTTTTCAGTCTCACAGTAAGTCAGGCTGGAATTAACCATTCAGTTTTAGTCTATGATAAATGAGCTGTGTTCTGTAATTCTGAACTTTTATTAAATAGATTAATCATTACTTCATTAAAGATGTATCCATTGGGTTGAGCAGCAGATTGAATAAGTATAGCCTTTATGCCATCTCTTCCTTATATCAGTTCATCTCTTTCTCTCCAAGTCTCTGAGATATTGGGTTAATAAAAGTTCCAGGCTTTTTTATGTCTTTGAGAACAATCTGAAGAAAATAGAGTCAATGGTCTGATCATATGCATCAGCAGTTTGTTAATTTAATTTCAGCTAGAGTTGGTCAGACTCCCTCGAGGGAAATGGTTGACATGAGAAAATTAGTGCCAGGTTCAGCTGTGCTGCTCCCCAAGTCTATATTTAACCTTAAGATCTTAAAGAAATTACAAGAGAACCTGTGAGCAATAGTAAAAAGATGTTACAGTTCACAGAGTGTTCACTACTTTCTTTACACAGAGGGGATATAAGTAGCAGTTTACTGTGTAAATAAATACAGATTTCCATACTTTCATTTCATACGTTCACACTTACAAATAATCAGATATAGTAAAAGATGGGTATGGGTATTTGGCGTCCAAGGGAAGGGCTCTAAACTGAATTTGGCCCAAACCCAGAGTACTCTCCCATATCCCTGGCTGGGATAAGAACAGGCCGAGAGTGAGGAGTTGGGGTGGTGGAGGAACATCTGTGATTTATAGGCCTCCTCTCGTGCTGATTGGGTAATTGGGTAGATCATTTGAATGTGTTCCTCCCGAATTTTTTAATAAAGCATCATGGGCCAGATTTACTAACAGCTTGCGACAGCGCAAACTTTGAAAAATTTGACCTGAAAAGGTGTGGACACATTATTTTTGCGGCTGACCTTATTGCAAACATTTGTGGGAGTTTCCCTTTCAGGGAACATTCTCAGTAATGTTCTGTAATGTTCTCAGTAATTCTCGTAACATTCTGGCAAGGTTCTTTCGCAGTTCTTCCAGTAACATTAATAGAATGTTTGTTTAAAGTCTGGTCTTTAATAATGTTCACAAAAACGTTATTTATATATCAATCATAGGATGTTTTTTTTTCTGAAACTTATTTTAAATTATCAATAGACCATTAAAAAGTAGCAAGCCTGTTTGCAAAATGATAAAATAGAATGTTCCCTTTATGTTGAAAAAATTAAAACTTTAAAAAAAATTCTGAGAAGATTCAGAAATAATACAGAAGCTACAGAAACTGTACCCTCCCAACATAAAAAAACTATGTGCTTCCCACTAAGACACAACACATTTAATGTACTACAGTATTTACATAGCTTACCATGCATGGCTTTCCTTAACATCACTGTTTAGTCCATGTGTCATGGTTGTCGACTTTGAATAAGAGAAGAGATATCAAAAGTCTTAAAGATAGACAATCTAACACACAATGTGAGGCCCCTGATGGACTGCGAGAAAGAGTTCAGGGATGGGCCGTGGCCGAATGAACGATGGGGGTCCAATCTCTCCAAAGCACTGAATCAAATCATTGCTTCCAGCTGCAGAACGAGATATGTGGTGTGTGTATGATTCAGAAAAAGAGTATGTGAGAAAAGGAGACAGAGTGTGGGTGTGTTTAACACAGAGTGTTCTTCTTGATAAATTCCTCGGATGAAAAGAAGCTGGGCCCACTGAGGACTTCCATCTGTGTGCTTCTTATAATCTTAGTCTCCAAAAGGAATAAAAGAGAGATAGCATGTGAGAACTCCGAATTACAGACAGAAAAATAGAGAATGGCATGTGGCATTTTGAGGTGATTACATTTTCCCCAAATAAACATTACACGCAAAAGGGGTCATTAAGAATAAAAATGGGGGAAAAACACACACACAAACATGCCCATATAATTATTACTCAATGCAGTCTGCATGGCTACATTCCACAAATAAAGTTTTGCGAATAAGCCTCAATCTATAATCAGCCTAATTTGGTTAAACGCATTTAGCACAAGTTTAAAGTACATGATGTTTCATTAACAAAGTTTGGAAGGAACATGTTCAAATTATCTATCCGATCAACATTTCAATCAGAAATAAACATGTCTATCCAGTCAGATATATATATATATATATATATACACTCACCTAAAGGATTATTAGGAACACCATACTAATACTGTGTTTGACCCCCTTTCACCTTTAGAACTGGCTTAATTCTACGTGGCATTGATTCAACAAGGTGCTGAAAGCATTCTTTAGAAATGTTGGCCCAAATTGATAGGATAGCATCTTGCAGTTGCAAGAAAACATCACCCACACCATTACACCACCACCACCAGCCTGCACAGTGGTAACAAGGCATGATGGATCTATGTTCTCATTCTGTTTACGCCAAATTCTGACTCTACCATCTGAATGTCTCAACAGAAATCGAGACTCATCAGACCAGGCAACATTTTTCCAGTCTTCAACTGTCCAATTTTGGTGAGCTTTTGCAAATTGTAGCCTCTTTTTCCTATTTGTAGTGGAGATGAGTGGTACCCGGTGGGGTCTTCTGCTGTTGTAGCCCATCCGCCTCAAGGTTGTGCGTGTTGTGGCTTCACAAATGCTTTGCTGCATACCTCGGTTGTAACGAGTGGTTATTTCAGTCAAAGTTGCTCTTCTATCAGCTTGAATCAGTTGGACCATTCTCCTCTGACCTCTAGCATCAACAAGGCATTTTCGCCCACAGGACTACCGCATTCTGGATGTTTTTTCCCTTTTCACACCATTCTTTGTAAACCCTAGAAATGGTTGTGCGTGAAAATCCCAGTAACTGAGCAGATTGTGAAATACTCACACCGGCCCGTCTGGCACCAACAACCATGCCACACTCAAAATTGCTTAAATCACCTTTCTTTCCCATTCTGACATTCAGTTTGGAGTTCAGGAGATTGTCTTGACCAGGACCCACACCCCTAAATGCATTGAAGCAACTGCCATGTGATTGGTTGATTAGATAATTGCATTAGTGAGAAATTGAACGGGTGTTCCTAATAATCCTTTAGGTGAGTGTATATATATATATATATAACATATATATGAATATAATATGTTATAATATAAGTATAATATATATATATGTATATGCAGTCGATTCACCAACAGTACGTTCCTCAACAGTTTTCAGCCTCCTTCCTCCACCCTGACTCCTCACTCTTGGCTGGTTCCTACCACAGTCAGGAATACAGGGGGAGTACTCGGGTTCGGGCCAAAACACAGAGCTTGGAGCCCTCTCCTCAGACAGCATGCCAAATACACATACTATTTACTCTAATTTGATTATTTGTAAGTGTGTACTCATGAAATTATGAATTAAATGTTGCATGGATTTTCCACATTGGATTTTTCAGTTTCCAAAGTTTAGCTTTCTTTCATTTCAGGGGGCTTTCACATTGGCAGTTTATTTCGGAACGGGGCACGGTTCTCATGAAAAATCGCTAATGTGAACGCTGTCATGGGACCCGGGTGCGCACTGGGGTACCGAGACTACCTGGAAGAGGTGGTCTGAGTTCGGTTGCTCCCGAACCGCGCCGCGGTTCGCGTGAATGTGAAAGCAACACGGACTCGGGTGCACACTTGTTCAGGAAGTAAAGTAACCTGCGCATGCGTTTTAGCTTATTGTGATGTATTCGATTAAATAAAACACTTAAGGGATGATTTACATTTATTCATTTAGCAGATGCTTTTATCCAAAGCGACTTACAAATGAGAACCATAGAAGCAGTTAAACTAACAGCAGGACAACAAAATGTAAGTGCTATAACCTTTCACAGTTTGATCCAACGTAGAACCCGTATTTTTTTTATTTTTTTTTAATTTATAATATGATATGATAGTGTTTATAATATGATATATGATAGTGTTGATGATTTACCTTGGATACAAGCGAGAATGAGCCTGCAGTGTATTCGTGAATTGCGCGTGGAATCAGGGCAACAAATTTGGAAATGTTGTCTCCTCAAAAAGAGTCCGTTTGCAAGCAGCAGAAGTCCACCTCTTGTGACACACGCACAGTAAACCTGTAGTGTTCACTCAACTGCGCATAGCAGCAAATTAATAAAAAAATATATATATATTGACCACGTTCTATTTTCTATCATGCGCCATGCACGTATGACGTAATATGCACGCAAACGCACCAGGGTTCGATAGAATCAAGCTGTGTGTGAAACCAGACCAACGCTCCGGGGGCGCCCGGGATCAAATGCTCGGACCGCAGCAAACGAGCCCAGTATAAAAGCCCCCTAGTGTCATAGTTGTTTACACACAACTTGTTTTTGCATTTTTTTTGCATTACACTGCACTGCTTCTCCGTTGTTTTCTATGTAAACATGTTTGACCATTACATTTGAGTCTTTTGCACTGCCTCGCTCATGACACAGCGTTCTATGGTGATCAAGTTAAAAATAGTTCAACATTTAAAAAACGTGTCTTGATACTTGTTCGATGTGAAGCACACCCTAGTGGCAATTTACATTGAACATGTTTTTGTGTTCCACAGCATGCTTTTTATTGTTTTTATACCAAGTTATGGCATGAAACTAGATGGCTGATAGGTCCTTAACTTAAAATCCTTAACTTTCTGCTTGTTTGGGGTGTGTGCTTTGTCCAATCTCATTCTGTCTATGTTCAAATGCACAAATATATGCATATCTGCCTATGCAGCTTGTTTTCTCACTCGACAGCACGTATACGTGAAGACTTCAGATGCAAAAGCCTCTAAGCCCGTCTAAAGTTTTTGTTTAATATTGACATTTTTATCAGGTTCCTGTGTAGGTTTTCTGCCCAAATACCGGCATTTTTGAATGAACTGAGCATTCACTCAATATTAGTATCTCATTTTTGACAGAGGTGGCTTTTGGAGGTTTTTGCATCGGAGGTATTCATATGCTTGTATTGTCTATTTCTTCCATTAACATGTGCAACTATGCAAGTGAAAAGTTGCTTTACAAATGTATAGCAATAGTTTCTTTCAGCTGTTGCACAACTGTGCTCCAAACTAAAAAATCTAGAGCGACTGGGAAAAGCTGCTCAACTGTGGAAAGCCTTCAACTATCTGGAAAATATTTTTGTGTGGGGAGGGCTGAGCACTTTTCTCATGTCTTGTCTCCTGCTTTGTTGTGGGGCTATTTCATGTATGTTACATGTGCAGCAGCAGCATGTCTTAGATGCTCACAATCGATTATCTGTTGAATCCGCCAGCCCATATAAGTTCAACTTCCTTTTAAAAAAAATTGTGTTTAACAGCAAAATTTGTGGTGAAAAACATTTTCAATGATGCTACAGACAATTTAATCAGAGAGTCAAAACCAGAGACGGACTGATTATTGGGAGATACAATGGTCTGTGGCTCTACCATTGGAGAAAGTGTAATGGCTAACTTGGATCACATATGCCTTGATAATTCAGCCTTGATGTCATTGATTTCTTTCAAAGTTATGCGACCATCAATGCCATAGAAATGAATGAGAAGTGCAGTAAACTGAATTCTACCTGTCTCGCAATTGTCCGTGATTCATTGAATGATAACATCCATTAAAAAACGGCCTCTGGTCTCCTTCTCTGCGTAGCACAGCATTAGCAGGCATTACGTTTTTATTTGTATTTAATTTGTTGTTTTTTTCTAACCTTGCTAAACAAGCACAATGTGCCAAAAAGTTATTTAGCTCCACCCACTCCCATGAAGCACCACAAATGACTTAATTGCACCAAAGTCTCCCTGCGCTCTCAAAAAACTTTGTGCATATGCATATTTTGCAATAATCTTAAAATAGGTTGTTTTTGTATATACATGAGTAGTTTTATATATGTTTTTATGATTGTTTTTATTTTTATTATGTTGTTCTCAATGCTTCATGGGATCGTAGTTTGTTCCCTCACTAAAGCCTTTGAATACACAGTCTTACCTTTGTATTTTTTTTTTTTTTAAATACTCTTTTTGCTTCAAATCAAACTTTTTAATGTTATGATTCACCTCATAGCTGGTTGGCTTGATTCATGGTTATAACACTGTAACAGACTTTGTAATGGAGAAATGAAGGCAAAAAATACTTCTGGAACAACACCACTGAAAAATTGTGCGGGCACTCTTGCAATATATGAACAGCCACATATTCAATACAACCAATAGTTATTTAGGTCACCTGCATGAAACAAGATTGTGTTCTTTCATTTTGTATACTATGTTCTATATCAGTCAAATTGATTATCATTAGTATCACCAGCGTGTCTTGATATCAGTCTCTCTCTCTCTCTCTCTCTCTCTCTCTCTCTCTCTCTCTCTCTCTCTCTCTCTCTCTCTCTCTCTCTCTCTCTCTCTCTCTCAACACAGTCTCACAGCACCTCCCCTTCTTTGGTCAGACCTTTTCTGCTTGGTCTCAGATGGAGAGAACTGAAGAGGAGGAGGGTTTTCAGTGTGCGTATGCAGCAGAATGTGACTAAAGTGCTGACTGCTTATACCTGAGCGCCAACTCCGGGAGGACGATATGCGTTGTTGTTCACGCAGAAATCGCAGAAATGAACTATTATGTTTTCTTCATTGCTGTGTGCTCAAAAGTCCATATCCGCTTTTATCACGGTTCAGTTTTTCAGAGTACGTTCACCATTTTTATCTGAAAATCCCAAAATTAATGTCTGTGTCTTAGACTCTTAGTTCATTATTGTTTTGCAAAATCTACAATTAATAGGATCACTGTAGTTTATTTGGATTCTTCCCAGATAACAGGTCACATTCTCAGAACTCTATGAACAAATATTCTTCCAGTAACAATAATAGAACCTTTGTTCAAAGTTTAGCTGTTCTTAAATAATGTTCTCAAAATGTTAGCCCAAAAATAGTATCTAATAGTTCATTGGATATTTGTCTATATAAGCCTATATATAACCTATATAAGGTTGTTGTTGTTGGGGGGGGGGGGGGGGGGTTGCTTCCTCTGATGGACCACCATTATTTTCCAAAAACTCATACCACCTTTTGCCCCCTCTCTTCCATATTTTAGCATTTTAAAAAAAAGTTACTTCCCTTTTAAATTACATTTCTCAAAATCTATCTAAGAAATCCATCCAAAAATCCATCGCTTGTAATGATATGAGCTTCTCTAGTCCTGCTTTTCTGCACATCACATGAGAGCCTTGGAAATTATGGGCTAAATGGACTCTTAAGAGGGTTTCCTAAGTGCCAAGATGGACCAGGGTCTTGTCCTGTCAACTTCAGTGTTTAGCACTTTCTGATGGACGCTATTTTGGGTTCAAGCTACACCACTTTACACTGAAATTACCATTTTGCAAGCGAGCCAGTAAGTGAGAAGCAGTTTCCCCTCCCCTTAATTGTCACCATCCATAGACGTGAAAATGCACTATCCAAACTTAAATGGACCTAAGGTTGTTCTCTTTTCAAGGAAGACACTCAGGAGATTATTGCTGAGGTGAAAGCACTTAAAAAATAAGTTATAGAAGTTAAAATTTATTATAAAGCAAATGATATCTAAATGCTATAAAATAAATCTAAAAAATGCTATAAAATCAAAGCCATAAATCTAACCAAGTTGTGTTCCAAATTTGAAGTTGATATCACCAAAATGAAAGGTCCCTTAAGATTTGATTTAGACGCTGTTCCAAAAATAGCCACAGAGTGTAACCCATAGTGCGTATCATTTTTTGTATGCATTCTCCTGTCACAAATTAATAAATGTATGTCACAATATCACTTCTATCACAATGACCAAACATGGAAAATTGAGTCTCAGGGCTGGTAAGGCAATGTCTTGTTTCAAAATGGTTTTCACAGGATGAATACTGAGGGTGTAAGCTTTCGAATGACAATTTATGATAATTGATCAAATATGACATAAAAGGGTTTGAGTGTTAGAGCTCTTTTGGTAGATCCAGACAGGATGCTTTTCCTGCATTTCCCTTTCGGATTATTCTAAATCAGAGGCACTTCCTTTGAATAACAATCCAACGTCAATCCCAAACTGTTATCCAAGATCAAGAGGTAGCACAAAATTTGAATGAATAATATCCCCAAATACAAAATACAGAATAACTTTTCAGTTTTTTTGAAGAAAGTAAAAACAGTCCAATGACACACAGCTTTATTCAACTTTGAGTCTCAACATCATATAATAGGTGTGATATGAAAAAAATGCTGGAGAGATATGGGAAAAACATCAGGCCTGAAGTCCAAATCGCAATCAGCAATACTGTAGCGTGAAAGCTACAGCTATTACACTACAGAAATAATAAATGAATGTTAGGTATTTGGTAATGCACTCTATTCATCTTTTTGAATGCTGCTAATGGCACGAAACACACTGCATGAACTCTGCAAATTCAAAAGGAAGCATAATTTAATATCAATCAATCAAGAGCTACTGTTCAGTGACTTTAGTGTAAAAGCAGAAAGAAGTGGTTGATGGAAGGGCGAACAGCATATGAAGGGAGAGAGTCTCTCCGCACGGTTAAAAGCCCCACAGCATTGGAAACGTGTTTGTGTGTGGGTGTACAGTTTCTGATTTTGCACACAATGGCTCATCAGTTCTTGGGTTACAGCTCCTGTTGTACGCTATTAATCACATTGTGCATACCTAATGGTGTAGAAATAATTCAAATCATAGAAATGACCATTGTGAAGCTACAGACAAAATAAAACATCATTTTCTGAATTTATTCATGCGTTTTGTGCAATATTCATCCCAAAACCTGATGGCACAGGGGAGGCAGATGAAATCGGATGTCTTTTATGAAACCAGAAATAAGCTCACTAAGAACAGAGCAAAATAAGGAAAAAAACATAAGAACTGTTTTGAAACCTGCTTTAAAAGTTTATATGTGTTATAAACTTTAACTTCACCGGAGCAGTGCTCATGTGTGCGATGCTGAAAAGGCATTTAGCGAGATGCGGTTCAATATTGATCGCTTGATCCTCCAATTTTTTTTTTTTTTTTTTTTGTTCATATTAATATTCTGAGCTGACCTACAAAGGCAAAAAGCAGTAACTTCAATTTGGTCAAAAATTTGTTGTTTATATTTTGGGGACATTCAAGACCTCCTTTATCATATGAGTCAATTCTGTTGTTTCTTTGTGAAAATAATGGGTTGTCTTAACTAGTTGTCACGTTTTGATGTTTTTAGTTCTGTTTTGAGATCTTGTTTCCCCCTGTCTTTGTGATTTTGGTTTAGTCCTGTTAGTTTTCCCGCTCCTCGTTTGTGTTCAGTTTCTTCACCTGTTTTCAGTTAATTATCTCGTTTGGTTCAGTTCATTTAAGCCCTGTGTTTTCCCTCAGTGTTTGTTGGTCGTCGTCAATGTACGGTTGTGTTATTACTGAAGTCCTGGAGTCTGTTCCTTTGTTCTAGTATGTTCCTGAAGTTGAGTTTTGTTAAATAAATCAACTATATTGAACCTCCCTTGTCCTCGTCTTCGGCTACCTGCACGCAACCCTGACACTAGTGTTGTCACGATACTAAAAATTTTGTTTCGATACCGATACCAAGTCAGGTATTGCGATTTCGATACTTTTTCGATACTTTTCCTGAAAAGGGAGAAACACTCTCAAATATAATTGCTGTGCTTTATTTTAAAACCGGGACAACATTCTAATCATACAACACACTAATAAATGAACATATGAACAGCAGATATGTTAAACATTTGATCAAAATACTTGGGGGCTCAAGCTTACACTTGAGTAAAGCAAACTGTATTTTTATGTAATTTATGTAATACATGAAACCTTATTGTAAAGTGTTAACGATTAGTTATACACCGATTCAGACGTCTCGTGAGTTCAGTGTTGGAAAGATCAGTTGTTTAAACCATTCATTAAAACGAATCGGTTCAAATGAGTCATCGCGAATTGGACGTGTCATTATCGGACGTGTGCGCGTTGTGTGATTATCCCCGCAGTTTAGGAAATCCCACAAAATTTGTGTCATCACAGAAAACATTTCATCACTGGCTAGTTTTTTTCGTTTATTTAAAGTGTGGTTTATGTCAGCTGAATGTGCGGAACGCTTTTCAGAGAAGATAATGCAACGTATTTTAGCACAATTCAGGAAAACAAATCTCCGAATGCTCCACATGAAACTTTAGTGTCCCGACCTTACCATCGTGTCGATTTATTTTGATTAATATGTGGGAGAGAGCAAGACAGCGCTTAATTTTGAGACGGAAGCATTGTTTACTTTCGCCTGGCTCCGCAGAGAGAGAGAGAGAGAGAGAGAGAGAGAGAGAGAGAGAGAGAGAGAGAGAGAGAGACGGTCGCTACCTTGGTTTCTCCTTGGCTCTTGGAAGTTAAGACTGTTAAGACTAGTGTTGCACGGTGCACTGATACTTCAAAAGTATCGCGATACTCGGAAATTAAAAATGTCACGATACCTAAATTTATTAGTATCGATACTTTTTTCAGCAAAGAAGCTGCAGTTGTCATGTGACAAACACTACCGCCAAAGTCTTGATCGGTAAGTAATGTAACTTAGATGAACTGCTGCGCATGTGACAGGGCGCATGTTTAACTGAACGAGCAGAGAGAGAGAGAGAGAGAGAGAGAGAGAGAGTGCACGCGCGCGCGACCGTCTCTCTCTCTCTCTCTCTCTCTCTCTCTCTCTCTCTCTCTCTCTCTCTCTCTCTCTCTCTCGATACTAGTAAAGTATCGATACTAATAAATTTAGGTATCGTGACATTTTTAATTTCCGAGTATCGCGATACTTTTGAAGTATCGGTGCACCGTGCAACACTAGTCTTAACAGTAACTTCCAAAAGCCAAGGAGAAACCAAGGTAGAACACCATAACACCAGTTACCACTCTTTGCCTTTGTTTTGGAACGCTTGAATTGAGTTTGAGTGCTCTGCTAATGTTCAGCCGTTGTTTAGAAGTTACTGTGCCGGCCTGGAGTTACTGCATTCTGCCTTTGTTTTACTCTCCATTAAAGTTTGCTGCATTTAAAGGGGTGGTTAAGTATGATTTCACTTTTCTAACTTTAGTTAGTGTGAAATGTTGCTGTGTGAGTATAAACAACATCTGCAAAGTAAAGTTACAATGTCTAAAGCTGGTAGACTACACAACATTCTTCCCAGGTTAGTGACATCACCAACCCTAAAATGTACATAAATCCCACCCCTGGGAATACGCAGTCCATGTTGAGAAGAGGAAAAGTTGTTGTATAAGAGTGCATTTGTGAGTTAGCTCAAACTTTAGCATCCATCTTTTCACATGTAGAAAGTCACTCTGTGTGTATCTCACAACAGTTCCTATAGAGTGATTTATAGATTACCATGACAGAATATCCTAATTGAAGATAGTTAACTCCACATAAGCAACATAAATTCATCAACTAACCATTCAGAGATGTCCTGTTGCATTTTACATGTTGTCACCTCTTCTTGAGTCTCTCCATCTTTGTCTGACTCTGTTTTAACATTAAAGGCAGGAAAGTTTCTGTAATTTAAAAAAAAAAAAAAGTGTGTCTGTGTGAGGTGATCGCAGCTGCTAACACACAAGCTCTTGAAACCCCGCCCTCTGCAGCAGCTCATATGCATTTAAAGGGCCAGGCACAAAACGGTGCGTTTTTGCAAACCCTCAAAAAGTGACAACTTTAACATGCTATATACAAATATCTCTGGGGTATTTTGTGCTAAAACTTCCCACACACACTCTGGGGACATCAGAGATCTATTTTACATCTTGTGAAAATGGCATTTTACCACCCCTCTAAATGACGGTGTAGCCTGTGTCATACATCTGTCACTGAAGCACTACACACGACACGATACCTGAATAAAAGTGTAGCAAATAGGTGCGGCCGAGAGAGCTCAACGTGCTGCAAGCTAAAGAAGACGCATGCAATTAGAAAAAAACGTATGCAAACAGAAAAACGCATGCAAATAGAAAAAAACGCATGCAAATTGAAAAAACACCCGCAAATTAAGAAAACATCTTCATCAGTTTCACAACACACGTGTGCTCCAAATACTCACAACACAACCAAATAGAGAAACGCGCTGCAAAAGTTCACAACACAACCAAATACAGAAACGCGCTGCAAAAGTTCACAACACAACCAAATACAGAAACGCTGCAAGTAACACAGACCACAACGGAAATGTTTCCGGGGAACCAAATAAGTGACGGACCCGGCTGGGACGTGCTTATTGTTCGTGAGCATCCCTATCCGGTTGTTAAGTCGTGACGTAAGCGCTCCTGTTTCCGGGTCCAAAGGCCGGGTCCTCTCTACCTACCTACCGCTTTCGCCGGAGTTTTAACGTGTTCCCGTGTAGTTTAAATAGATCGGAGTTAAAAAAAAACAAGTGACATTTAACTGTCATCTACTGCTTTCCCTGTGACGAGAAATATAAGAGAAAATGGCGGCAGTTGATAAGGTAAGTTACAAATCTTAAACGAATGAAGAAACTTTGGCGCCAGTGGGTGCTATCCCTTAATCCCTAGCAACACCCACTGGCACTGAAGCGAAAAAAGCCCTTTAAGAAAAGGTTTTATGTAGTCTAGGATCTGAAAGACGAGCGGAGCGCTTGGGCCCGGAAGAGGCTAAACGTCACGCGTGACGTCAGACTAAACAACCGAATACCCTACTCCCTTCGAAGGGCAGATGGCAGAGCTTTTCAAGTGGGACTTTGGAGTGAGCGTGGCACTAGTGTCCCATTTATGTAGCCGTTTAGAACGCACTTGATGAAGGGAGCAACGAAAGACAACGTAATTTCCAACGTAATTATTTTTACCTGGGATGTTCCCATGACAACGCAGCAGTTGTCCATCAGCTGAACTGCTGTTCTGACGACAGAAATATATTGCTGTTAATATAACGGTTGCAAATAAATGTATTTGTTTATTTTTCCTTTACAAAAAAGAAATGTTACAATATGCGTTTATTTAAACTTTGGACCCTACATTACCTATCATTTCTTATGAAACTTTTCTTTATGAAAATTTAAACATAACATGAAACAATTTGTATAGTGTAACTGATGTATAGATTAATATCTTGCCTTCATGTTCGTCTTCTCTATCTTTTTTATTTATATTTTAGTTTCCAGCTCATTGTTCTTTTCTCATTTGTATTCTGATGACATTGAACATATTGTTAATACATTTTGTATACTGTACACAAGTTGTATGTAATAAAAAATGAATCTCTGTGTGTTTTGCGGGGTAAAAGATTTTTTTATATATAAAATAAAATAAAGTAGAATTTTGAGCTGTAAGCAAAGAGTATAGAAGAACTATAAAAAAGTATAATATTACAATATATTATAATATTGTTTATATATACAATATATTACAATATTACTTTAAAATTATAGTTAATTTATAAAAAATATACGTTCTTTGCTGTAAGCACGTCCTGTCTATCACGTCCCAGCCGGGTCCGTCTCCGTCACTTATTTGGTTCCCCGGAAACATTTCCGTTGTGGTCTGTGTTACTTGCAGCGTTTCTGTATTTGGTTGTGTTGTGAACGTTTGCAGCGCGTTTCTGTATTTGGTTGTGTTGTGAACTTTTGCAGCGCGTTTCTCTATTTGGTTGTGTTGTGAGTATTTGGAGCACACGTGTGTTGTAAAACTGATGAAGATGTTTTCTTAATTTGCGGGTGTTTTTTTCTATTTGCATGCGTTTTTTTCTATTTGCATGCATTTTTATCTATTTGCATGCGTCTTCTTTAGGTTGCAGCACGTTGAACTCTCTCGGCCACCGTAGAGTGGTTGTTTTTACTAAAACATTTAAGGATGGCCCATTGCTCTCGAAGGAAAATGATGGTTGAGATGGTTTTGAAACGCAGACATCAAGGTCAAGATAAGAAATTGTGTAAGACAAAAGATGCATTTGACAAACAAATTAGACAGATCGTAATCTACTTAATTTAGCTAGCTAGCAGGGTATAGCATAAATAGGCTAGTCAGTTATCCAATGAATAGGATACGAAACTGCTCCATTTATCAAAGCAATTGTAAATCATCCAAAATAAATGCCATGATCACTAGATTGTTACTATAATGATTTTGTAAATGGTGATCAGCAACCAAATATTGATTATGTGGAAATTACTGTCATTTGCCTTGGTGTGACTTCTCACTTTTTGCAGACAAATCAAAGGCAGAGTACAGTAACTTCAAAACTGTGGTCAAAAGTCAAAAGTGAGCTCAATATTTTTTATGTTGATTTTTTGTTGTTTGGTCAATGTACAAGAATGTGACTGCTGATCCCATGCCTCCTCCACTGTGAATGGACGGCTGGGTAAAATGTGTCAGTGACAAGCAAAGTTGGAAATCTTTTCAACTCTTGGCGACGAGGAAAAAAAATGATGAAGCAAGTGGTGCAACTGTCAAAGACATCCCTATAGTGCAAGCCTGTTCAGTGTGAATCTACACCATTATAAGAGAGCTTTACAACAACTAATTTACATCAGAGCTTCTGTTTGTCTGGGGAAATGTACCTGTGATTTCAGAGGTGTTGGGTTGATTGAATTGGTTTCATTGCTTGGCACTGGAGTCAAGTCAATGTCAGGCACCTTTGTCATATCAGCTTAATTAAATCAATAAATCACTCCTTGGGGTCCCTAATTCAAGAAACGTAATTCAGCCCCAGTGCAACACTAACTTTATAAATTTGCCAGGGAGACAGGGCGAAAGAGGCAGGTGTCATTAAAGCACATATTTAAAGCCCATTGAATTTTTTTTTCTTGTGGCTGAAAACTGTAAACAGGATTTATGCATTTTAATTAAGCATTTCTATAATTACCTTTATTTACGAGTGCAGAGGCCAGGCTGAGAAAATTGGTCCATTACTGGTGTCTGGGGACTCTAGATTTTTTCTTTCTCTCTCATTAATCCTACAACACAAGGACACAATCCTTGCATGGTCATATATGTCACGCATGAGAAAACATCACATTTAAATCTGAACGTCATTGATTTGTAAGAATGCTGGTTTCAGGTGCAGCCAAAATTCTATAGATCAGGTCATTGAAATTAAAGGCCCGATTTTGTCAGGAAGGATGGAAGCCAAGGCTGCAGAAAAGAATTTCAGAAAGAGAGGAATGAATTTGGAATGAAAGTGGAAATCTAGAAAAATTCAGCCCAAACCTCTCACACGCCACAGGTGACAGTATTATATTGTATATCTGTAATGAGGTGAAACAGAGGCTGACTCTTCACATTTAAGTGTGCCCTGTCATAGTTACGTTTTGCAGCCAGTTTAGTGCTTTCTGTGGCAGTAATGGAAGATGCCATATTAGATAACTATGTGACAGTAGTACCAAAACTAATCTTGACAAACTATATTCTCATTTTGAAAGCTTACAATCTTTAGGTTCCATATTTTGTGTCTGATTTTAGCAGTAATTTATCAATTTGCAACAATCATACTCATAAGACATGTTTAGACCTTAATTTTTAAATAGCGATGAACATGAAAAATCATGAAAAATTAGTAGACACCTCTCTGTTTGTTTTCATGCCAAGAGATTTTTTTAGAAAAAAAGGAATGAAAATGTTTTAAGCTTTACTGAGATTTTGTGATATGTGTATAGGGAAACACGTTGGCATTGTCCTTCACAATAAAATATTCAAAAAATGTCTGCCCCGTCCCTTTTACTGCTGTACTCTGACTGTCTATGGCTTCAGTGGGAATATATCAGTATGTCACATAAATGAAAAGATGCTTACTCTATATCAGGAGAACTGAATGGTCTGCTGTTTGGATGACTGAACTGCCTTTGTTGCTATAGCCAGAAGGACCCCTGCTGGAGAGAAAAGAAATATTTTGTGTGTGTGTGTGTGTGTGTGTGTGTGTGTGTGTGTGTGTGTGTGTGTGTGTGTGTGTGTGTGTGTGTGTGTGTGTGTGTGTGTGTGTGTGTGTGTGTGTGTGTGTGTGTGTGTGTGTGTGTGTGTGCGTTCTGACCAAGAGCTTAAATATAACAATTAAATTGGAATCAATAGTACCACAATAATATCTGCTGATTTCAGCAGGCAGGATGTTGCTGTTTTGTGTGCAATGTGGATCAGACAGTCAGTGAGTGGACTGTAATCGCTCCTTGGGAGTATTTACGATATGGAATCATGTTTTGAATCAAATTCTTTAGCTTTCTGTAAGCACTGAAACTTTTAGCTGCTTCAATGAGTCTAAGGCACTATTTCCCATAAAGCTGCTTTATAACCATATGTATTGGGAAAAATGGCCATAAAAAGATATAGATTTAGTATAAATAGATTTAAATTCAAGGATGTAAAAAATTATGTTTCGGTGGACAGTAAAATCACATAAAAAGCCTTCATTCCTGTACTAATTTAATAGTAGCTACTTGATTTATGTTGATGGACCTGTAATACCAAGTTTAACCAAACGAGGGCAACACAAACACAATTTTTATGTCAATTCAGCTTCCTATTTGTCATATGGCACAGTTTATCTTACTGTAAACATGACTTTTCTTAATGGCTAATGGGACTGCAGCTACTAAATGTCAGTAGTTCATGGGATTAACTTTAGTTCACGAGTTAAATTTATCAAAATAATAATAATTATTATTAAAAAATAGCTTTAAAACCTGATGGTACATCTCATTTTCAAGCATGGAAAATCTATATACAATCTAAAATAGTCACAGAAAATGTATGGACATTTCCATTGATTCATTTCATTTTTTAGTTACCCTCCACTCTAAAATAAAATAAACACCTATATAAAATATTTATAAATGTATATAATAATAATATAATGTATATTATATTTACGGATCCACAAATGAAAGTCATGTAAATTCACTGTTTAGAAAGGTGTGTGACCCTGCACACAGGATCACCACCACACTGCAGTCTGCAAATGAGGGTTGAATGCCTCTAACAGGATGTGCACATTTGAATGGATTCTGATGTTTCTCTTGTTCAACTAATTTGTCAGAGGTTAATAAAGCATATGTGTTGCACTTTCTAAGCCCTAGGAGTAGCATTCAATAGCTTGTTTGTTTATTTATCTTTCTTCATCTCACTGAATAGGTTAGTACTTGGAGCTCAGAAATGAAGCAGGCCTTGAGGCTTCTGAGCCAATCTATTTTTTTTTTACTTCTGTCATTGTTATGGTCTCTCATAAAGGATCTCTTGGATGCGGCTTGCCTGAGGGCATTCGAGAGAGAAAGCTAATGAAAAACTTGAGTGGAGCGGACTAAACATCAGAGAACATACACTGCAGACTTATAAGAGAACAGCTTGTTTCTGAACCGGCAGGAAACCCAAGCCTTTTTGATACATGTGACATCAGAACAGCATAAATGATTATTGCACACAGACATGCTTGTATGAAGCCTAGTGTGTGTGTGTGTGTGTGTGTGTGTGTGTGTGTGTGTGTGTGTGTGTGTGTGTGTGTGTGTGTGTGTGTGTGTGTGTGTGTGTGTGTGTGTGTGTGTGTGTGTGTGTGTGTGTGTGTGTGTGTGTGTGTGTGTGTGTGTGTGTGTGTGTGTGTGTGTGTGTGTTGTGCAAGCAGAAGGCTTGCATAGGCTAGGACAGCAGTACTCTCGCAGGGCTCCTGTGCAGGCAGGCAGGAGTCACAGATGGGCAGCTGTCACGTACACTCAACCTCATCAGAGCCACAAATGCGTCCTGCTACTAACCGTCCAGAGAATCTGCACTGAAGATAATTATCTTACTTCCAGAAGTACCAAGCTAGTTTTCTAATGTAGGCCATAGAGGAACACATTATTTATATGTTGCTAATTAGAATAGTCAGTATTGTATGTTCCAGCAAAATATGTTTTATTTTTTCACAACACATAGTATTTGAGATTGACAACAGTATTTTATAACAGGTGTGACTCCTAAACTGTCAAGTTCACACTTACATACCGTATTCGAGTTGCAACTGTATGAACCAATGTGAATCATCATTCTTGCGCTAGACATGAATTTCACCAACTAACGACGTCCATAAAATCTTATCGCAGTTGACGAGAAAAGAATCCAAGCAGCCTAAAACATACGAAACACACATGTAACACACTGAATCGCATCGTGATGTAGGCCTACTGTATGCCCTGACTCCAAGTTTTACGAAATTTATTTTCCAAATAGAATCAGTTTTATTTTTGAATGAGTTAAAGGACCACAGGCACGTGCACAGGTAGGGCTCAACCTGTGCAGAGCACATGCCCTTTTTGCTCTTACACTCGAAGTGCCCTTTCTTTGGTGGTGTTTTTTTTTTTTTTCTTATATAAATCAATGCTATTGGTCACCCTTTACGTCTGTCTGTCTGTTTTAAAATATTTAGCCAATGACAGTTCTTAAAAAGAGCTTGTGTAAATCTTGTTCGATCCTCAAACTGTCAGTAAAGCTGATAACTCCGCCCCCGCTATCGTGACTGAATGAAATGAAGCTCCGCCGCAGCCGCACAGCAGACAGCAGCTGAACGAAGTTTTTCAAGGGTAAACATCTTGTTGTTTGAATAAGTACTAAACACTTTGTCTATAAAAGCTCATATTTTATTTATTTAATGTCTGACTGAGACATGTGGGACCTGAGAGGGAGGTCTAGGCTAGCAACGTTAGTCAATACATAGCCTACACTTAAATAGCCTGTGCATAAAGTAGCATTTCAGCTTTTAGAAAATGCGATTTTGGTCAAATGTATTTTACAACAGGAAAAACTGAGCGTCTAACAAACTAGTAATCCGTTGATGAAAATGTAGCCTATGCCGCCGGCGCCGTTTTAATGACGGACAAAATGCACATTTGCACGCATTCGCTGGTCAAAAAACCCGTAACTGTATTTGAGTTTGACTTTTGTAAAATGTTAACGATATATTCATAATACAACAACATATACTTTGTTTTTAGCATCGGAAAATCATAAGCACAGGCGCGCCCCCGTGCTGTTTTGTACTGAAACTACACAAAGCGACGAGTGATCCTCGTCACCTAGGTCATATTTCTAAGAAATTTTCTTCTTTGATTTATGATTGCTGATACACTTAATTTATTAACATTTCATCTTGTTATGGTAATATTAAATTATGGTTAATTCAAGGCTGTTGATATGCACGTGCAATGTAGTTTTTTATTATTATTCTATACTCTCCGCTCGTCCTCACATGTATAATTGTAGTAAAACATGGTTTTACTCCAGTAATGTTGTAGTAGTAAAAAAAAAACATTATAGAAGATCACTGTGAAATCTTTATATTTTATCATGCAGAATGTAATCCATTATTTAATTCATTCCAATGCTTAATTTATTTGATCCAAAATACAGCAAAAACAATAATATTGTGAACTATTTTTACAATCTAAAATAACTGTTTACTATTTAAATATTTTAAAAAGTAATTTATATCTGTGATCAAAGCTGAATTTTCAGCATCATTACACCAGTTCAGTACTCCTTTTCAATGCAACTGTACTTTTCACATTGCTTTATTTATTTATTTTCATTGCTGGCTTATTTTAGGGAAAGTGTAGTGAACAAGGGACCTTCAAGAAACTAATAAATGCCTGGTCCTCCACAGTATCAAGTTTTTGCCAGGTAGGCAGATACATGTTGGATATGCTATATTAATGGCATGGGTATAGTTTCTTATAATCTGGAATTGAGTTGGACATAATTATTTAAATTATATTTCAAATAGTTTGTCAAAAATACTTGACTCATGTTTATGTGTGACATTTAGAAGAGGGGAAGGTAGAGCAATTTTAACCAAATAATACAAATTAGCTTATTAAACCAAACAGAATAGCTAAACAAATATTTTATTGAACTTTGTTCTGCAGAGCAGAGAAAAATGATATATATATATATATATATATATATATATATATATATATATATATATATATATATATATATATATATATATATATATATATATATATATATATATATATATAAGAACTATAACATTTATAAAAATAATTATAACTGATATAACTTTTTTTTGTACTTATATGAATTTTGATTACTTGGTAGAAAAAAAGGGAGGGGGTGCCCTTTTTTAGTTTCAGCACATGCCCCTCAAAAGGTCTATGCACGGTCCTGAAGGACCAATATGTATGATTTTCTTTAAAAAAATATCCAAAAATCACTTGCACAGTATGATATATTTCCTGCAGTTGTGTACTTACAATCTCCCAAAAGTTCAAAGAAATTCCAATTTTAATGGCTCCTCCCTGGTCATTGTCGCCTGGCAATGACGTAATATCCGCGTTATCCCTGGTTTCTGCTTGTACTGCCATAGTAACCATGTCGACAGACAAGGACTGTGTGAGTCTAGCTGCACGCTC
Source organism: Chrosomus eos (assembly GCA_036326025.1). NCBI lineage: Eukaryota > Metazoa > Chordata > Actinopteri > Cypriniformes > Leuciscidae > Chrosomus > Chrosomus eos. The sequence continues at coordinate 22,585,910 of CM070820.1, read as the reverse complement.
ACACTGTTGTTGTTGCGTTCAAACATTATGGACCATGGCAAGCAGACTTTAAGGCAAAAGGAGAAATAAAACGAGGATCAATATCGGCATGGTGTGTTCGAGATGCCGAGAGCTCCACGTCCACGACTAACTTGGACTTGACAGCGCTTGAGTCGCGACTTGACATAGACGCCGCTCTTGCACTTTATTAGACAGGTGAGTAATGTACATAAAACAAATCAATGTTACATAGCTCAACATGCATGGTGAAATGTTAGAATATGATCAGTATGTTATTCTCATGTTGATCTAGCTTATTAGTCTCATACAGCCAACAAACTAACAATAACATTATAACTTTCAACACACTCAAATGCAGTTTAGTATGATAGTTATGATAGCTGCGTTACCTCACAAGTTTAATTCGTAAAATAAACTGACCTGTGTAAGTAGTAATCCAGTAGCCTACTTGCGGGTAGTTTGGTAAAAAGAAATGTCCTTATTCTTTTATATCCACGGGACTCGCGTGTGGCGCTGATATCTGTCTCTCATTAGCAATCCCGACCTGCTTCATACCAAAGTAATGTTAAAAACATCAATGTATTCACTCATCCATAAACATTATTAGATCCATAGGCATGACGACAAGTTCCATAATTCCGTTTATGCGTCATAAACTCCTTTGTTATTGTTAGAGGTTAGCGACCCCTAGCGGCGAAAAAAAAATGCATATTATAGCTTTAAAGTCGGCATGAAATAGTCGCCATTGCGACTTGTGATGTATATCCGAGTGAAACGGTTTCTCAAGCAAGAAAAAAAATAGGGTGGGACTTGATTTTGTCTATCGGGAATTGATTGGATCATTGGATTGTTGTGGTTTGCTATTGCATGCCAGTAAATACGTGATCATCACAAAAGAGATGTCACTGCAAGAGGGAGGAGAAGTTATTTTGATTAAAGATTATGAGGTTAGCCTACATTAATTAAAAATAATAACAATAATACTGATCTACACAGGTAAATTATTTAGAATTAATATACTGCAATATTCTATTAATAAAATGACAAAGAATTGTTAATTTTGATATCATAGTGACTTAAGAATGAGCTCTACAATGGTTTCACTGATACCACAATTAAATAATCTGTGCAGTATTTACTAAAACATATTAGCTTTTCTTCACAAAGAGAAATATAGCATGCAGTGTATAGTAATGACATAAAATAAAAAGGGCATGTTTTCGCATCTGTCATATTGACCATAATCAATTTATTTATTAAATGCGAAGAAATATTCAGAGTTTCATTTCTGATTTTGATGAAGAGTCTTTCTGCCCTGGACAGCAAGACAAGCAGTGTAAAGTTGGATAAAAATAGCCAATGTATTGCCAATAAGAACAAAAGCATGCCTCTGTAATCTGCAGGCAAATCAACATCTTCACTAAAATGTGAAAGCTGAGACCTACAACAGGTGTTTTGATGAGTCATTTGGCCATAAAGATAGGCCAAAACATTAGAGTAATTGAGATTTAGTCAGTCATAAGAGGAGTTTATCATCATTATAATTTTAATGTGGTATACACAAGACTTACTCACTACAAACACATTACTTCTGGATGTCTTGCCTTTTCCTTTTGCTTTTTCAATTCCAAAAAAAGGAAAGAGGAAGTGTGTTCTATAGTGTCCTCATGTAAATTCCACCCTCAGCAAAATACATAAGCTATTCTGCCCTTTCTTGTCAGATGAATCTTGTTAAAATGCTTGCTACAACAAGTTATATAAGCTCAGTAAAGTGCTGCTGGTCATTAATGCTTCTTCAGTCAAATGGTTTGCCACAAGAAGGGACAGGAATGATAGATGTGATTTTTCATTGATCAACCCCACTTTTCAGCCATTTGAAAGGACACACAGACATTAGTCATGCAGTGGGTGGATGTTTTCTCTCTGTTCACAACAGAAATGTTGCAGGGCCAAGTGGACACTTTTTATTTAACATGGTGTCTCGTCAGCAGTGCATTCACAACACTTTTTACCTCAATTTTGAGTAAATGCTTGACACTGGCATAAACAAATATAGTCTATAGTTACACAGTAAAAAAAAGCATCACTTTTAATTTTGCAGTAACACTTTACAACAAGATCTCATTTTTTATATTAATTTATGCATTAACTAACATGAACTAACAATGAACAATTATTTGTTTTGTTAAGGATAGTGTCACAATTTCCCCTGTGTCTTGTGTTCAAGGACCTTTATGTTGTATATCTAGTTTCCTGTGATTAGTTCCTGTTTCCTTTGTTTCTTTTGCTCCCTTGTTGGTTTCTATGGTTACCCTCATTTTCTACACCTCCTGTTCCTCGTTTACCTCTTGTTAGCCTGTGTTTCAGTCTGTATTGGTCGGTTGTTGTTTTTACATCACATTGTAAAGCTGTTGTGTCTCATGTGTCCCTTTTGGAATATGCTTGTCTTCCTTGATGGATTTATGTTTTCTTGTTTGAATTATTGTCACCTGCCTTTTTGGATTATCTTTGTTTGTGTGTTTTGTTAATAAATACTGTTTGCACTAAGATTCACCTCTCCTCTCCTCTTCTCTGCTCACCATGATAGTAAGATCGTGTCTTGTTTAGTTTCATTATCTTGTTCCTTATAGTTTCATAGTCATGTACTGAACTAGGTCATTTTTATAGTCACTGTCTTTGCTTGAGTTCTTGTATACATTTGCTACTATGGTTTCTGATTAGTTTTCACTATTCATTATCCTGTGTTAACGTTTATTGTAGATGTCTAGTGTTTCTGAGTCCTCTGTTTATTAAAGTTTTTTGTAAGTAGTTAATTCTGTGTCACGCATCGGCTGTCCTGGATCCAATATACACACACCTGTGACAGATACAGTTACTAAAAATTGGATTTAAAAAATGTACAAACCCCAAGCACTGAGTATTACACTGTAATGGCGCTTTTCCACTGCATGGTACGCTCGGTTCGGTTCGGTACGGTTCGATTCGGCGCGGAACGGTTCGCTAGCTCGGTTGCTTTTCCACTGCAGTTAGTACCCATTCAAAGTGGGTGGGACTGATCGTTACACTGTTTGTAGGTCCGGTGATAGCCGTGTGCGGCTAGCTGAGCTAGCTGCTACTTCTTGGAACACTTTTTCATTCTGTTTTGCCCCATCCAGCTCTCGCTGGACCCGCTCCTAGGCAACCAACGAGAGGAACGTCTGCACCTCGACCACGATTCAGCCATTTCCTTTTTAAAGTGTTGATCTCTTCTTTTTTTTTCAAGTAAGTAAAACACAGGTGCTACCGTGTTGGCTGTTGTCTACTGGTTATATGACTCTGTATAGCGGGTTTAGTGTCTCGTGTCGCAAATCCAATGACGCTGGTAGTGACGATTCTGTCTGTCTGACCAATCAGTGATCTGCAGTGTTTCACGTCACATTTTAGTACCGGTACGGTACGCTTGGAACCTCAACAGATCAGGTACCATTAAAGCGCGCCGAAGCGCACCGTACCGTACCGTACTATGCAGTGGAAAAGCACCACAAGTGAGCCGTACCGAACCGAACCGTACCGTACCATGCAGTGGAAAAGCGCCATTACTATAGCCTACAGTATCTCCATTCACCATTATTTGTTACCGTTTGTGCTATGGATATAAATGAAACCTCAAATTGTGCGGCTAGTGCAAGGGTTAAAGCCAAGGTTACTGTTCTTGCAAATGGCATTTTTATGCTGTACAATATGGACAAATACCACAGACTTACAAAAAAGGAAAGAAGCAAGTCAGATCTAGGGAGGATGGGGGATGGGCTTTTTTTTTTACTTTGACTAAGCAACAACTCGCGAGATGCTAACACATTAGCATCATGACGGAATATTTTGCAGAGTCAAGCTGCACACCTCTTACGTAAATTTTCTTCTTATTCATTGCATTTAGTAGATTAGGTACGTAATGCTTCACATATGATCAAAATAAATGTGGTGAGAGTACTGGCTCCACTGTAACAACATTTTGTAATATGCTATAAATACAACACACAGGCACATTGAGGGAAATCTTAAACGGACGATTCACGTCCTCTCACTCCATGAACGTCTGATGGAAGCGTATTGATCCAGCTCTCTCACGAGTGGCTTTATTGAATCATCTTGAGAAGTTCTGTGATTGATCGTCTGCACAAATCACTGTTGCCAGTGATAGCATCACATGATTTTAACTCACTCCAACCTTTAGCTTGGTTGTCAGAGATTTCACAAATGATAAACCACTCTATTTCACTACATGCTTCTGCTGGCAATTTCGGTGTAAATATTTCTTATCTTGTTAAGTATGAGAGAAGATGTGTCACCAAATTGTGTACTCATCTCACTGTAAAGTATGCCTACATTAGCATTAAGAATGGTCAGCACTGAGTTTTGACTCTGCTTCATGAGGCATATTATGGAGAGGAGAAGGCCAGTTCAGAAAATGTCTTCTGGGACCTTCTATTATTTACAGTCTGCCTTCCTGTGGACTCAATGTGAGTTGACAGCATCCATAAGAAGCTCATGAATAAAACCATGGGTGCTTAAAAGCAAGAGAGAATTCACAAAGATTGTGAATTGCATGTTGTCACTGACCAAGGGTGATGGGTTGTGTGTTTTGGAGGTTTGAAAAAAGAAGATAAGCTCAGTTAATACCTCATAAAGCAAGGCTCATATTCTTGAATTTTCTCATTTCCCTCCATTTTCTACAAGCTTCAGTAAAACCTAAAGCTGTGCCGGCAAACATTAATAATTTGTATGCACCATTGTTGAACTGATTATGCTATATACAATTCATATACAGTGCTCTAGATTGAGGCCACTAGTTCCGCGTTCTTTTGTAAAGTAGTACAAAAATTGTACTAGTACAAATTAACTAAAGCATAATATTTTGGGTGAAAAAACTACGTATTTTACCCATGTGCCGCATCTTGCTGCTTTTTCATGGTCTCACACGTGCTGCATTATTAAAAATGGGGTTTTGTTTTAAGGTGTCCTTGTTACAGTGTAATTATACATTTAAGAAGTGAGTAATAATAATGAACTACATGTACTTACTGTAGGGTTAAGATTAGGGTGTGGTGTAGGATTAGTTTAATGTAGCCTAATTATGCATAATTCATAGTTATCACTGCAGTAACATGTAACTTGTTACAGACACTGTCAAATAAAGTGTTATCAAAAAATACTATAATGCAGGATGTCACATTTTTAAAAGCAAAAATTAGTTCTGTGTGATCGCTCCTTACGCCTGTCGTTGTCAAATTGGACAGATAGTAGAGCCTCATCTGGGCTGATGAAGAAAACAGTATACTCAGTTAAAAGGTAATTTTCAATGTCTGACATTCCAGAGTTTACCGATATTTTCATGCTAATGTGTGTGAACAGTATTTTAATTAAACAAGGCAGAATGTTGCTTGTGTGAACCACATTTTAAGTATTTAAGTAAGTAATGTTAAGTACATTTTAATTAGCCTATTTCCTATTTATTATACTTTCTGTGTATTTCCAAATGTAAATATTAAGTGGAGTCCGAGTTTGGATCCTACCATTTACATAAGCAGATAACATTCATTATTTCTAATTTAACAAATGCATGTCATCCAACTAACTGCAGAAGCTCTGCAGTATCCTGGGACTAAGTGCCTTGTTCAGGGCCACAGTGGTGATAGGAGAGCTTAGTATCCCTGAACAGTTGTCACAATCTCATTAGGATTCTATATTGTCAATCCCTGTGGCTCCGATGTGTCTCTTAACGCGCAGCAGAAATGAATACCTCATTATATCACTCATTATGTCTTTGAATGTACGCCAGTGGAACGAAGATATTAAGATTTTGAGTCTCGCCTGAGGATTATAGACTGAAAGCATCAATGCACATGCTGCTAGATTACAACATGACATGACATTTGATTTATGCAAATCATATGTTTAAAAATTCATTCATAACCAATCAGGACTTCTTCTTTCAAGTTTTAAATTAACATTCATATGATATTAGACTATTACGTGGTTATTGTATAATGATTGTTTGAACAGTGTTGTGCTCTTATATTCACTTAAGAGTTTTTGTTGCTTATATTCACAGCAACAACAAAAAATTAGCCTACTGAAACAACTTCTTGTTTATACAAAATAATATAGCAGGCAAAAAAAATGTAAGTGCTTTTAAGATTGTAAGTAAATATAAAACACAGTTTGTAACCTTTCTTAACCCTTACCTTCTAACCCACTTTCATAATTTGATGTATTTCAGTTCCAGGGGTCATGAAATGTTGGTTTTATATACCAGAATAAAGCCAAGTGACTGATGGGAAAGGGATGAAAAAAAAAAAAAAGAATTTGTGACATCATCCAAAAAAGAAACACTTTTCAGAGGTGGATAATTTTGATAAAAGAAAAACAAAGATATATTATATAAAGATTTTTCTACTTGTCATGCACAAGACTAGTGCATTAAGGAAAGTAAATAAATAAATATTCTATTTTGAATTTATGTTGACTATAGAGTATTCATCCTCTGATGTCATCCAGCTGGCAATATTTTTCAGAAGCCTGTCATCCATGAGAGCCTTTCAGTCTGCCATGTTATGGATCTTTCAGCCTAGTAAATTTTAAGAGGAAAAGGCAGAGACAAGTCCCCAACCAGACTCTCTGAATGTTCTTATCAGTATTACCATGGCAAACCCAGACAGAAAGAGAGGTGAGCTGCTTGTGCAGTGCTAGTATAAAATCATCTGTAAATTGCATTAAAGCTGCTCTGCTGTAGGCGCGGTGCCATAAAATGCATTTCTGAAAGTGACAAAACTCCTTCAGTGTGTGTGTGTGCGCAAGTGTAGGCTATGCATGGAAGGCTTTTGTTATAGTTCTAGACATTGATACAAGAAATTGAATTAAATAGCAACAAGACACACACAAGGCTGCAAAACTGACTGCTACCAACAGTGTCCTTATATTGTGCCCTATAGAGTACGGATACTATATGGACAAAGTATTAGGGAAACCTGACCAGAACCCCACAATGGACTTTAATATCATTGCATTCTAAATACATGGAGTTGGTCCCCCTCTTTGTAGCTATAACAGTTTCCACTCTTCTGGGAAGGCTTTCCATGTCTGGTTCGCTATCTTTGTGGGGACTCTCCATAGGCGTAATGACTTTTATACTGGACAAACTATATATTATATCCCCTTACACTGTCCCTATCCCTAAACCTACCCATCACAGGAGACATTCTGCATTTTTACATTTTTAAAAAAACATAGTTTTTTATGTTTTTTAAGCTATTTGAAATATGAGGACTCATGCAATGTCCTCATATATCATTTGTAAGTTGTAATACCAGTGTAATATGCATATCATTATACACATTTGTGTCCTCATATATCACAAAAACAAGAGCACACACACACACACACACACACACACACACACACACACACAGAGAGAGAGAGAGAGAGAGAGAGAGAGAGAGAGAGAGAGAGAGAGAGAGAGAGGAGAGAGAGAGAGAGAGAGAGAGAGAGAGAGAGAGAGAGTTTATTGTTCTACTTATTTTTTACCTTAAAAAAATAAATCAGAAACACATTTTAATGACATATGTTGTTGTGTCTTTGTTCACAGAGATCAAACTATGTTCATGTTGCATTTTGGGTGATAATTAAAAGCACTCCACTTTTGGAAATTATTGGCAGCATGATTCAAAGTCATTTAAATCATGTAATTTTATTATACTTCATCTTACAGGCCAAAGTTCACCTTGGTTTTTTTGTTTTGTTTTGTTTTTACATGTCATGTTGTTATACAGCCATACTTTAGAGAGCTCTTTGTGTGCCCTATAAATATTTCATGAAGCCATTGCAAGAGCGACCAAAAATCTAATTGCCAAACAATATAATAGAAGAACACCACACTATGTGTACCCTGAGCTGTCCCAGCAGCAATACATCATGGGTGTGTGCCTGTTTGCTTCTCCCAGTCCCTCATGGGAACTCTGATAAGTGTGGTGTGGATAGTATATATATTTTCTAGCACATGTGAAACAAGACAAGAATGGGAGGACCGAGACAAACTATGAGAGGGACTGTGGCTTCAGATGCCCAATTAAAAACAAAACAAAACGGAAGACAGACAGAATACGCTATGTGTTGGGTACTGAAATCTGACAAGGAGGTGATTTAACAGGTGAGTGCAGAAAAGTGTTCAGAAAAAATATTCTGGTCATGGTCTCCTCCTAAGAAGAAAAGGTTGTATAGAACCTTCAGTGAACCTTCATATAAAAACTTTTAGGGCTTCCCCTATTTCTTATTAAAAAAAAGTCTTCTTTAAAATTGAGACAAGAACCCCACTGAACCTTTTTTATCTAAGAGTGTACATTAAAATAGAAATACAGGATATATAAAAACATATCTGCAGGATGAGGATGAGACTTCACTGTCCATGAGTTGACCTTAATTTGTCCATAACCAGAATGTTTCATATATATGAAAGCACTCATATCCCCTAGTGCATTGAGCTGGCTTGAAGATTGCTTAAACATTCATGGATATCCTCATTTTAGAAATCTAAAATTCACTTCATTTATTTTTAAGGGCACTGACTGCTTCTGGACATTTTTCCCCTTCAAGACTTTCGAGAAGATAGTGATAATGCTACAATTCCCTACAGACACTTCCTGACCTTTACTTTTTTTGACACTCAGGCTGCTTTAAAGTTATATATAATGTAGAGAAATATTCATTGTAATTTTGATCTAACTGTAGTGATTTTAAATGTTTGGGTGGACAGTTCATGTTGGGTTAAAAAAAAAAATCTTCATTTATCAAAATATTAACCCAAGTGACCCAATATATTATTATTATTATTTAGATATTGTGATTTATAGACACAGTGGAGGACAGCAGATATAGCATGAAATTTCTTGACCTTACATGTTGTTGCTGGTATACATACATGGCAATTGTGGTGCAAGAGATACCACTGATCCACTCTCAGCAAAAAAATATCTGGATTATTGTACTATATCCAATTGTCTTTAGTACCTTCAGCAGTGCCACACACACACAGAAAGACATCCATAATGACAAAGTGAGGGGCTGGTAGATACTCATCAACAGGTGCTGGTGCTCCTCCACTTGGCTAACAGTCTAAGATTGGACGATTAACTGCACCCTGCTTTGAATCTCATTATCGTGGGTCTGGCAGACGCCATGGCTGCAGCAGCCTGTGCAGCAGGACAAAGAGCCATCCCTCTTCCCTACAAATCATCCACACAACACAAGCTGGCTTCCCGCAGTGCAGCCAAATCACACCACTGAGACAACATGGCCTCACTCCTACTTTGAGCACAAAAGAATGAATTATTACAGCGTGCATGGGAAAGGGTGGATTTTCTTGCAGTTTCTTGACAATTTGTTGCTGTGTTCTGATTGCAAAAATGTAAAAATGACTGGGAAAAATGTAGAATAATGTACAGGTTTGATAATAGATTTTTTTTGTATAATCTAGAAATAATCTAAAAGGGTCCTAATGGGATCCAATAAAAATCCTCTACAAATCCGCTTTTAAAAAGAATTAAAAAGATTGTAATGAATGCAATGAAATTGCAATACAAATGTTGGGGTTGTAGGTTCCAAATTATGATAAATCCATTAGCAATCCTATAATTCCTAAAGGATATATTGAAAAACAATGTAACAAATATATATATATATATACTTATAATGTTACAGAAGATTTCCATTAAAAATAAAAAATGCTGTTCTTTTGGACTTTCTAGTCATCAAAGAATGAAAACAAATGATCAGTTTTGACAAAAGTAAGCAGCACAGCAGTTTTTTAACAATATAATATAATATAACAGCATTTCGAAGGAATCTGTGAAACTCAACACTATAGTAATGGCTGCTGAAAATTCAGTTTCCTATCTGTCAGTCATGTTCGAAAGACAAAAGTATGACAAATGGGGTCTCACTTGGGAGCCCAAATCCCCCTTGAGTTTTAGAAAAACTGCCAATGGAATGGGCGAGTGGAATTTGCATGCCGAGCCACTCCAAGGGTATAAGATGTCGGCACCAATCCACTCATTCAGATTTTTGCCATTGAGATGCCGAGTGATGGCACAGGTCCTTCTCAAGGGGGACCCAGAGTGTCATTTGGCGCTCCGGGTGAGGATCAGATGTCGATAACTGCATCAGAGAGTGGGCTATTGTCCTCTGCAGAGGAAGATGAAGCTGAGCTTCCCCCTTTGGGTGTGAGTTGACAGCCAACCTTGACCGGGTCGCTGCGGACATCGGACTTGAGTGGAACCGGTTGGATGATTGGTTCCTGGGTGCGGCGCGCGATTTACAGCTACATGCCGCCCTGGTGCCTTTATTCCCAGAAGTGCATGAGGAGGTTCAGAAGTTGTGGCACCTTTCACCTGTTTAGGCACCTTTCACTGCTTTGTAGCCCCAAGGGGTCTCCCATTCATGGCCTGTAAGACGATGGCAGCTCTGGCTGCTAAGGCTTACAGTGCTGCTGGACAGGCCACCTCCGCCTTGCATGCAATGGCCATCCTGCAAGTACACCAGTCCAAAGTACTGAAATGACTGCACTATAGTTCTGAACCGGAGTTGATGCAGGAACTGTGCACAGCGACTGACCTCATCCTCCGGGCAACAAAAGTCAAGGTGTGGGCCCTTGGTCAGACGATGTCCACTCTGGTGGTCCAGGAACGTCAAATCTGGCAAACTGGCAGAACCTTGCTGAGATGCGGGAAGCCAACAAAGTGAGCTTTCTTAACGCCCCCATCTCACAAAGCACACCCTGCCTCATCGTGACACCAGGTCGTCACGGGCTGCCCCCCAGTTTGCTCATCTCATCGCCCCTACGCAAATACGTATTTCCCTCAGTGAGCCTACTCGCATAGACACTGTGCAGGGTCAGGGAGGACAAGGAGCAGGTCTTGATGGTTGTGCCTTACTGACCCATCCGGACCTGGTTTTCAGGCCTGATGCTCCTTACGACAGCCCCTCCCCTATGTGCCCAAATTTCCCACCACTCCTTTTCAAGACCATGCAGACGCTGAACTTGCAAGAGCTGCTCCCGGAGGAGGCAGACCCAGCCCTTGCATTGCTGTCCCTTTCGTGCCGTTTGTTTATGTGGACCGCATGCAGAGCGTAAGATGTTCTGAGCAGCACCCCATTCCCATATGGGGGATATTAGTGCTTTCTTTGCTCTCCCGGAGAGAGTTTCTTCGAACACTCAGCAGTCAGACACGGCGGAGGTGTCCGACACCAGGCCCAGTACTTGAGTGCATGCCCTGTCGGTCGACCCTTGTACTGGGCTAAATGCGTCATAAATTGTATTCCCCCTTGGTAATCCCATATGTGTATTCTTCCACAATAGCGTTTCCCTGTCTGCAAACCTGTCTTTCCCTGGGCAGATGATGCTCTCCCTTCCTGTCTCTGTAGTCGTTTTATCCCTGTCTAGCAGGACCTACCACAGATATCTTTTCATATGTAGCACTGCCCCACGGGTCAGTTCATTCATGTTCCTCCCTATATGGGTAGGATATGGTCTATGTACCGGGTACGCTTCCCCAGCGTTAACAACACTGCATGGTCATGGCTGGAAAAAAAGAAAAAAAAAGAATGGGAATTGAAAACTGAAGCTCTCTTCCAATGAAACAACAAATGTAAAATGAACAGCAGCTATGGCTGTCCATAAGCCCTGTCCCTTCCATCCCTAGTTCCTGATGGAGGGAACAGAGACATTATGTCCCTCCTGCCACAAACCTGAATCATCGCTAAATGGCTGGCATCCCCATCTTGGCTCCTCAGCGAAAACCTGAGTGATAAGACTCAGCAATTCCGTTGGCCGTTTTTCTAAAACTCAGAGGGTATTGGGGCTCCCGGGTGAGACCCCACTTGTCAGTTTTTTAACATAAAGTCGTCATTCCCTCCATCATAGAACGATGGTTACATTACTAACCGAGATATTTTTGTCATCACAAGGATATCTTGCATTTTAAAATATATTAAATTAGAAAACAGTTATTATAAATGATAAGTTTTATCACATAAATGCAGCCTTGGTGAGCATAAATAAACAAAACATTAAACTCATTAAGAAAAACATTAAAATTTGAATGGTGTAGGTATACTGCAATTTAAAGATATAGTTCACCCAAAATGAAATTCTGTCAGTAATTACTCACCCTCATGTTGTTCCAACCCCGTACGACTTTTGTTCATCTTTGGAACACAAATTAAATGATAATTCCGGTATTAGCACGTTGAGTCTATTTTCTACTTAGAATTTTGACAATGGGTCCTGTCTCGACTTTTTGACTATTTTAGAATCGCCTCTGACCGCTTATTGTTAGCGCCATTCTCGTATCAGCGAAGACAACTCGAGCGACAAAACTTTAATCATTTAAACTACTTCAAAAGTAGAAGATGGATTCAAAGAGACTGGCTTGTAGTTCATTCCAAACGCAAACTCCACGTAAGACAAAGAAAAGAAAACTTTTGTCAGTTATTGACAAAAAGGGCAAAATTGGAGTCAGACAGGCGTCGGAATAAGACGAGTCAGCATCGGGAAGGCTTTCAACAAATGGATAGATCTCCGGTGAGCTCTAGGGCTCAAACTGGATCCTCAGTTGGCTTTTTTCTTGATAAAACGGTAAGATATACCCCAGTCTCTAATGTCTGATACGGTAAATCTTATGACAACAAATGACGATGCGTAAATGCTTTATTGTAATGCTTTAGCGTAAGCTAGATAAATGTACAATCAGAATTGATTTTACTACCATTGTCAGTGAACAGGTTCATAAATAGAATTGTCTTCGGAAGAATCGTACAACATGAAACATAAAACATGTCCCATAAAAGATATAACTATGTTTTTGTGTATGGCCTACCGGTAACGTTAGCCTTGTGTCCTTTGCCTGCGCTCTGCTCTTCTTCTTCCAGCATATTACTTAAGATTATATTACGCTGGAGCCTTCGTCTTCTGTGTTTCTCTGTACAGAACTCAAGCATAGTCTTTAAACGCCGCCATTCGTACTCCGTTATTAAGGTCACGGTAAGGCAGAACGGGAGCATTGCGATAGCCTCCTCCATGCTGGGTTGTTGTTGTTGTATGTGGCGCCGCCGCCGCCGTGCTTGCGTCACTCCCTTACCCCTCGGTTCTGGCCACTGGCGGCCAGTGCGACCGCAAACAGCAAAACCGAGTTTGGGGGAGAGTCGTTCTTAGAACTGTTTAGAAGTGGACAGTTCCTATAACTAATTTCCTGTAACTACTTGGTCGGAAAGCGGCTATAGTGTCATTTGATTGTTTATTACCTGGAGACATTTGAGTGTAGGCTACTTTGTTGACCAACTGTATATGGCATGATTATTATTTGAGCTTTTACAAAGTAATAACTTATATTGTTCATGAACGTGTTTCCATAATAATACAATCATAAGTGGATAAAGTAAACACATAAAACAGTTCAACATGGAGATAGATGGAAACAAAAACCGAAGTTTTCTTTTACCCCCGTTTTCCCCTCACACAAGTGTGTAATTTACTCAAATGCCTTTCCTTTCATATATTTAAAATGACTTGCAGATTTATAACTTTATTACATCTGAAGACATTATGACTGTAAACAAAAGATGTGTGCGGCTGATGCTGCTTTGGTTATGAACAGCTCGTGCTCGTGCAAGCGTGCGTGTGCTCCATGAGCGTGCACACCTCTGGTTGCAGTTTCGCTTGTCGCCAGAGGGGCCGTAGTTCTGCAAAAACTCAGAGACCTGCGTTATGCACCTTTAAATACATCGTTAAAATAGTCTGTGCAGTGGCTCAATCTTAAGTTTATCAAGTGATGAGAATACTTTTTGTGCGCAAAAAACAAACACAAATAACAACTTTAATATCTTAATTTGTTTTCTGAAGATGAACAAAAGTCTTACGGGGTTGGAACAACACGAGGGTGAGTAGCCTAATTACTGACAGATTTTTCATTTTTGGGTGAACTAACCCAAAATCTCATTTTGCAAGAATAAAATATAAACATAATCAAATTTAAATTGGATAAAACAATTCTGATATAAAATAACAATAAACTTGAATTTAAACTATTCAATACAAGTGTTGTATTGACTGTGATCTATCCATTTTCCTGTTAATATTGAAATTCCAAAATTGTATTTATAAGAGTGTAAAATATGCTTGTAGGTGCAAATCAGTTCACCTATGAAACTTTGTCACAGCAATGTACCATGTACAGGCTGTGTGCAAATCAACCTGACAGAGGCAAGTGTTTGGTCACCTGACATTTGAGAAATGTCATTGAGCTTTATATAGTCCTCTGCACTGAAGGCAGATATGTTTTGACTGTAGATAAGGAACAATGAACACAAATGCATCTGCAAGCCCTTAGTTCCCATGGCTACATCAAATCATTGCCTGATTAAATGTCCAGCAACATCTCTGCCTCCTCTAAAGAACAGTTGTAAAATATGGGTTCAACTGTAAAGGTATATAAACACCATGCAGCGTTATGGTCGAATAAGTGGCGCTTAAAAGTTCAAAATAAGTTGTCAATTTAATAATTCAAACATAAAAATTCAAGTAAATAAATAATACATATTTAAAACTGTTTACTTATTAATTCCTGTTTTAAAATGTGGTTAAGTAAATTCATAAATGACTTATTCACCCTCAGAAAAAAAAGCTGTCACATTGGAGTTCACTCATGGGGCAATCAGCATTCGAATTAATTAAGAGCAACATATGTCTACAATAGGCTACCATGTAAACAATTAAACAAACACAAGATAAGTCAGTTCTGTTTCATTTTAGTTTCTTAAATAGCACAGGTTATCACAAGTTAAAATATCTAGGCTATTCATGTATGTGAAATTTACAGTCAGGGACCACAAACGCTATGCCAATAAATAGTGAGTGATTTTCAAAACTCATCTAAACTATGTCAAAAAATATTTTATGCAGAAATGATGACTCTGTATGATTAAAAACAACATCAACTTAAAAACACACTATGTCAGAGGTTGAAAGGACAGACTATTGATATATAAATATTTGAGCTGCCGTCACCATTTTCTTCAGGATCAAAGGTGAAACGGTGTGTTTTGAATATGGGCAAATATCTATTTTCATTCCTTCTACTAGATCGCCGAGCTCACTGATGTGAATGCATAGGCTCGGTGATCGGCTAACTAGGTCTGCGCATGAGCGGGGACGCTCTGGGGAGAGGAGTGGGACTGGGAGCAGCTGTGGCAAATGTTTCACCAGTCCAGCAATCTCGAGAAGAAAAGACAATTTACTGCAAAGGAAAACTCTTTAACGTACTCTTTGAGCGGAATCGATTGAGGAGAAACGACACGTTTGTCGTCCGAGGTCATCTGCGAAGCGTCCAAAGTAGCAGATCGGCGCGTTTTCTGAACTCACTGCAAACAAAATAACAATCCCGAAAGACTGACAATAAAAGACCACAACTGACACCAGTCCGAACCAGGGCCTCGACACACCATCCTCTCATCTACTCGGACAATTCTCCTGTATCACTTCAGAAAAGCCCGTCTTCTCTTTGTGAAACTCAGGAAACAATGAAGACCTAAACTCATGTGCTAGCCGCGGAGCTGAGTGAGTGAGTGTGTGTGTGTGTGAGAGAGAGAGAGAGAGTGAGTGTGTGCTCTTCTCCAGGAAACTTTCTCCCGTCGCGTTAAAAGACTGGAAGCAGAAGAAGCTTGGATAGACTTGGAGAAGAAGCTCAGGCTGTCTTCTAGATTCCTGCATGGAGGTGAGGGGCGAGGACAGGGAATCGGACGGCAGCAGAGGCCCCGACTCGACCCACTTTCCTCTTTACAGCAAACCTCCGCGAGCGCGGGTCACGGATCCTGACATGATGATCTACCCGAGCGCTGGAGGAGAAGATCTCACGGGGAGAGGAGCTGCTGGATGCGAGTCTCCCTCCTCAGATGGGCCGGGCAGCAGCCGGATGTCACCCACCGACGGGCCCACTCTCTTCCCACCTTTACCGCCGCCCCCTCCGCCGTCTGGAATCGGGGCGCAGGGGAGTGTGGATGAAAGTGATCAACAGGATGGGCCAGAATATGAGGAAGAGGAGGTTGTGTTCCCCCTCTCTGCGCCGCCCACCAACCAGTAAGGATTCATCTCGCACACATCTGTATTTTATGTTAGTAATTCATGATGGGAAAGCATCATCCTATTGGCTGTTTCTCAAAACCTAGCAAGCGGTCTACATCTATTGGGTTGATTCTGTATTCTACACTCATTCTGTTGTTGTTAAATGGCCTGCAGTTGTTGTTTCCAGAAATCTACCGTAAAATGCAGTGAAGTTGCAAGGATTAGATGATTTTTATAACTCTACGTCTAGAATAGTATCGTATAACAGCTATTGAAACCTGCCTGTTGTGATAATTCAGGTGGTACAATGAAAGGTCACATGATAGTCTCTCAAATGTAGCCAAAATGATGTAGGCCTAATACATTGTGTTATCAACTCAAAGATAAAACGCCAGTAAAATAACGCAATAAAGCATTAACTAATTTTATTAAAAACACTGCAATATACATAGCCTGATGACAAAATAAGATATATATATATTTTTTAAATATAACCCGCAATAGTCCACTATAACTGGTTATTCCTCATACCTTGTAAAGTAATGCATACTTTTGTTTTTAGTCATTATTTTTTTAAACATTTTTTCTTGTTAAATATTTTTAGTTTTGTATATATAATTTTGCACAATTCATACATTTTGTTAAAACATTTATATATGTATATAAAAATGTAGTAAATGTTAAAATAATTATAATATTTCTTACTGTTTATTATAGTAACTTTTTAGCATTTGTACTAGGCCTTTTTCTTTATATTTTTGAGAGTAGGTTGGAAGCTTTCAGATGATATATTTACTTCCTTGTATTGCAGAATGTGAGGGTATGTATTCTGTTGCTGACTAGCTGTTATGCTATTTATATTGGGATAGCCATATAACTTTACCACCTTTCTTAATGAGATAGCCTGTGTTGTCTTTTAACTGTATTTTGCCACTGCATCATTTTGTTTTTATTTGTAGAGTATAATTGTGACCTATGCATTGTACACTAAAAAATGCTGGACAAAAAAAAACCCAATTTGGTAGTTTTACACAGCTAGTTGGGTTAAATATTTGTTTTTATTAAACTCAATTGATTAAAATGACTATATCGCTGGCTTAATATGAACCATAATGCATTGAAAAATTAAGATCTCTCATAAAATGACTAGATTAAC
Source organism: Chrosomus eos (assembly GCA_036326025.1). Taxonomy (NCBI): domain Eukaryota; kingdom Metazoa; phylum Chordata; class Actinopteri; order Cypriniformes; family Leuciscidae; genus Chrosomus; species Chrosomus eos. Next base: position 22,568,607 of record CM070820.1, on the reverse strand, counting down.
AACACGCAACAGTAATTAGTAAAATCAAACTGTACATGTTCATGTTAGTGACAAAACTCAACAACTATACAGCTTATCCAGTTAAACAAACTGTTCGGCGGGGGAGCTGCAAACCTCAGATCGCTTAGCCTTTTGCAGGTTTTTTATCATAGACAAAAGATATCGTGACAGGCTCCTAATAACCTGCACATAAACAAGCAGTACAGAGTTCTGAGAACATATTTTAACATCCAAATTAGTAGCTAATATTCAGTATGATAACGAATAAAACTCTATTCAAGGAAAAAGCCGTTTCCATCATGCGAGACGACCGATGCTGATTGAGTCTTTTAGCTGGCATTAAATTAAATGATTTGCATTTTGCAGCACAGTAAAGACTTTAATGACGATTGACGAAATAAAATGTATACAAACCATGCAAATGAAATTGGGCATTGAGAACTACTCTCTCCTGATGTGATGAGGGTGCAATGTAACCCATCAGCTGGGTTGTTGCGTCTGAGGGTGGGGGAGGGTTGCATTGTTTAAGCTGTCAGTGAGATTGACCAGCCACTAACCTATCCGACGGCTGCCAAATACAAAATATACTCAACCTTGGAAAAAATAAACCAACAAAATGACTCAACATGCTCAACCCAGCATTTGGGTAAAAAAAACCCCCCGGCATTATTGCATTGCATTAGTACAGTTTTTTGAATGCCTGTATGAATTTAGACCTTCCTTCTGCACACATTATGAAACCACAGTTACTGATAAATGTTTGTGACTACTTTCTGTGTCATCCATTTATCATATTGGTGACAAGATTAGTGGCTGAATCTAATGCAGAATGTCAGGCTGGTCACACTCTGTTCCTAGTCTATATCACGATAAGCTAAATGATAGTGTGCAATTTATTATGGCTCTCTTATTTATTTGTTTGCTCAAGAGTAGGTTGATAATCGGGCCTGGAGCTTTATATTGTGCACCGTTGTTTCTCATTCTTAAACTGAATTTTAAAATACAAATAAAAATACAAAAAGTTTTGTAATGCATTACTCATGCTTATTTCATTGATCAAGCCAAAGCATGACGCTTCTGATAGCAGCTCCCATCTTTCAAAGCAAAAATTTATTTAAATCATTTATTTTCACAATGGTAGTTCTTTAGGATATAACACCCTGTTGTTGTTAGTGGTTTCCTTGAAAGTGCTGAAACTTGTCACAGAAAGTGTGGGGATGAATTAGAGTTTTCTCTTGGCTTTCAGTTTCATTGATACTTTTCAGAATTTTTTTTTAAGTAAGGCCTACTGCACGGTGCAAAAGAGAAACGCCTGGCTGCTCTGCTCTGCTCTGCTCATACAGTCCACTCTTGAGATACACTTTTGCCTTAGACTGGTGACCCAATTAGGATGAAAGTTTCCTCAGAGCTTCCAGATTACTGACTCTGACAGACTCGACTGCCTATAAGGCTGGGCAGAGTTGCTTTCTGATACGCCACGCTAAACCAGAGGTGCTCCATAAGCTTGTATTACCACATGCACTCAGAGACTGCTGTATTTGCACCATGATGAGGTATTATTCACATTTCAGGCCATATCTGCTCTAAATGGCTTAGGCTGTAACATAATAGAAGCCTGTGTCGGCTTATGGCTCAGTGCACGTCTAAAATGTGCAACACCTTTGCAGTGAAGAGGAAGCACCCGAGTGTCCCATGCGGTGCTGGTGGTGACGTTAACAACTCGCAGGCTCTGTCGTTTTATTTTTGGTGTACTATATTCTGACAAAATTGAAAGAAAAAAAATCATCTTGTGTAGGAAGTACATAACTCGTATAAAGTGTAGCCTATAGCTACATATTCAAATTGATTTCATAATTTCCATATCCACTTTCATTTTCTTTTCAACTGAGGCAGTCGTTTCAATGTTTTCTCACAGTTAGTAGGTTGAATTTCAGCGTAGTGTGGTAGACATTCTCCGGTTTGGATGCGGTCCTGCTTGTCAGAAATGTGTGACTAAAGTTAGTGCTTTAGTCGCGCAGAGAAGACAGCCATGATCGTTCACGCCTCACTACTGTGCACTTCATTCATAAACAATGATGCCAGCAGTGGAATAAATATTTCACAGATGTTTTCTACTGTTTAACAAAGACAAAAAGGAGAGCGCTTGAAGAGCTGGCTAGTGCTCCTCTCAAACACTGGGCTTTGAAAGCACACAAACAGCACTGTGGAGAAAGCAGGTTGATTTTTTTATTTTTTCCACGAAGATTAGAAAGGATTTTGAGTCATGAACGGTTTCCCTCAAGAGCTGGAAAGAGAGTTTGATTTGGAGATCAACGTAAGTGTATAGTGTGTCTGCTAGATAAGCAATTGCTCAAGAAACACACTCTCAGTCAAGGGCTAATTGAGCACCCATGCTGGTTAATAGCCTTTTTTTTGAGAAATACAGGGACTTTGGAATGCCAAGTGGCACTGCGAGCTGCTGAAATACGTTCTTTATGCATTCGAGAGGCTTATGCACTAGAAAAGTCTTCTTTCCTCTTTTTTTCTTCATTAAAATAGCCTGGAACAACTTCTCCAATTCTTATTTTTTTGACTGCGTTCACAATCATATGTGTATAAAGCAACAATTCTTTTGGACTGATTGTTTTTAACCATCTCTAAATTGTTCTTAAGATGTTTTCTGCATTTACTTTTAACCACATCCCTGTTCCTTTTAAAACATCTGAGCAACTGGATTCATTCGAGCATTGCACAATAGGGGTGAACAATATATTGTTTCACAATATATGGCAATACAAAAATGCAACAATATGTAGATAGTTCATCCAAAATGAAAATTACTGTGTGTGTAAAAATGTAAGTTTACAGAGTTTTCGTGTCAGTACTACATTAAACTCCTATATATAATGTATAATAATGCAATGGGGGAATATTTGTGGGTCCTGATAATGCCAAATGTCTGATGTTACCAGTAAAAAAGGGGCCTACATTATTTCAAAATATATCTAGTCAGTGAAAGAGTGCAAACATATTAATCTAAAATAATTCTGTATTTTCAGCTTCAGAATCATATTTTTATTCTGGTGTCTTTATTATCCTGTGCATTGGGTTTCCAACACCAAATCCAAGCCATATTCATTCACACCCACAATATAATTCCAAATTTAGCATTTTAATCAACATTTAAATTTTTTGTTAACCTTTAAGACATATGTCTTGGAGTATTGCAACAATATCATATCGTGAGTTCAGTATTGTGATATATATCGAATCGTGACACGAGGATATTGTTATACACGCCTATTGCACATGCTTAATATCATTGCTTTGCTGTTTCTGGACATCCATTGATTTTTCTTGAGAAAAATGTAGGTCATAGGCCAAGTTAATTTAAGATGCTTTTCCATATTATAAAATGTTAGCTATATATCCATTTATAGATTCTTTTTTATTTTTTTAGAAAACCCATTTCATAAATGTAATTATATATTCATGATATTGCATGAATATTAGCAATACATTGTGAAAGAAGATTAATTAACCAATATTTGGTAAGTTTTGAGATAATTGGTTATTGGGTATAATTATGCCCAATTTGACAGGTGCCAACAGCCTTGTTATTTTCCAAAATATTTTTATTTGAACATTTAGGCCTAAATCTGTTCTAAAACCAAGTGCCTTCAGCAAGCTGCATTGGTCTATTGTGTCTGAATAGATGTCTGCCTTCTATGGGAGTATCCTAACTGAAATGGAACCTCAGAAGTGACTGATTTGCAACACAACTCTGAACGAGTCGAAAATAGTTGCCGAAAATTTGTGCCAGTCTGCAGATTTTGAGCAGTCTGAGTTGACAGATCTCACAGAAAAATGTGTAGTGTATGATGGGCACAAAATCCAATTTTTCTTCGGACTATGATTCCATCCAGTTGGAGGATATGAAATCATGTTTGATATTTTTGAACCGATTTTAGAACGCTTATCGTTGTGTATGACATATTGCTACTAAAGACTGAAGCTGTACTTTATCTACCAGTGTTGGAATAAAATACAATATCAATACAATTAACAGCACCAACACGATCTCATGAAAGTGCGTATCTAATTGCACAAATTAAATTTCTCGTGCCATTTATACGTATCATATATGCACGCAAAAACTATTTTTGGCATATAAATGGCACGAGAAATAAAATTCGTTCTATAGATATGCACACTTTCATGAGATCGGGCTGAATGGAATATGTAACAAATTAGCCTCAATATTTGACTCATCAGCATAGATAAAACAGACTATACCACTCACTTCTAACTCCCATTGCAATCTGTTACCGATACTCCTAGCAACAAGACGCACGTGTCTGTGTGAGTTTGTTGTGTTCGGAATGATTTAAAAGTCTGGTAGTGTATGATCCTCAGTATAGTTTAGTGCACGATGACCAGTTTTTCTCCGTAACCGTTTACAAAGTTGACAAGTGTATGATACCTAGTGGTTTAAAATCATTCCGATTTTAAAAGTCATGTAGTGTATTCCAGCTTTAAGAGTGTGCAAGAAACTCTTTAATTAATTTCAATGAAGGTGATGCCCAACAGACAACACTATAATTTAATAAAAATGTATTTTAGGTAAAATAGTCTGTTTTTCAATAAGTTTTTAAAAACACATACAACAATTCTCCTGAGTTATACACCATCTTGGATTTAGTTTTTCATGGGCTTGTTTCAGTACAGTCATTACAGTATTGTCATTCCTGTGAAGGATAGTTGTTATGGCACCTTTGAATTTGGCCAAAAAAAAGTATCTTAGTAGGCAACATAATTGCATAAGGTTTGGACAACTTTCTCCATTTTCTTCATCTTAGTTGGTTTTTGGACAGAGCTGTTTTTTTTATTATTATTTTTTTTTTTTAGAATAGTTCATTTATATTTTACTGAAAGTAAAGATCATTTATTTTCAGTAAGATATAAAATAAAATTTTCCAAAAGTATTCACATAAGTACTCGCTTATATTTGAATTGAGCACATTCTTGCCACAGATAGCTGATTTATTGCACATTCATGATATTAGACAGATGTTTTAAAGGGGTCATATAATGCCATTTTTGTACAAGTTAATATGAATCTTTAGGGTCTAAATGTAAAACTTTGTAATATTCTTTTATTCAAAATTCTGAATAATTTCAGAATTAAATTATTCATTTAATTCTGGGGGGGGGGGGCGCTGCTGTCAATTATCAATCTTGGTAGGGATCTTGGTAGGGACGTCCGTTTTATTGACGTCACAAAAACGAACGGCTCAATTTGAGGCAGGGGAAAACATATAAGGAGATTAAAACAAAACCACTGGATCGATTTTAATCATTATATGATGGTTGTGTACAGGCACTGCCAACACACATTTCAGAACAATCAACTTGTAAAAGTGCATATGACACCTGTAATATCGACTCTAATTTAAAATAAGCAGTAAAAATGGCAGTACAGTTGGTATTTTCAATTAAATTTTGAATTTGGCCAAAAAAAGGCAGGCAAAATACTTGCCTAGCGTTTGGAAGAGCTTTCTTCATTTTCTTCATCTTATTTGGTTTTGGGACAGAGCTGTTGTTTAAAATAAAAGTTTATTTACTTTCAGTAAGATATAAAATCAAAATTTAATCAGATTTATATTAGGTCACTAACACTAAAAAGTTGATGCTAAATGATTTTAATTTTGAGTTGGTAGAAGATAGGAGTTTGCAGATTACCAAATTATATTACTAGTAAACCATGTCAAGTTTAAAAACACTTCATTTTACATAGCAGTGACTTTTTCATTTGATTGAGAAAAGAACAGCCCATTTTCAACTAACAGTAGATTCGTGAATCACTGTACAGAACTTTGAGGATGTGTAATCCATCCTTCGTGTGACCCCTTTTCAGCTCCTGCTGCACAGTAACTGCTTGCTGAAGATGGGCTCTTTAGTCATCCATCTGTGTGCTGGAGGACAGTCTCCGTATGCTGACTCTAACAAGCTGTGACGCTCCATCATGTGTGAAGAAAAACAAAGCTGTTTGGCAGCTGCTCACAGACCCTGTTCACCTCCACCTTTTTTTCCAGTGTGGAAACTCTTGAAAAATGACATCGCTACTGGCACTTACATGATGGTTGGTCGTTAAGAAACCAGCTGGTTACTGATGTTCCATCCTGCAGAGTTTTGCTCACTTAAAGAGTGTGACGATTTTATTTTATTTATAAAGGTGTGCAAAAGTTTGAATTTGATCATATAAAGGTTGTCTGATCCAAAAAAATACATAAAAAAATAAGCCAAAATGGAAAACTCATTTTTGACACACCATTATTTACTGTTTCAGATTTGTTTGGAACACCATTGTTTAAAAATTTAAACCATTATTTGCAGACATGACGAATATCATAAGGAATAAAGTATTATGTAAGTCTCTGGAGTGGTGGTCAGGTTGTGTCCTCCCACCTTAGAGTTCTTAGCGTCTCGCATCCCGTTTGTCCCCTCCCTCCCGCTGCTCTCATTTGCTGAGCTGTTTCATATTTTGCATTATTTGAGTGACCGCCTTCACAGAGGAAAGGATGTCAAAAGCAGAGAAGGCAAATTCAAGGGAAAGGTCTTCATTCTTCAGCATCTAAAATCGTACTATTGAAGGAGTGATAACCGGCGTGGACTCTTTTGGACATCATTTTAAACTGTGCCGACCATATGTGAGCTAGAAACCCCCCCCCCCCCCCCCCCTCAAATCCCTCCCTCCCTTACTCTCATGCAGACATAGTTTCTACTTACTGACTTCAAGAGCCGTGTGGCGATCGCAGTCGTACAGCAGGTTCTCTGGGACATGGCGACGACCAAATGGGATGTTTGTCTGGTGAGACAGAGACAGACCCCAGCGACTCGGCAGCTGAGTGGAATTACTTTGTGAGTGAGTGAGAGCGAGTCGGAGAGCCCAGGATGCAGCAGAGGATGAATTCAGCGTAAGTGGGACACTAATGCTGCTGTTCGGAGCTCAGACTGGCAGAATATGGAGTCAAGAACTTCCTTTTTTTTTGCCTTATTTGTCTAGTTTGTTCCGTTCTCCACTTTCCAAAAAATATTAATAATATAATAAAAAATTACTCCCTTATTGAAATTGATAAGCACAGTTCTTGCCACATATAGCTGATTTATTACACACTCATGATATATAAGACAGCTGGTTTAATATTGTCTCTGATTTAAAATAAGCAGCAAAAATGGCATTACAGTTGGGATTTTCAATACGTTTTTGTGAATCTTATCTATTTTACGGAATCAATTAAGCATGCTGATTCAGTTATTTGTTTGTTTCGTCTTCACTCAAATGTTCATGGTAGTTTTTTCGTGGCATTCGTTGTGTATATATATATAATATACATTTCTTATATATATATTATGTTTGTGTATATATAATATCACACGAGTAGCAGTGCGATATGGCTGTATATCTGCACAGCTGTGATTCGGCCATAGGTAATCACTGCGTGATGATATTCAGCCATATCGCTTGGCTACGAGTGTAATATTGCGTTTATACAACAGTTCGACGGCACAAGGGAGTAAATAAAATAAGAAACAACGGAGTGTCTTTAAAAACCCTCTTTTGTGTAGTACTACCTTTCGCCACAGATTTAAATCTCAAATTGACAGTTGAGCCCAAGCCTCCGTTATTACTTCTAAAATGTCACTTTAGTGCAACTAGTAACAAAGAGTCACATATTTGAGGTCTAAACAACTACATTCTCGCCTAAAAAACTCGTAAAACTACATTTCGTGACACAACAACAGCAGTACTATTTTGCTCGACCGCCATGACAGTGACCACAGGCGGAGTGATGCAAATGGTGAAATGGTTCCAGTTCTGATACTGCGTGAATATCGCACGGCTGGAAAAGGCTCACAGCCAATCAAATTCGAGAACCAGAAAGAAATGTTGTATAAATATATTGGGGTGATTAATCGCGCCGGGGTTCGTTTTAATCGAACTAAACAAGCCCAAACAGTGTGAACACACCCTTTGTCACCTTTTTGGGCTTGAACTGTCAAATACACACATTTATGTGTCAAAATGCCTGTCACAATTGTTTGTCTTAAGTGAACATAAACAGTTGAGAAAGAAAGAGCATGTGTATCAGTATATTAGATGTCATATAGTGACTGCAGCCTAATGGTGCGTTCACACCGGACACGAATAGAGCGTCTGGCGCGAGTGATTTCAATGTTAAGTCAATGCAAAGACACGTCGCGGCGTGACTGAGGCGTAGAGCGTGGCGCTGTAGACGCGAATACGCCTCATTCGTGTGTCTTGAGCATTTGGCTTGTAACGCACAAATGATTTTATTGTGCTTTTTGTGCATTCACGCGTTTGACGCGAATTCGCGTCTGCCGCCCGAGTTGAAAAAAACTGAACTTTGGCGTCAATTTACGCCATGTTAACCAATCAGGAGCCTAGCTGCTTTCTGCTGTCACGTGGTGAAGTATCTGGGTGCTTCAATAAATTATTTTGTAATATGACTAAATGCCTGGTGTGGTCCTAATGCACAACAAAGCAAATATTTTATCACATAAAACTTGATTTCAATATACGAGACATGTTCATTTTGTATTGAATGCTATTTATTCCATCTAGATTATATGAAATATTATTATAATGTAAAGACAACCAACATACTATAGTGCATAAGTTTGTGTCTGGACAGTGTTGTGAGAGAGAAAAAATCACAGGACAGGTTAATCACTTTTGGAGGCTGGCTCCATTTATCATTAAAACAAAAATAAATGACAGATTCGGTGGATGAGGACGAGGGTGATCCTCGCTCCGATGCGGGACAACAGGTCATTAAACTGGATGCGGGGCAGGCAGAAGTACCGCTGAAAGCGGCCATCATCCAAGCGCGGCTCCTGGAGCGAGCAAATGGTGAAACTCGCCAAACTGGGTTCGCCTTCGAAGGGTCTGGGGGACACAAATACGGCGACAATTATCCCTACGCCGCCGTTCTGCTCTCCAGAGCAAATACAGAGCGGTGACTCTCTCGATGAATGCTTGATCAACATAAAAAAGATGGCTGCCAACGGGTTTAAAAAATTTCTCTTTAAACTTTTGTTTTTATGCACGTCAGTTTCACTCTTGACGTGCGAATTAACACACAGTGGTCAAGCGTCAAACTAGATGCGAATTTGACGCGCTATTCGCGTCCGATGTGAACACACATTAATATATCTCCAGCCATCTGTGCCATTAAGGTTAAACGAACAATCTCATTGCTCTTGAGTGAATCATCTTTTTTAACTTTAATAAGAATAAATGTGTTCAATTGACACTATTAAATATATATTTTTGTACAATGAATTACTTAATACAATTTATGTATAATTTTTCCTAGGCCTTTTTAAGTAACAAATATTTCTAGGCTATTTATCACTGTGTTTTGTAATATTGGAGTCTATAAATAAAAAATAAAAAGTTAATTATTTTGAATAAAAAAAAAACTTTAATTTTAGCAAATGCATACATATTGAGATATATGTTGAATATCGTCAAACACGCGAATTCTATGGAGCTATATCACCCAGCCCTTGTTCTCACTGAAGATTTATTATTTATCTGAATTATATTCTTACATTTTATATAATATATTTTGACTATCAACAATGTGTTTAGTCATGAAATAATGTCTTTAGTTATGAAATAATTAAAAGTGTCTCAGGTGGACAGATGTTTGATGCATGAATTTGTAATTAAGGATGGTTACATAGTGCTTGTAGTAAGAGCTGTTGAATTAGTGATGCTTTTTCTTCAATATGAATGTTTTTAAACCATTTGAGGACAAAGTTGCTGATTCAGTTTCAAAGTGTCAGGGTGTTTCCACAACATTTATGCTATTTTTTCAGGGGATCAGATGGAGATCATGAGTTCTTTGGTGTTCTCCCTGTTCAGAACTGAGAGATGAGCTCAGATGAAAGCTGACATCAGTTTTGAAAGGCACTGTTAACATAAGTCTGTGCAGTTTCATCATTGTAATACTGATGAGCAATGACGTGACATCTTTAGAGGTTTTTTGAGGTAGTCGAGACCTATAAAAAGAGACGGATGTGTTGAAAGTGCTCAAGAGCGCAAGAGAGCGAATACGACCCCTCAATCAAGTCTCAACAAGCCCGCTCTGCCCTCGCTTTCCTCTCAGATGAAGTGTTGTAAATTGAGAGGTCCGACTACTTCCCTGATGGCTGGCATGGGATAACCACAGAAAGGTCATGTCCTGTTTTCAGTGAGCCATCTATGAAAAAGAAACTGGCAGGAAAAATATTGCCATGCTTCCCTGGTATCTTGTCAGGATCTTTTCATGGAATTTTTGGTGAATAATTTAAAAGGAAAATTGTTTTATTCAAAGCTATATAGATCTAAAAACACAGCCATTGTCTGGAAATCATAACGTATTCAAGTGCTGAGAGATTTGTGCTTCAGGCTGTGGTTTAAGTGCCTGAGTGCTGAACATTGACTCTCTTATTGGGTTAATTTTGCAGTCAAACAAGCCTTTTCACTTCACGTGTGAAGTGCCACTTTTCTTGCGAAGTGTCATTATAATGTCATGTTTATGGGCTAACGATCACATGGTTAAGTAGTCGGTGCATATTTCACAATCCTATTTATGGTTCAGAGCTCTGTTGTGTCAAGGCTGTGAATGAAGTTGCTGATGACATGCTGCTGTAGTTGTAACCATTTATTTTTGTCCACCGTGCTGCACATATCAGTTGATTTCCATTACAGCAAGGCACTAAAAGAGGCAAGGCGTGTGAGTGGTTTGAGTGTTAAGAAAGTACCACCTGTCCCTCTCAACACACTTTTGCAGTCATGCTTAATGCATTTTAGCTTCAGTCATCTCAGATGCAAATGTGTTTGCAGATCTTCTGAGATGTTTATCAGTGTGTACTGAAGATGCTCTTAATTTCACGACACTTGGCTTTTGACCTGTACTGAAAAATACGCAGATTATAACACAACAGTCTAACCATTATTGAGATTTTAAACCTGTGAAAGGTGAAGCATCAGTTGTCATCGTTGTGTTTGTACTGTTTTCAGCATCTGTCATCTCACTATAAGATGATGGTTAACGTCAACTTAATCTCCAGAGCTTCTCTGAGAGTTTACTGCATGAGCATTTCACCATTTTATTTGATAACAACTATTGTCATATGATACAGAACGTCTTCACGGCAACCAGACAAAATTAAAGTTTGGTTTAAAGCGGCAGTCCGTAACTTTTTTTGGGTTAAAATGATCCTAAATAAATTTTTGAGCGAGTACATAACCAGCCAGTGTTCAAAACTATCTGTTTGCCTTAGCTAGATTCAAAGCGGTAAGCTTGTAATAAGGTTTTTAATTCCAGTGGTACTGGTGGATTTCCACTGGGAATTTGAGCATGTCTTTGCATCATTATGTCACATCTGTACTAGGGATGCTCATATTGACCGTTTAAACCGTTAACCGAAAGTAAAATATTTGACCGATTAATACTATCAGTTAAACGTTTTTTTGTTTTGTTTTTAAAGCTTTTTATATATATATATATTTGCTTCATGGTTAAATAAAAAACATACTATATATAGCCAATATTTGTTAACTCACTGCGGGCGTGTCGATCTGCGGGTTGCGCAACCACACGTGCGAACAGACACATTCTCCCTGAGCAAGCAAAATGAAGCGAGCGAAAAGTAGTAACTATGTGGACAGAAAGGGCGACAAAGTTACTTGCAAAATATGCTACGGGGTATTAAAATAAAGCAATAGTGCTAGTAGCCTACAATGCAATATCACTTGTTTAGCAAACACCCACAAGCAAATGAAAGGCGCTTCCCGAAGCTGGCCATTCCAGCGAGACGTTATCTCTGTGTTCCCGAACATCTGTGCCATCGGAGACGGTGTTTTCTGCCGCGGGTCTAACAGTCCACAGGCTGCGCTCCAGACTTACACAACAACAGCATGTAGACTGTAATGCTACTTTTTAAAATAAAAACTAGACAAGCTGTGGATTGAGGTAGGCCTGCTATTTTTATTTGACGGAAAAACGTAGTATGGAGAAAAACAAAAGCCGGTTCTCTTACGAGAGTATCTCTCGTACTGCGTAATATCTTACGCTATGGGGAAAACTCTTTTCCACGAGATATTGAAGCCAAAAATTATCCTTAATTTTTTATTAATGTAAAACGCTTTGCGGCAGCAAGCAGACATAGGCGAGACAGCTCGCGCGCCTATTGGCTGCCCTGCGGCAACAGCAGCAGCCTATCGAGAGTGGCTCTGCGTGACGTCACGACGAATGGGGGCCTTTCGCGCCCATATAGTCACGTCCCGCCAGAAAGGGCGTGGTCTCGCCCTATAACCAGGCTCGATAGCTGCTCTTACGTTGATTTTCATCTCTTCAGCGAAGCCTCACGCATCGCTGGATCCAGAGTGAGAAGCCGCGCCGTCGACCTGTAGCCTTCAGCGGGACGTGCCATTGAGCCTGGAGTCGCTGGCCTCGCCGCCTTCAGCCGCCGTACCTGCTGTGCTTTCCGGCGTTATATCCTTTCCTCTGCATAGAGTGTGTGTGTGTGCTTGCATATCTGCTTTTTTCCCACCCCCTCTAAAAGAGCGGCGTCTTTTTAAAGATGCCTTCCTGCGGTTCTTGCCGAGCCCCACTCAGCGACGAGGACCGACATGTCATCTGCGTGTCCTGCCTGGGTGAGGATCACGCGGACATCGCGCTCGCTGACGGCGGATGCCATCATTGTGAACGCTTGCCTATGGTGACTCTGCGGACTCGCCTAGCTTCGTTCTCCGAGCCCGCATCCCAGCCCGCCGTGATGCCGCGCCGCAAGAAGCGCCGCGCCCAGCGCGCGCCCGAGCTATTTCCAGCCCGCCAAAGCTCGCCGGTTCGCCCGCCAGCTTCGCCGGCTTCGCTCGAGTCGCTCCCAGACGGACAGCGGCCGCCGTCTGCCGCCGCGTCCGCACTTGAGCTCGACGAACTTACCGGAGACGGCATTGAAACTGAGCCGATGCGTCCGCTCTCTCAAGCCGTGGATTACATCGGCCTCGACTGAAAGGCGCTCGCGCAACTAACGCGCAATGGGCTGGACGGACGCTTTCTCGGGAAAGACGAAGCTCCGTCACAGTCGAGACCCGCGCCTTTCCCCCCTGAATGGTGAGAGACATTTGTGGTTAACGCTATCCGAGATGACGGAAGCCGAGCGCTCCGTGTTCCTCGACGTTCTCGCTCTGCTGGACGCCGCCCCCCTCAGCGCGGGCCCCGGCCGAGGATTGAGATAAAGCCCGAGGTCTCAAGGCCTTCCTAGTCTCTCTAGGAAAGCGACGGTGTTCAGTTCCCGCTGCGGCCGGATTTACACCAAAACTTCTCGCTCGTTCAGTTCCAAGCAATGTGACTGTTCCAGTGTATTTCGCAGTGAGCAAGCTGGTTCCACAGCCCGCTTGCCTGCGCACAAAGGCCGTCGTTTCGGCTAACTAGCAGCGCCGCCAGGCCCGAGATCAAACACCGCGCTCTCGCTCTGCTGGACGCCGCCCCCCTCAGCGCGGGCCCCGGCCGAGGATTGAGGTAAAGCCCGAGGTCTCAAGGCCTTCCTAGTCTCTCTAGGAAAGTGACGGTGTTCAGATCCCGCTGCGGCCGGATTTCCACCAAAACTTCTCGCTCGTTCAGTTCCATGCGTTGTGACTGTCCCAGTGTATTTCGCAGTGAAGCAGCCGGTGTCTCAGCCCGCTTGCCTGCGCACAAAAGCCGTTTCTATGGCTACCCAGATAAATCCAATAAAGAGTGCATTTTCTGGTGTTCCGGCCACGGCCGATGGTGTTATGAGTGTTGTAAGAATGCCCACGTCCCAGTGCCCATTCCCACACCCAGACACAGCCCGCCACGGTGCAGGGCTAGCACAAATAAAACCAACTCATGTTGGTTGTGCAGAAAATGTAGTGAACGCGCCCATACATGCCCGCTTACACTACACTATGCGTGTCCCTTGGTTTCTGTAAAAACGAAACTAACACACATTTAGTCGGCGCGAGCCGACAGTGTTCTCAGTGCAGTAAATGTGCCCGCTGTCCCGCATTTCCTCACTGACACGCCGAATCCCACGGGATTCACCCCCGCTCGCTTTCTATGCACAACCCGTCACAGAGAAGCTGAGCGCGGCCAGGCTGCCCGCTGTGATTAGCGCGCACCTCGCACGCTGTGAACACAGCGTTGATTCAGTCGGCGCGAGCCGAGTGTTCTCCGTGCAGAAAATGTGCCCGCTGTCTCGCGCCCGCATTTCTCACAGACACTCCGAATCTCACGGGATTCGCCCCCGCTCGTTTTCTCTGCACAACCCGTCACAGAGAAGCTGAGCGTGGCCAGGCTGCCAGCTGTGATCAGCGCGCGCCTCGCACGCTGTAAACACAGCAGTGATTTAGTCGGCGCGAGCTGACAGTATTCTCAGTGTAGTAAATGTGCCCGCATTTAGTAAATGTGCCCACATTCCCTCACACGCGCCGAATCCCACAGGATTCGCCCCGCTCGCTTTCTCTGCGCGTCCCGCCATAGAGAAGCTGAGCGCGGCCAGGCTGCCCGCTGTGATCAGCGCGCCCCCCGCCTCGAACGCTGTAAACACGGTGTTGTGTTCCCAGTACACAGGGGCTCTCGAGCCGCCGTCCTGCCGCGGCCAGAGCCCAGATTTCATTCTACCCCTAGCTATTCACGCAGATGCGTGGTCAAGGCTTCCCGGGGTATCAGAATGGGTGTTGAACACTATAACGAGAGGCTGTTCGCTACAGTTCGCTCGACGCCCCCGCCGTTATACGGCGCGAGTCGAAACTACGGTGTAAAGCGAAGTGTTTCATCTACTTCGAGCCGAGATAGCGAAACTACTGAGAAAAGGGGCTATAGAACCTCTATCTCAGGGCGAAGGGGGCTTATACAGCAGATATTTTCTGGTACCGAAAAAAGATGGTGGGCTCAGACCCATTCTAGATCTGCGACTGCTGAACAGAACGCTCGTGAAGCGCCAGTTCAGAATGCTTACGACCAGGAAATCCTCGCGCAAGTGCGCCAAGGAGACTGGTTCATGTCAATAGATCTGAAAGACGCCTATTTTCAAATACAAATAGCGTCCCATCACAGGCGATTCTTGAGATTCGCCTTCGAGGGCCAGGCATATCAATACACAGTCCTGCCGTTCGGCCTGTCCATAGCACCCCGTACGTTCACGTAGTGCATGGACGCGGCCCTCGCCCCCCTGAGACTTCGGGGCATGCGAGTTTTGAACTACTTGGACGATTGGCTGATTCTAGCTCGTTCACGAACGGAGCTCATAGAACACAGGGCCGCATTACTCGAGCACCTCGAGGAGCTGGGCCTTACAGTCAATTGGGCGAAAAGCTCACTGCTCCCCAGTTGGAGAATTTCCTTTCTGGGAACAGTGTTAGACTCGCTATCCATGACAGCACGCCTGTCACCGGAGCGCGGATGGAATATTCAGCACGTCGCGAGATCCTTCCGCCACGGCTCTATAGTCCCGCTCAGAAGGTTTCAGAAAATGCTGGGTCTGATGGCCACAGCAGCCTCCGTACTCCAGTTGGGCCTGCTCCGCATGCGCCCACTGCAGCTATGGCTAAAAGCACGAGTTCCCCCCAGGGCGTGGACCGCAGGTCTATTTCGCCTCAGGGTCGACCTTCAGTGCATTTCGGCTCTGAAACCATGGAAAGCAACCGACTGGTATCAGTCAGGTGTGAGTCTGGGGATCCCCTCGAGTGTGAAGGTGGTGTCTACGGACACCTCCACTTCGGGGTGGGGAGCGCTGCTCGAGGGCAGACCGCTAGCTGGCCTATGGTCAGCGCGGGAGAAGCTCCTTCACATAAACTGCTTGGAATTAATAGCAGTCGACAAAGCGCTAAGGCGCTTCTGTCCCCAGATAATAGGCCACCACGTATTGGTCCGGTCGGACAACATGTCAGTGGTGGCGTACATAAATCGCCAGGGCGGCGTCAGGTCCCGAAACCTTTACAGGCTGACGGAACGCCTCCTGGTCTGGGCTCAGCACAACCTGCTCTCGCTGAGAGCGGCGCATGTGCCTGGTCACCTAAATGTGGGGCCAGACAGGCTGTCCAGAAATAACGTCCCAGCAGGAGAATGGTCTCTGCACACGCAGACGATCCAGCTGCTGTGGGAAACGTTTGGCAAAGCGCAGGTGGACCTGTTCGCGTCCCAAGAAAACGCTCACTGCCCGAGATTCTTCTCGAAAAGCCGGGACGCGCTGGCCCATGTTTGGCCCTGCCGCCCCCTATATGCTTTTCCCCCTGTCTCACTCCTGCCTCAGGTGTTGGAGCGAATCAGGAGGGAGGGATGCCCAGTGCTACTCATAGCTCCGCTCTGGACAAACCAGTCGTGGTTCCCTGTCCTGATGCAGCTGACCAGCGCTGCCCCATGGCCTTTACCGTTGAGGAGAGACCTCCTCTCTCAGGCGGAAGGCTCGATTTGGCATCCTCGCCCGGATTTGTGGTCCCTGCACGCATGGGCCATCAACGGGTACCCGCTGACCTCCCAGAGGGAGTGTTAAACACGATCGCGCAGGCTAGAGCCCCCGTCTACCAGACGGCTCTACTCCTCGAAGTGGTCTGTGTTCTCTGCTTGGTGTCAAGCGCAGGGCTTTTCACCTGTAGACTGCGGGGTTACGGAAGTGCTTTCCTTCCTTCAGGAGCTGCTGGATAAGGGCAGGTCCCCTTCCACGCTCAAAGTATACGTGGCGGCCATAGCAACGTTTGCAAAACCGGTGTCTGGCCAGTCACTAGGAAAGAGCG
The DNA here is from genome assembly GCA_036326025.1 of Chrosomus eos. NCBI lineage: Eukaryota > Metazoa > Chordata > Actinopteri > Cypriniformes > Leuciscidae > Chrosomus > Chrosomus eos. The sequence goes on along the minus strand of CM070820.1, from coordinate 22,551,794 downwards.
ACTTAGTCGTGCGTTTCCTTAGAGGAGCTCGGAGGCTAAACCCTCCCAGGCCCCCTTCAGTCCCGACATGGGACCTTTCCACGGTCTTAGAGGCCATGAAAGGTGCCCCATTCGAGCCAATCCAGTCGTCAGACATGAAACACTTGTCTTTCAAGACAGCGTTTCTTATGGCTCTCGCTTCAGTGAAGCGCGTAGGGGACTTGCAAGCGCTCTCAGTAAGCGCGTCATGCATGGAGTTTGGACCTAATGACTCAAAGGTCATACTCAAACCGAAGCACGGCTATGTGCCGAAATCCCTCAACACACCGTTCAGGGCCCAGGTGATTTCCCTGTCTGCCCTTCCGGTTCTCAATGAGGAGAAGGACGCGAGTCTCCTTTGCCCTGTCAGGGCACTAAGGGCTTATGTGTCCCGCTCGTCTGGTTTCAGACAGACTGAGCAGCTTTTCGTTTCGTTTGGCGGCCGTGCTAAGGGACTTGCCGCTTCGAAACAGAGCCTATCCAGATGGATAGTCGGTGCCATAGCGCTGGCTTACACTTCTAAGGGCCTACAGTGCCCTTTGGGTGTTAGAGCGCACTCCACAAGAGGCATGGCCTCCTCGTGGGCATGGTCTAGCGGGGTTACCCTGCAAGATATTTGTATGGCCGCGGGCTGGGCCTCGCCGTCTACATTTATAAAATACTATAACTTGGAGGTTCCCGCCTTACAAGCTAAGCTTTTGGCGGTATAAAATTCGGTGCTATCTGCCCGCTGTGCGGCTCGGATACTGAGTTTGACCTGCGTATTGCTCACTGACCGGTACAGCAGCTCATTAAAATGTTGACACACTTGTGGCCACCCAGTTCAGGCTGAATGTTCACCCTGACGGTATGGTCTATTTGTCACATGATTAGCTCCTTTCGGATGCTATTTACAGGGAATGATGCTTCTAGCCTCTCTTCCCTCACTCTCTGTGAGTGTATGGTGATTATGCACTATATGCGCCCCGGGCTTCGGCCCCTGGGACTTTGGTGTTGGATCCCTACCAGCACGGCGTGTTGCATTGTGTTCCCCATAGCGTAAGATATTACGCAGTACGAGAGATACTCTCGTAAGAGAACGTACTCGGTTACTAACGTAACCTCGGTTCTCTCTAGAGAGGGAACGAGTACTGCGTATCTTGCCGTGCTTGGAATACGCTCTGGTTCGCTTCGGCGATGAAAACCAACGTAAGAGCAGCTATCGAGCCTGGTTATAGGGCGAGACCACGCCCTTTCTGGCGGGACGTGACTATATGGGCGCGAAAGGCCCCCATTCGTCGTGACGTCACGCAGAGCCACTCTCGATAGGCTGCTGCTGTTGCCGCAGGGCAGCCAATAGGCGCGCGAGCTGTCTCGCCTATGTCTGCTTGCTGCCGCAAAGCGTTTTACATTAATAAAAAATTAAGGATAATTTTTGGCTTCAATATCTCGTGGAAAAGAGTTTTCCCCATAGCGTAAGATATTACGCAGTACTCGTTCCCTCTCTAGAGAGAACCGAGGTTACGTTAGTAACCGAGTACGTTTTTCAACACTTCAAACTGATTCAGTGTTTTCTTTTTGGCATCGTAATTTGTTAATTATTTAAGCTAAAAAATATATATATATATATATATTTATTGTAGGCTTATTGTATGTTTTTTATTTATATTATTTTATTCTGTTTTTCTCTGTTGTCACTGTCAGAAATGCGGCCGGTGCGTGGAAATTTGATCTGAATCCTGTTTTTGAAGCTGTTCTGTTGTTGATCTGTTCTGTATGCTGCTGTTTGCACTTTGCACGTTAAAATAAACCCTTTGATAAAAACATATTTTTTGGTATTTTTGATGGGTCACAGATACGTCAATTTTATTTTTATTTAATGCCAATATAATCTTATCAGTTAACGGTTAATAATCGATTAACGAGTGGCGGTTGTCGGTCGGGAAAATTAACCGAAATGAGCATCCCTAATCTGTACACATAAAGAAGGTTTCTCGGCTAGTAGGCTATATTACGTGTGAGGATGTTGGAGGTGGAGATTTATTGCATATTCTCACTGCTAGGGCTGGGATAAACGATTATTTTTTAAACGATTAATCTAGCGATTATTTTTTCGATGCATCGATTAATCTAACGATTCATTTTTCCCAGTCCGATTTGATTAACAATTATCTCTCTATTAATTTACTAATAGCAATTTATACATGTTGATTTACATATCTGAATGAAAAAAAAACATGAATTCCTTAACATTGCAATATGTTTATTGTTTTTAAAAGTCCAAAATAAAAGACTATACAAGTGCAAAGTAATGCATTCTTAGTCAGAGACTGTAGCATTCAATTAAATATCAACAAGTAGGCTAATCAAATCCTATGTGTGTAACATAAACGTAAGAAAAGACTCACTTGCGCAGTCACGGCATGACAGTGAACACAGTTACATGTAGGGACTATTGCGGCCACCAATATTCCGTTTAAAACCGGAATAGTCCTGGCATGTAACTGCTCACTGACCCATCGACGACAATCAATGAAGACATAACGTTACAACCGTTTGTTGACTTAGGTTGCTTAAGCGTGTCTTTTCACACCTTGAATACACAACTATATTACATATAGTAATTAATTACACAGAAAACATACACTTTAGCCTAAAACTTTAGGTGTCGACAAAGTATTATAGCCTACTCCAACATCGAGTGCAAAGTGGGGAGTTGAAAAAAAAACTTACAGTGCTCTGTCATCTGCAGCTGCTCCCGGGTGGCGCCTCTTCAGGTGCTGGTGCATTGTCATGGTGCTAGAATGGAAGGCCATCTTCATTTCGCAAAGACGACATATCACGGAATTGTTTCCTTTTAAATTAAAGAATTCCCATACTTTAGAGGAACGAGTGCGTGCCACCTTGGACTTCTGAAAGTCTGAGGAGCCACTCATGTTGCTACAACTCTTCGGCGCTGCCATCTTTGTTTTGGGTCTGACGAATCGACGCGCATATTTTGCGTCAATGTATTTTTGACGTCATCATCGATGACGTCGACGCGTTGTCCCAGCCCTACTCACAGCACTTGATATAGATTAAACTTATCAATTTGATGGCGGATCCAGAAAGGTCCAAACGACAATCACCAGTGACAACTGGAGAATCACCCGTTGTAAAATGCAAAAGACTTCGGACTTCGGAGTGGCTACAGAAAAAAAGAGAATGCAACCGGGCCCATGCGAAAACAAGGATAAATATCGGAAGGGCATCAAATGTAGTCACGCAATGCTGATGTTGTTAACATTTAACAATTTGAGAACAAAGTATAATTTGCACGGTTTGATGTAATATGATAAGCGATCATTAGATTTAATCAGCGCGATTTACTGCAATGCATTTTTCCCCTTAGTTGGTCAGAACAAAAGTGGATCTTTCTTGTTAAAGTAACACTAAGTAGTTTTTCAACCTTCATAATATATTTCCAAGACCCTTGTGATGGTACATCGACTTAAAATAAGTTAAATGACTCGTCTGCCATAGCCTGACATGGTCTGTATCGCTTTTACTGGCACTGTGTAACTTCGGGTTTCGGGTCGGAACCCGTGCACAAAAAGAACTACAAAATTCGACTGCTTTACGTCAAGCGCTACAATAGTCATAATTTCGTTTTTCTTCGTTTATGATGTCGCAATACATCATCCTTTCATGAAATCATGTAACATACTCTACCTTGTCTGTGGACATCGTTCATTCTAAAGCCGGTGCTGGATAAACAGCGAGTGTGCGTGCGACGGTAGGCTAAATTATTTACGACAGCGGTAGGGCTGGGCGATATGGACCAAAAGTCATATCCCGATATATTTTGGCTGCATATCGATATACGATATATATCCCGATATTTTTTCCGCAAAGTGAGAGCAAATGTTCAGTCGAAGTCAAAGCCAAATATAGTCTTCACTGTATAAATTATACATTGATTCTTATTAAAGCTACTATTAAAGTTATCAGTCAAGAGCAGTGAGTGATTTCCTGTGTTTTGTGGTTTTATTAACATTAAATGGATAGTTCTCCCAAAAAATTTAATTGTCATCATTTACTCTCTCAAGTTGTTTTAAACCTGAGTAAGTTTCTTTCTTCTGTTGAAGTTATTTGGAAGAATGTGGGTAACCAAACAGTTGATGTACCCCAGTGATTTCCATATTTTTCCCTAAGGAAGTCAATGGGGACCAGCAACTGTCTGGTTACCCACATTCTTCAAAATATCTTATTTTGTGTTCAGCACAAGAAATAAATTAATACAGGTTTGGAACAATATTACAGTGAATAAATAATGACAACATTTTTATTTCTGGGTGAACTATCCCTTTAAGGACAAGCGCTGCATGTTTACTATTAGGGCTACTGTCTCTTTAAGACCTGTACGCGACGTGTCTATACCATACATAGGCGCCGATACCGTGGGTGCTCCGGGGCTCGAGCACCCACGGAAAATACCGAGCACCCACGTGCTAGACTGCCAGTAGGCTACATTCATTTAAAATCAAACATTGCAGTTGGTGCTATGTTAAGCATCTGTCACTGTGATTGGTTATGTCGATGTCAGTCTCGCCTGCTCCATATCCTATCCACCAATCACAGGCAGCGTTTCTCGGATGAAAGCGCCTCTGATCGCGGTTACGTACGTGTCTACACTTTTGATCTCCATTCTCCAATCCTGTATTTGTGAGAAGTGGTGCTGTCCTGAGTTGAAAGAGAGCCTACGACGTTACGGCTTTATTATCAAGTAGGTGTGTGTGTGTGTGTGTGTGTGTGTGTGTGTGTGTGTGTGTGTGTGTGTGTGTGTGTGTGACCTAAACGACTTGTGTAACAGATTGGAAGTTAAACTACAGTGGATACAAAGCAACTCACAAACTGCACCAGAGGTATCTGACACAGTGGTCACAGACCCATCTGTTACTGTGAAGGCCACAGTCTGTCACAACGAGACACAACACACACTACAGAGCACAACAGCAAGAAGATCTTTAATGAACATCAAACAGATGGACACAAAACAACACTGGACTGGACTAAGAATGCAGGGAAAACTGGCATGTCTTGACTTTGCTGACCATTCCACCTCTCATTCTATGTACAGAAATGCTGCAATAGGAGAAGATATTCTTCACTTCACTGTCAAGGCCAGACTACAGGTGTTACCAACCAGATACAACCTGGCATTATGGTACCCTGAAAATTACAACCCACATTGCATAATGCATTCTAACTCCGATCATCTTGAGTCAGTTGCCCATATCGTAAATGGCTGTAATATGTATAAAGGGTTATACACAGCACGCCATGACCGCATTGTAGATCTCATTGCAAGTGCTGTTCAAGACATATCTCCAAAAAATATGCCTATGTATAAACATTCACGAGTAACTCCGGACTGGTTTAACAGCTCTGATGATTTGTTTCGAAAACATCCCTAACACCCCTGATATTGTGCTCATGGATACAGATAGAAAGGAGGTGCTAGTCCTTGAAATAGGTTGTGTTTATGATTTGTATATGGACATAGCCTTTTTGGAAAAAATGACTAAATACCAACCCCTCCTTGCGAAGATTAGTGACTTAGGATATGCATGTAAGTTTGTGGCATTGATATTTGGCAGCCTGGGACATGTCCACAAATCGGTTTTTAGTGGACTAAGACTGGCAGGGCTACCAAAAGGAAAGTCCAAACAGCTGGCAAACTTTTGCTCTATATCTGCTGTGATAGGCAGCCTTGCGGTGTGGCGTAAGCGATGCTTTATGTACCCTTGAATGTCAAAGCTGTGTTATCTCTGAGAAATATTTGAACCCATTCTGTAAGAAATTTGATTGGCGGATTCAAATAAAGAAATTAAATGTGTGTGTGTGTGTGTGTGTGTGTGTGTGTGTGTTCGTGTCGACCGCTGTCCATTTCCTAAAAGGGGTCGCATGAACACATATTCTCTATGAGCGTAATTTACACACACCGGCGGCGCCATTCGACGTCTATCCGCGGCGTCCAGCAACGGCTCAGGACCTTGTTCAAAATCCTGCCGTGCCACAGAGCGCGCCGTGATTTACATAGTTTTATAATAAATTTACATTTATTTGTCTCAAATCGTCATTAATGTAGCCTATACTGACTTCACCCTGTGCTGCAATATACATTTAGTTTTACATTCATTTACAGAAATCAGCTGGTTGAATGAAAATTGCTAATGTTAACGAATTTTATGGTGATATTCTCAATTCATTCAGTTAACGGACTGTAAAGTGTTAAGACTGCAGACTTAGCAAGGGTTGCATTTAATTGTACATTACAATCATAACATAACATAGTACAGACATGATCTGAATTCCATAATATCCTTAAACATAACATTAAAATATTGCTTGTGTAACTGCGCGTCCAGTGTGCGATACCTGGAGGCTCGAGTTGTGACGCGGGCACGCGGCGCATTGTCTACTACATTTGCTTGCTTATTTATTAATCCAGGCAATTTGTTGATAAAATATTTATTAAAATGAAGATACAATTTATACAAAACGAAATTCACTTTCAGCAGTAGAACTGATAAGAGTAAGGTTCTGAAATGCAAAATTGTTTTGACTAGACCTACTTTTTTTTTTTTTTTTTTTTTAAAGGGCCAGCGCCCATGAGCACCCACGGAGTAAAACATAAATCGGCGCCTATGATACCATAGGTCTATATACACGCATTTGACAAGCAGATTTCTCTCAATTTTCTCAGTTTGCTTTCAGTTTAGACATAACCAACTATCCTTATGTAAACCTTGTTTGTATTTGAGAGTATTAGCAAAATAAGACTCGAAAGATAACTTAGTCCAGTAACCAGGCGCTGTTAGACAGGCTTTTAGTGCATGTGCGTGTCGGGTGCTTGCGCTCAGAACAGCGCATCAGCAGTGAATGACATGTTTAACCGGCAAGGCTTTAAAGCACATGCAAATAATGAACTTCTGTGAACTCAATGAAATGATGTGTCCCGTTCCTCTGCGTTAATATTTGATGTGAGTATCTGTCGCGTTTTACACTAATGCTATTGAGACGGAGGCGCCAGAACTGCAACTGATAGAATGCACGATATACATATTTCTACAAAAGCAGTCAGCAGCTTGCTTGGAGCAAGGATCATAGCGCAAATTTGAACTATATCGATATATGCGATATGGTCTAATTCAATATCGCATTTACAAATATATCGATATATTTTTTATATCGATATATCGCCCAGCCCTAGACAGCGGTAATGGACAATTTCGTTTCCAACCAGTAGGGCGACCGAAGAGGAAAATTTACTTGGTGTTACTTTAAGATGACATTTTCCAGTGAAAATTCTTATGTTGTTCATACTTCCAAAAAGTAGAATCTGTGATTCCGAATGACAGTATCCTCAAAACATTGAATTCGTCCGCGCTGTGCCGTGCCGAGGCACAACCCATGTAAAGTTGATAAATTCCGTGAATAAATGCAATTGCAGATTTTGAACAGAGATGGCGACAAAGGGGAAAAACTACGGACTGCAGCTTGCAAGTCCCTACGGACTGCAGACTGCAAAACACAAAACTCAATAACAATACAAAACCCTCACAAAAGAGGAATGGGGGAAAATAAAACTACAAAGAAAAAACTAAATCATCTTCAGAAACAACACACAATGCTCCATAACTACACCAAATAATTAGCCTGACTTCGTCATACTCATATTCTGGTCAGAACATGAGTCTGATACTGGTCCGTAGGGCTTTTGATTATGAGGCGTGTCTTAACCGAACCAGGAAAAACAACAACTCTGCACTCAATTGGATAGACCGACAACCAATCAGAGGAACGCAGTAAGTGACGTATGTTGAGCAACGCATAGTTATCAAACAGAACTCTGGAAAAAGTATGAAAAAAAATAAGGAGTGTTAACAATCTTTGCCGGTGTTGCAAAAAGAACTTAAGCATTCGCGGAGTAGGCCTACTTGCATGCAAACACGAAAAGCATTTTTGAAAGAAAAAATACGTTTGAGGACGTGATGATTACGTTATTGGATGGATTATCTGTCCATCATCGTATAAAGCCCGCCCTGGCAATTTGATTGGTCCGACCATTTTTTGGCTGATCATAATTACTCCTCAATGGATCGAGTCCAGACCGAACTTCCCGACCAAAAAATGTTGTGGGCGGGGTTCGGGCTGGCATCCAGGCTACCAAATAATCTCAAAAGTAGACAAATCTTGCATAGTTTTATAAAACTTAAAATCAATCAAAACTCTTGATCTAACCAACATCGAAAAAACCTCAGTGATGCTTTGGCAAGGCTTTTGCTCTATTTTATTTTTCCTACTAGTATATATTGCCAATTTTGATTCTCCCAAAATAAAATCCAGCAATTGACACACATACCTCTTGTTCCGACTATATTTAACCCCCAAAATAAAAGTTTCTTCAGAAAAAAACTCTTTACAACAGCTGAATTTTTCTTTTAAAAAACTAAACAAACGTTCCAATCTAGAACATTGCATAAAAGCATGAAAAACGGTTTCCCTTTGAAGACAAAATGGACATTCCGAACTAACTTCTGGATTTAAAACAGAAATGAATGAGTTTCGATTCATTGAAGGCACCAGCTAGTGATCAAGCACTGACACGATCAGGCATTCCTCAGGAGGATGAAGGCTGTGCTTGTCTATATCCCATCTGGATGTGCAGGCTGGAGAGGGTTCGGTTATTTACCCATAGGCCTTGTTGTCGACACAGGAACTGAACTCTACTGCTATGGAGGAAGAATGGTGAAATCACTAGCCTAAAGGCCTGTTTACACTGAGTCTGATGTCATTCTCTGGAAAAAAGGATGCCTGAATTAATTGCTTGGCATCCAATATTATTTTAGGAAAAAGAAGTTTAAACATTTTAATATTATTTATGATAGATGTATGAGAGTGTAATGGGCTCCAAAGTAATGCAGCATGTCCTTTTAAAGGGTTGTTTGTGTAAACAGACCTTAAGGAAGTGTGACTTTTGTTGCTTATGTTTGCTTGTACATCATCTAATCTTCGTCATGGCCTCTTCATCCGGTTCACACATCTGTGTTTTCAGGAGCCTGTGATTCATTTGACCACAGAAGTTTTAACAGAGCACGTTATCCAGTGTGCTAATAACCCTGTATTGCTGATGTCATTTTTATAGCGTACAAAGCTGCGAGGCAGTCCCGCTGAGAAGAAAACGCACCCTCTGGGAATTATGAGGGACTGTCCTTCTGCTAACGGTGCAGTTTTACTCAAAGGACTGCTTCATAGAGCCTGTCTATTCAATAAATTAATATGTAGAGAAGAGGAGCTTAGCCTAGTTAGGCCTGCAGTGTGAAAATTACGCCTGCACTGTATCACTGGTTGATAAAATATGTCTATGGATAAAATGGGTCAATAGTTTACATGACCAAGTGTGTTTCTCATTTTACATTTCGGACTGCATATTATGTGTTGTAGACTGAGCTTGGGACTGTCATAATCACAACATTTTTGCTGATGATTATTTATCGTAAAAATATATAAAAAAAATACTTTATGCAAATTCGGCCTTGTTTATAACTTTCGTTCATGCACACCAGAGCACTGCAGAGGTGTTAACATGTCAGAGTTCATTTGGAGTGCTCGCATGACACACTCCTACACAGGAAAAAAAAACACATGCAAATGCATATTTCAAAGTATTTCTACATTTGCCTAATTCCATTTTTTTTTTGTCTCTACCATTTTTGCTTGTGAAGCCAAAATATAACTACATAATATTAAATAATGGCAAAAGCTGCCCCTTCAAGTCGACTAAATGTTAGTTGACAAGAAGAGGTTTGGTCGACTAAATTTTAATTAATCAGTCGCAGAAAAAAACTCCATGAAGTGGCGAAGTCACGCAGTGACAAATTGTTAATAGAGCATGTCCATGCAGTCAGATAACGAAAATTATCCAAAATGAGCGTCCCTAATTCAAACTAGTCTTTCATTTCCGCAAATATGGATCAACGATTTTGATGACATCACTCTGCACTTCAGCTTCTCATCATATTTCCTGTCCAATCAAATGCTCTCTAGAATCTAAAGCGTCTAAATGTAATCTAGAATCTAAATAGGGGATGGGGAACGATTCAGAATGTTTAAATATGCTTTCCTTTGGGGCGAATGTTTTCACGTTAGTGTCAGGCAGTGTGCACACAGTTTGGTCTGGTTCAGAGACACGATAGAGTGGATCATATACGCGAGTCGGTAGAGAACCACAAAATGTATCATAGCATAGCATTCTGTGTAGAACTCAAATGGGTCTATTTTAAAGAAATATGGAGGAGGTTAGGAGCTAAACTATTAGATAGACTCGACACTGACGAGTAGAAGAAATAACATCGGTGCTATGTATGCACCAACATAATTTGCACACTTTTCAAACTATACATCTTCAGCATGATTGATTACGGTTTTGTTTTAATACGTTTCATATTAAATCTAAAAGGGAATCTATTAGACTGGATGTCAATTGTGCTTTTGCCGAGGTCAACCGCTCTGGCCGAGCTGTGATATAAACGAAACGCTATTGGCTATTTTTAAAAAGGGGAGGAGTTGCTCACTGTGTGTTTCAAGGCACTCCAGTGGGCCTTTAAATGAATTACTAGGAAAATCTTAAAGGATTAGTTCACTTTTTAAAAAACTTTTGCTGATAATTTACTCACCCCCATGTCATCCAAGATGTCCATGTCTTTCTTTCTTCAGTCGAAAAGAAATTAATGATTTTGATGAAAACATTCCAGGATTTTTCTCCATATAATGGACTTCAATAGTGGCCAAAACGGTTCAAGGTCCAAATGAGTTTTCAGTGCAGCTTCAAATGACTTCAAATGACAAATGACGATACCAGACGATGAATAAGGGTCTTATCTAGCGAAACGATGCGCCATTTCGAAAATAAATAAAACAGTTAAAGTATTATTAGCACAAATGCTCGCCTTGTTCTGTCCTGAGATGTACGTTTGTGATTCTCCTGTTCAAACTCGTTCATTAAAATGAACAAATCTTTTTTCGAGTCATTTCGTTCGTTGAATGAACAAAATGACTCGAAAAAAGACTCGTTCAAAATGAACAAATCTTTTTTCAAGTCATTTCGTTCGTTGAATGAATAAAATGACTCGAAAAAAGATTTGTTCATTTTAATGAACGAGTTTGAACAGGAGAATCACAAACGTACATCTCAGGACAGAACAAGGCGAGCATTTGTACTAATAATACTTTATCTGTTTTATTTATTTTCGAAATGGCGCATCGTTTCGCTAGATAAGACCCTTATTCATCGTCTGGTATCGTCATTTGTCATTTGAAGTCATTTGAAGCTGCACTGAAAACTCATTTGGACCTTGAACCGTTTTGGCCACTATTGAAGTCCATTATATGGAGAAAAATCCTGGAATGTTTTCATCAAAATCATTAATTTCTTTTCGACTGAAGAAAGAAAGACATGGACATCTTGGACGACATGGGGGTTAGTAAATTATCAGCAAAAGTTTTTTAAAAAGTGAACTAATCCGTTGTGGGCAACCCTACTGTTGATCTAGATAAAAAAGTCTAGATTGAGTGTTACATATTTAGGATCTTCAAATACACAGTTCATTAAACTGTTAAATACATTCCAATGAAACGCTGTAATCCGAATCTTGATTAATTTCGGTAGAAATTGCGTTCCGCTACGCCACTGCGCTAAAGTTGAAAGAAGTTAAAAAAAAAAAGGCTTTCTTTTTCACCGACCTGCATACTGTTTTGTTTTGTTTTTACCTTTGGGAATCCATTTGTAAAGACAAACAACATTTGTTGAAACATATCCAGTGCCTTGGTGACACACCGCCATGAGCAGTTTGGCAAATTTCTTTTGGATTTTATTACACACAGAGTACAATAGAAAGGTAAAATTTTGAACTGCAGCATCTCTTGTACACTGAGCAACACTTTTGAAAATCTAAACTGAAAACTAACATTCAGCACAAATGAAACTCACTGTGGCATATGCTTCCCCATGAACACAATACGTTTGAGTGTGGGAGGGCTGCATGCCCACATGATGTTATGCAGACTGCAGTCCGTGTGACATTTCAACATGGGCAAGACTCTGAGGCACAGGAACAACTGTCATATTTTCACTCATCTATCACCTCCTCCTTTCACCTACCATCACTTCCTCTTCACCACATCAACAAGACACATATAGGCTATGTGCTGACTTTTTTTTCTTGCTTTAATTTATTTTGTATTTTTCGCCCATGTTTGCAGTGCTAATTGTCCTGCTGTTCTTATGCGTCTGAATGAAACTGTGGGGTTAGAGTGAATCTAAACAAAGTGAAAGCATACACATGCATACCGTGAAGTTTTTCACAGTTTTAGATGTTTTTGATCTTTATTTTATTTTAAAGAGTGTTACTTTTGAGTTAGATTACATATGGTCTTATACCATATGGATTTGAAGACTTTAGCTTGGTTTGTTTTTGTAAGGACCTTTTAACTTTTAAACCAGATGAGAATGATTTATTTCAGGAGTGGACAAAAATTTTACATGAAGGGTTGCTTTTCACTATATTTTAAGGGATATTTCTTCAAAATATCATATTTTGTGTTCAGCAGAAGAAATAAATTCATACAGGTTTGGAAGAACTTGAAGGAGATGACAGAATTTAATTTTTTTTGTGAACTATCCCTTTAAAGGTGCCATGTGTAACAATTGAGGTAAAAATATCCAAAAAATGAGCTACACGCATCAAAAGCATTGATGGGCGATGATGTCATTAAAAAAATGACAAGTTATAGTGCTGCAGAGATATCACCCTGAATTAGCATGCTAAATTACTAGCTACGGCCCGACAGGTGTCATAACACCAGTTTCGGCCATGGGAGGCGGTATGCGGGCAACATAACCACCAGACAAACTGCAATACACAAATAACTCGCATGGCTTGTGGTCGTACTTGAACCTGATGTCAATCGTGTGGAAAGTACAACCCACTACTACATTTCAGTTCAGGGAAGAGAGCGGACCTATATTATGTTTATTAAATTGCTTTCCTGAGGTAAATCTGACATATTTGTTCTCCAGCTATGTTATTGACCTCTGCACGCTGATTAAAAAAAATGATTTGTCGATATTATGTATGAGGAATACATTTTGGTAAGTTGTAGACTGTATCTTTCAGCAGTGTTCGTGTTTTTTTACTATTAGATAGTAACGTTCGAGATGATCTGTTCACGTGCGCTAGGGATCTGTTGTGTAACATTTACAATCGCCAAAACGGTATTTACTGTTTGAATTGCGTAATAAAATTGACAGAATCTGAGAGCTGAGATTTTTTTTTATATCATAACTAACCTGCTCTGTCTAGTCTGTCGGTCTCCGTGTCCTCTTTGCTTTGCGATTTTTCTGTGTGTGACTAAATTGATGTGTGGCGTGAGAGCGTGTAAAAAGTGTCAATTGCGCGTGTCTCACGGTGAATTCGTGAGAGTTGGCAGCTCTGAATGGCGCTAGCTTTGTCAACATCAGCGAATGCTGTCTGTCAAATTAATGTAATTCAAACTAACAATAAAAATGTAATATGAACAAAACGAATATGAACATATTTACTGGTAAAGGTGAAGGGGAGTAGCTTGACGATGTCATATTTAAAAATCACTTGACATCCACCAACGTTCCTCTGCAGTCAAAACCTCCTCTATTAGTAGTTGGCTCGGCTTCGGCTATGGCTCTAGGGTCGTTGTGAAGGTAGGGGCGGAGCATAGAGACTATGCCGTTTCTCGTTTGTTACTCTAGAGTAGACCAACTCACTTTCTGGAGTTATACTGCCCCATCTGGTATTGAATGTGGAGTATGAATTTTTTGGCCGAAATGACACAGGGCACATTTAAAGATGTAAGATTTTTCAGTAACATTTTTTTTTCTGTATTTTTATTAATATCTGGATATTAAATTATGCGTGCTATTTTAACATTTGGACTTAGATTTAATATTGTTAAATATAATCTTTAGCAAATCTTAAAATGAAAATCCATTTTTCATACTGTACATTTATCATGTTGTGATGCCTAAATTCTTAATCTAGTTTATAATTTTATTAGATGAAATAGTTTTGAATTTGTAGTCATTTGTTGGTTATTTGCCATGACATGAATATAGTTAAATTGTGTGCTTCAGTATCAGCCAAAATGTTGGTAATATCAATGTGTCTCTATATGTATTGCAAGATGATTTTATTCTGTATAGATCCTAATTTTAAACCATTTCTTGCTATGACATCTCATTTAGACAAAGTATTATTTTGAGAGCAAATAAGAAAGCAGACCAAGTGCACAAGTGGCATTGCAGGACCCACTGAATAATCACTTTACTTGCAAAAAGGTTTACTTTTTTATTCGTTTTTTTTTATTCGTTTTATCCGCAATGCACAGTCCAGTTGGAGCATTTGGCTACCAAACAGCTCATAACAAAGGACAACAAGGAATGATTACTGCAAGAGGAATTCAACATAGACAGACTGAGACTGCACATAAACCCCTTCCTCAGCATGTCATATTTAATAAAAGTCATGTTACATGATTTTATTGATTTGCACGTTAAGTTTGGGCTTTTGAGGAGGAGCGAAGCACACCAATAGACAGGGACAGAATGGGACAAAATAATCGTTTTATCTTGATTATCACATTTTCATAATTGCTGGAAGCCGAAATCAAAACCCGATTTCGATTAATCGCACAGCCCTACAAGCTACAGTGGGTTTATGTGCAGTCTCCATCTGTCTATCCATGTAAACATGACACAATGTATAAAAGTGTATATTTGTAGGGTATATACATCAGCTCTGTCTTTTACTCTTTTTACTTCTATCTTGACCCCCTGTTGCAAATCACTAAAATCAGACACAAGGTTTTTTTTTTTTTTCTCCGGGGATCTAAAATCTCTGAAACATTAACCAATGTTGTTAGAAAAGCTACTGTTTAATTTAGAGACCTTCATGTTTTTAATGGCTGAGGCTCTGAAGTAAAACCTTTTTAAAATTTCTCGCTGTGCTAAGGCACCTTTTTAGAGCAAGATTTCACTTTCAATATTTCCGCATGAGTTTTTCTCAAGAGAAAGATTCAGCAGCCTGTCACATTTCTGTGGAGTGAGAGGGCGGCTTGCATGCATGTCTTTTTTAAAAACTCCCAAAAAATCCAATGCAATCTCTGCAAGTCTCGTTGTACAGAGCTACTGCATTAAAGCAAATGTTTTTTAAAAATCTGCAAGGTAATTTGGAATAAGATCAACTATATATAGGCTTATGTCAGCATGCCAAAAGAGCCTTTAAAATCCTACTTCAGCATTTACATTCAGGGTTGCATTAAAATCGATGCTGATGGACCAAATAGAGGAAGACACTAAAATCTGATTTATTGCTGACTAACTCCTTGCTTCTTGCTTTCTTTCAGATGGTACCATGGAATGTTGGACCGAACCATTGCAGAAGAGCGATTGCGTCAGGCTCGGACACCGGGCAGCTACCTCATCAGGGAAAGCGACCGCCGGCCTGGCTCCTTCGTACTGTCCTTTCTCAGCGTGACCAATGTGGTCAATCACTTCAGGTGAGCAGTGCTGACTGGATCATACAGTTTCACTAATGTGCACAAACCCCATTACACTTCACAAAATGTTATGTCCCCTCAAGCAGACAGTTGTTGTCCAATAGTCTTTAACTATTAAACGGACATTGTCCTGCACTGTATCTACTATTGATATGACCGATGCCTCAAATCATGGCAATTGTTCAGAACAGGTGCTTTTACTTTTCTAAATGATCAAAATTGTAGTTAGACAATAGACTTGCATGGATGGTAGCACTGAAGCCATATAAATATCACAGAGACTTAGAGGTGACCTGGGCCAGTAAAGCAACTAACCAGAACACCCTAGTAGCTACCACATTCTTAATTTTTTTTCAACATCCGTTTCTCACAGTTTAAAACAACTTCGAGTTGACCAAAGTGCTTTACATTGACTATTTTTAACTACATAAATAAGAGATTATATTAATCTCTTAAAAAAATGCATTAAAAGCCAAGAAAAACAAATGAGTTATTAGTTTAGATTAAAAATTTGAAAGTTTTTGAGCAGTTCTAACACAGTGAAAGGATATTATTCCACAATTTTGCGGCAATAACAGAAAAAAGCCCAATCCCCTCTCAATTTTAGTCTTGCCCTAGGAACGGTCAACAGCCTATGATCAGAAGATCTGAGGCTCCTCGATGGGTTGTATATGGACAAAAGTCTTGGCAGATAAGTAGGTGCCAGTCCATTCAAAGATTAAAACAAATAAAATAATATTAAAATCAGTTCTATAATGGACAGGAAGCCAATGAAGGGTCATTCAAACCAGGGTAATGTGATCACACTTGTGTACACCCAACAGAAGTCTAGCCACAGCATTTTGCAACATTTTGAAGTCGAGAAATAGATCGTTGGTTTAAAGAGAATTGCATTAGGTGCCATTGCTAAGCAATCATGGGCAGCGTTCTCCATGAGGACAATGAAATTTCAGCAATAGATAAATGGATTTCTATATATTTCTTAATATATTTATGGAGATCAGAAAAAACACTGCACTGTACAGCTATCATTAGATGTCTGTCCATTTTGGCTAAGCTTTCAATGTTGTTACGGAAAGGGTGAAGCTGGTTCTTGTCACAAGACCTGCGTTTTGTGCTTGCAACATTCTGAAAAGAATTTTTTTTTTAATAAAGAAACAAGCAATAAACAAACAAGTAATACATGTACCTTATTCTACATGACACATGCTTCTGGTTTCATTCGTCTACACAACTGCAAGTGCTCTTGTGCTCCTGTTGAATGTATTTGGAATGACTCAGTCACAGAAGTAAATACTTTATTCAAGTAAATGTCAGTCTAATTCAATCAGGCTTTGTCATTTTAACAAAGTAAGGCAAAACACTTTTCGTCTTTGTGTGTGTGTTCAGGATCATTGCGATGTGTGGAGATTACTACATCGGTGGGCGACGCTTCTCGTCCCTGTCAGATCTCATTGGTTACTACAGTTATGTGTCTTGCCTACTTAAAGGTGAAAAACTGTCGTCTCCAGTGGCTCCTCCAGAGGTACGATCAGAACCTCTGATTTTCGAATGATGACATGTTTTTTTTGTTGCAATATCTAAGGTTGTAGATCCAGAAGTAGGATTGCATTTTGTTAAAATTTTAGTGCTGATCATCATAGCAGTAATATGTGCCATTGTCCTTGTGGTGTTGCTATAACCTCTTATTCTCCTTTCAGCCAGTGGAGGACAGGCGAAGAGTGAGGGCCATACTTCCATACACCAAAGTGCCAGAAACTGATGAGATCAGGTATAAAAACCTTCTTAAAAGGCATCCTATTTCACAATCCAGTCCGAAGTGTCTAACTGTGTCCTGCATGTTTGAGGGAATGGAATTTAAACCCATTTCAATGTTTGAAACAAGGGCTGCACGATTAATCATATTTTAATTGCGATCATGATTTCTGCTTCTGATTAAGCATTTCTGCGACATTGGACCAAAAAGAAAACCTGCATTTAGTTCTGGTTCGCTTATCATTCACAGTGTTAGTTTTAAGACTGAACCTAAAGATACAAAACTAAAACAACAAAGAAACTGCTTTTATCGGGTATATATTTTTCGTCGGAACTTGCACCAAACGTCCAAAACAAAACTGGACTAAATGCGTATGTTGAATTTGCAAACATATGATGGTATTTTTACGAGCTGAAAACTCACAAAGAGCTTATAAAATATGTTGCACATAAACAAAGATCTGCTGCAAGGAATCATGGTTCAGAAGCTTGTACTGAACTGTAACGGGCAATGGGGCTCCTATGATGAGGAAAACCTGGCATTCTTGAGCATTCTGTCCACTTTAGGGTCACATCTTGTGACATCACATCCTGTTTTTGGTTCTCTAAGATGCCTTTGGTCTGTGTTGCGAAACTTGCGTTCATATTTTAGTCAAACCGCAATATAGTTTGTTTGGAAGCCCTTGGAACCCCTTTTTTAGGGGTCTCGGTCCTCCTGTTTTGTGCTCACCAGGGTTAGAGTGGCACTTATTCAAATTAAACACACTAACAAAGCAATCGAACCAGTTTGCTTTATTTGAACTAAATCTCCCAAGTGTGAACACAGCCTTAATGTGTATGACAAATATAGGTAAAATCCTGCATATAATTTGGCATTGTCGATTTATGCTTGCGCGAACGTGGAATAATTCTGATAAAATGTAAAAATAAATTTCTCAAATGAGATAAATCATGATTAATTCAGTACTTCAGTAATAACACTCCATCCATTTCGCCATCCAACTATTTGAGCCTGTGTAGTATGAATACAATTCAGACTGCATCGACCATGTGACCTTCAATGTCAGCCTTGTCTCTGTTTCCCACCATTTATGTATAACAGGAATTACCTGTTGCCTTATGCAATATTAAAGTGTCCGTTAGACTTCAGAATGTTGGATGGATTATCATTCGGGCAGTTCTTGGAGCCTCTAGTAATGAGCTGCTGATAGAAACACTTGTTAATAAGAGATACATCAAAAATGTGCAGTGCTACTCCAGGACCAGGATTGAGATGGTTCACCTGAGCAGTTGGTTTACATAATCTTCTGCTGTGGTGTTCAGTGGCACTTACACGAAGCTACAAAAAGTAACTGCACAGGAAAGCAATTTAGATTGCAAGAAAAGCTGGCAAATCCTGTATAACAGACTAATTCCCACCCTAAATTTAAGACCCTTTTTAAGGGAGCATTTTAAGCCACCAGCAATTTAAAAATATCAAAAAGTATTACTTCCCACAGGGAAGTAACTTTGTTATCTGAGAAACAGATGTTTTCTGACGGTCACATTTATAGTTACTTATACATTCAAAATGCTGATTTTCAAAAAGATTATCTGAAAGAATCGAACAACTTTTTATATCCTTATAATATATTTGTTTTAAAAATTATTTATTGACAATTATTTTGTCATTTCACTCAATTGTTTATTTTTCTACTTTATTGTGTCTCAAGTTTTCTCAAAGGAGACATGTTTATCGTTCACAATGGACTGGAGGATGGGTGGATGTGGGTGACCAATGTTCGGACAGAAGAACAGGGCCTTATCGTGGATGATCTTGTGGAGGAGGTGGTAAGTGTCCCTGAGCTTTTGTCCTGTAAATACTCCTTACAAAGATTTAAGTGATAATTTGCACATTAAATAATTGATTCATTTGAATATATTCACAGGGACGAGAAGAGGATCCGCATGAGGGAAAAATGTAAGTACATATAGTATAAAACAATAGATCTGTTGCACTTTTAACAGCCCTCCAAACATGGGCAGTATTAAAACATCTACTATAATATAATGAAATATTTTATATTATTATTTTTTTTGATACATGG
This sequence comes from Chrosomus eos, assembly GCA_036326025.1. NCBI lineage: Eukaryota > Metazoa > Chordata > Actinopteri > Cypriniformes > Leuciscidae > Chrosomus > Chrosomus eos. Next base: position 22,532,319 of record CM070820.1, on the reverse strand, counting down.
TTACTTTTGAATGGCTGTCAATGGAGAAACATGATTTTTGCGCTCATAATGGTGCATTTACGATGTGTACCAGTGAAGGTTAATATAATCCTATCCAAATTGACCAGACTAAATTGCTCAGAATCATGAAGCGATTATTTTCTCTGCTGCCATCTTTGTTTAGCTTCACATGTGTATCTCTTCAGCACAGTTTGTTTTAGTTAGCTCAGTGTGCCATGGCAGAAGAAACATCTGTCAGATTTAGAGAGCAATGCTACACTCCTGAGTATGAAAGAGAGGGTTTGAGCCTGAGGCTGTGGATCTGATCAGAGTTGATCCCTTGTGCTGTGACCGTGTTAGACTGCTCTGATTCAGACCTGACTCACAGGGCCTGGGGTGCTGCCCTCTCTGCCCTGCTTACTTGTGTCTCATTTCCTGTTTCCCCTTGTTTTTCCTTTTCTATCTTCATAGCTGGTACCACAGGAAGATCAGCAAACAAGAGGCGTACAACCTGCTAATGACAGGTACATGAGCGTGACATCAAATGCTGGCTATTGCGTGTTTGTGTAATGAGCATATTATATAAAATAAAATAAAAACCCTGACAGGTGATTTCAGGTGATGTACTCAATGCATTTCACTTGCATATCTGTTATTCAAGGAGTTCCTTCCAAAACAAACATTTCAAATTATTTTCTAATAGTGTCACTTTTAATTGTTCATGCTTGTGTCCCTTATATTTACATTTAGATTACCTTTGCATCATCGAATACCCACTTAAAGTTAATTCCCCTTTTAAACATGGACATGAAAATACACTATTCAGACTTAAAGGTTGTAATTCATGAATGTTTTGGAATACAGACCTAAGATCAGTTTTTTTTTAAAAGAAGACACTCAACAGATTAAAGCACTTCAGAAAGCTGTAAAGAAAATATATTGTATTGTTTTTTGTTGTTGTTGTTTTTTTACCAAACATATCTTACAAAATGGAACCTTGAGTCTCAGAACTTTCCAACGATGTGTGTTTTGATACCAGTTTTATGATGATTACTGATTACTGTGAATATCAAGTTAAGTGAATATCAAATTTTCATACTGAATCTTCAGTTATCGTACATTTAATCTTTTATCTCTTATTGGCCTATCAGTTTATTTACTGATATATTTGTTGGAGGAACAGACTAAATGATGACATAACTTCCACTTTTGGGCTAACTATTCCTTTAAATCATGAAATTGTGCATGTGTTTAGAACTTTTGATTTATGAACGCATTAAATGAATCATAAAAAAGGCATTATAGCATCATTTGTCATATTTGGCCGGACTCGCATGCATTAGCATAGATTACAAACTTTTAATATTTGCAAACCTAAAAGGGGCAAATTAATCAAAGATTACTTATGTTAGAGTAGTACAAAAGCTGTTATTATTTCATATCTGTGATTTAAAGGGTTAGTTCACCCAACAATTCTGTCATTAATTACTCACCCTCGAACCAAACCCGAAAGACCTTCGTTCATATTCGGAACACAAATGAAGATATTTTTGATGAAATCTGAGAGCTTTCTTTCCCCTCCATTGACAGCAACGTCATTGCAACTTTCAAGCCCCAGAAAGATAGTAAAAACATCGATAAAATAGTCCATGTAACTACAGTGGTTCAACCTTAATGTTATGAAGCGACTTGAATACTTTTTGTGTGCAAAAAAACCCACAAAATGAACGACATTATTCAACAATCTCTTCTCTTCCACCTCATTCTCCTGTGCTGTAGACGTAGTGTAAACAGTGCAGCACTTCTGGGTTCTCTGTCAGAACAATGTTTTTACTACCTTTCTGGGCCTTGTTGCAATGACGTTGCTGTCAATGGAGGGACAGAAAGCTCTCAGATTTCATCAAAAATATCTTCATTTGTGTTCCGAAGATGAACAAAGGACTTTCGGGTTTGGAACGACATGAGGGTGAGTAATTAATGACAGACTTGTTGGGTGAACTAACCCTTTAAATCACAGATATGTTATAATAACAGTCTTACGGGTTTGGGACGACATGAGGGTGAGTAATTAATGACAGCATTTTCTTTTTTGTGTGAACTAACACTTTAAATCTACTCAAAAGCACCTCTGACTCTGTTTCTCTGCTGTCCAGTTGGCCAGGTCTGCAGCTTTCTGGTCAGGCCGTCAGACAACACACCAGGACACTACTCCCTCTTCTTTCGTACCAATGAAAACATCCAAAGGTTCAAAATTAGCCCCACTCCCAACAACCAGTACATGATGGGAGGGCGGTACTATAACAGGTAGGAGTGCAGGCAAAGGCTTTAAAGTGCCTTGACACTGCTTGTGTTGCATCTGGCTGAAAATATCCCTTCGTAACTTAAATCCTGCTTTGAAGCACCTTCCCGTTTATCAGGATAGCATTAATATCCTTATCTGCTATGCAGTTTTAAGCATTGTTTACATTAACCTATCATATTTTTTTTATATATATTTTATATATTTATTATACATAATAAATACACACACACACTGCAGTTCAAAAGTCTGGGATCGGTAAGATTTTTTTTGTTTTTAAAATAAGTCTCTTATGCTCACCAAGGCTGCATTTATTTGATTAAAAAACAAAAAAAATACAGTAATATTGTTAAATATTATAACAATTTAAAATTACTCTTTTCTATATGAATATATTTTAAATTGTAATTTATATGATGTCAAAGCTGAGTTTTCAGCTTCATTACTCCAATCTTCTGTGCCACATGATCCTTCAGAAGTCATTGTAATATGCTGATTTGATGCTCAAAAAACATTCATTATTATTATCAATGTTGAAAACAGTTGTGGACAGTTTTTTTTCCCATGATTCTTTGATGAATAGCAAGTTATTATTTATTTGAAATAGAATCTTTTGTAACATTATGTCTATAAATGTAATGCATCCTTGCTGAATAAAAGTGCTGACACACATATATATATATATATATAGTGTATATATATATATATATATATATATATATATATATATATATATATATATATATATATATATATATATATATATATATATATATATATATATATGTATACACACATATACAGTGTGTGTATATATAGTAATTATTTTATTATCAATAACATTAATGATTTGGTTGCAAGATGGTTCCACATGTATTACTATTACAATTCTAATACAAACTTACACCTCACTTAAGCCTTTGATTATTACTTACAAAGTTGAATAATTTGTGCATACACATAATAAAATATTAATATACCGGCAATTTTTTTTATGTTAACACTACAAATAAACTAAAAAGATTTCATTCATATGCTCCAAAATTCAGGTTTTTGCTGCCTGTCTGAAAGCATTTTATATATTAAACCCTGTCCCATATATTGTGCCTCAGAGCTGATTTAATTAAAATGTAATACTTTTTTAATTTTGCACACTATAATGAAACGCTTTACATCCAGCTGGTCTTTAATTGAATAATGCTCTTCCTGGCAGTGTTGACGATATTATCGAACGCTACCGAAAAGAGCAGATCGTGGAGGGCTACACTCTGAAAGATCCTGTCTCAGTCCAGGTAAATGAAAGGTCATTCCAATAAGCTCAGATATCGCTGACGATCATCTCAATAAAAAGCATAATACTGTGTCTATTTTGCCGTTTAGCAAAAAGAACAAGTCCTCTCAGACGTGGTTGACGGCAGAGAAATCTATAACACTATTCGACGGAAAACAAAAGATGCTTTCTACAAAAACATTGTCAAGAAAGGATATCTTCTCTTCAACAAAGGTACCACAGGCTACGTTTTTATGCAGCTGTTGTGAACTTTTTTACTTTTTAAGTGTTTGAAACTCAGAAGCAGGGGCGTAGCACCAAATTTTGGGCCCTGGGTACAAACCATCTTGCTGGGCCCCCATATCAAATACCATAGTGATACCAATGGGTGGGGTATTGCATTTTTATCATAAAAACACTTAAAATGTAAACAAAATAAGCCACACTCAGATTAATATATTTTTGTTTTATTGTCAAAAGTACTAACTGAGATGACAAAAGGTCTAGCAGGTCTGAAACTGAAATATATGGCTTCAAATGGTTGCTAAAATATCCTTTAGTGTCACCATACCTATTGAAGTGTAGGCTAAGTACGAGTTTATTGACGATTATTTGTCTGTTTAAAACAAATGCAGACTATAGAATCACAGGGTACACTAACCGCCAAACTAGACATTCAGTCTTTGAATTACGTTTTAAAATAAGTCATTTTCAATCATTAAGATGTGCATTAAACTGAGAACAATCGCACTTATAATGTAAGCGCGTGCGCGAGCTAATTTGCATAACAATGCGGTAAAATAGGCGCTAACGATCTGTGTTTTCGCGGGTGTTAGATTTTGACAATAAAGGAAATATAGGCCTACATGTAAACTTCTAAATCTGGGGAGAACTGCAGCAGAAGAGGAGACTAGCTGGAGACAATGTCAATGCTCGATGATGCATTTGGAGCTCACCTTTCTTTTAAAAAAACTGAGTGAGCAACTGCTTTCCCTCATTTGCCTTTCTCTCTTTAATCTTCTTTTCTTTTCGTTTTTGAGCCCCTGATTTTCCTTTCTTAAGGAAAGACATGAATCTTCCTAGTACCTATCACATGGCTCACTCCAGCTGCTGTCTCATCAACTGATCTGATTCACCGCAGGTCCACAGCAGAAGCACCTAACCTGCGGGTCGTACCATTTACATTGATTCGAGAGGGGTGGTGGGGCCCTGCACAGCATGAAAATAACTTTTTTTTATACCAAACCAGTGCCTTAACTACAAGTTTAGTTTTGCATAGGATCTTTTTTATTTGTACATTAATGCTATACAAATGTTAGTGCATGTATATGTCTGTATAGAAAACTGACTTCTAAGGCCCCCCCCCTGCCTCGGGCCCTGGGTACTCGGTACCCTTTTTCCCCCCAGTCCGACGCCCCTGGCGAAGACCAGGAGACTCGGGTGTATCTTTTAAGCAGGGTTCTTTGTTGCTGTTGCATCGCTGTAGTATTCCCAAGTCTGACTAAGGTAAAATACAATAGAGTTCATATACCTTTAAAGGGGGAGGGGTTACATAGAGGTGTAGACACTCTGAAACAAAGCATGTAAATTAAGTATACAGGTTTAGGAACCTGCCCTTAGACTGAGAGTGTTACCAATCCTAATCCAATCAGCATAACAGTGTGATTCGAATGCATAGAAACCAATCTAATCAGCCAGACCATTCAACGACAAAAGGTGATACTCTCAGTGCTCTGATCAATTTAAAGGGGACATATCATGCTTTTAAATCGTTGCTTTTTACCTATAAATCATACATTTGTGGTCTATACAAAGCGGAACTGCAATGCTTGGGTCTGAATTCCTCATTATTATAGCTCCACAAGCCCCTTTTCCACCCCTTTTCTGATGTGCGTCTGAGAGCAACTCGTTTTGGTGCGGTCTCTTTAAATGCAAATGAGACACTTCATACCCCGCCCCCTCTCCAGCTCGCAGAGGTGACACTCAGTTCAACTCCACCCCGTTTGGCCATTTTTGTAGTTTGATAGCAGAGATACGATTATCTAGCCTGGGAAAACCCAGACAACTTCCGGCAAATTTAGATTTGCTCATTCAAGCCCATTTCCAGTCCGCAGAAATCGCGGCACCAATCAGAAGCGTTGGGGCGGGCTTTACACGATGACGACAGCGCTGGGATTTTGAAGCCTACCTACATTACAAAGATGGATGCCGTCTAACATCACTCGTTCGAATCAGCTATCGCGTCTGTTTTTAAGCGATTTAAAAAATTCCTTTTCGTTATAACCCGAGCAAAGTACAACACTCAAAGCCTTCATGTCTAAAAAATATGTTATCGCTGTCTTACCGACTGGATTCGGCAAAAGTCTGGTATACCAGTGTGGCGAGCAGGACGATCGAGGCCGAGGGACGTGATAGAACGGCGTGAGTGAGGCCGGTCTCGCATCTCTCACGGAGGAGCGGAAGCATAAAAGGAGGAGCGACGACGGTGAAGATCGAGAGAGGACAGGCCTGAATTTTATTTGATGTTTTGTTTTATTATGTGTGGCGGCAGTCGACCGTGAGGGACTTTGTATTTGTTTTATTTTGTCATTAAAATGTGTGAATGTTCGCCGGTTTCCGCCTCCTCCTTCCCATAACAACGAGCCCCGTTGGTCAATACTAAACAAATGGGTGGGTCTTAGCCAATTGCGCCAAGAGGCATTTGAGGGACGTCCGACGCCCCTTTGGAAATGATTTGTCTATGGAGCTTTGCCAGACCTGCAAAGGTTTTAACCAGGCTAGTTTTAACCTGGTTTTAACCAGGTTAAAACCAGGTTTTAACCAGTCTGGTTTTAACCAGGCTAACGATTATCTAGCGGCACAGAAACTTTTTATTCACACGTTATTAACAAAATGTCAACATCGGAAGACTTGTCCATCAAGCCTTACATGTTCGAGTCGGACCCGGAGCGAGATGAAAATGAAGACAACGAACCTGCAGAACAACGTCGTCTTATGGATGTATCGCAATGGTGTGTTACTGTATTTACAGTAACTTATCCATCCATGCCCACTACTACAAAAGTGAAAGTCGATTATTTCTCGTTAAAACAAGCACACTAACAAGACAAATGACTACGGCCTAATCTTACCACTAAAAATCTGTATTGATAATATGCTACGTTTAGAAAAGCATCAGAAAACACAGCAGCTAAATGACCATTGTCATGATGAAACTCAACAACAGTAATACTGCTACAGACGTGTACTTAAAGGTGCCTTATGTCAAAAAAATCAATTCATACTCCACATATTCCATACCAGATGGGGGCAGTATACCTCCAGAAAGTTGGCCTACTCTAGTCTGTTTTTTAGTTTCAGGTTGTTAATCTTCTAAAACCGTCAAATAGTCCGCTTTGTCCCGCCAAAGCCTATTTTGATCGGTGAGGGATGTAGAATAGAATGACTGCTGCCGCTGCGCTTGACAGGGCGCGTTACGAGCAGAGAGAGAGAGAGACAGAGAGAGAGAGCGAGCGAGCCCCGGCCGCGTGCGCGCACTCTCACGTCTTCAAACAACACGAGCACGGTCTTGCTCTCTCTCCCTCGCGCATATTAATCAAATCAATTGACACGATAGTAAGACCGCAGTTTCGCGTGGAGCATTTGGAGATTTTTAGAGATTAAAGAGATACAAGCAGTGCGAGTTATTCATGTGTTGCAGTTTGGCTGGTGGTTATGTATGTTGCCCGCATACCGCCTCCCATGGCCGAAACTGGTATTACAACACCTGTCGGGCCGGGGCTAGTAATGCTAATGCTAATTTAGGTTGATATCTCTGCAACACTTTTCATTTTTTAAATGACATCATCACCTTTATTTCTTCTCATTCTTTTGATTTGTGTAGCTCATTTTTTGGATATTTTTACCTCAATTATTACACATGGCACCTTTAAATAAAAAAATAAAAGAAAGTCAAAGGTACTGCTAAACCATGACCACCGTGTGTTTTAAGAAAGTACTTTATTTTTATTAACGTTATTTACAGCTTACCGAAGTGCTCTGTTCGTCGTCTCCAAAGATAGAAGGAACTGACCCCTCAATCAGACGAAGTCTATCGGCAAATCCTTCTTTATACTGGCGGAGGTTGCTGAAGTAGTTATCCTTGAAGTGCTTTGCGCACACAAAAATAATTTTACCCACAGATGTGGGTACATTTCCGTGAAAAATAAAACTCAACCAGGCACTTCGAAGAGGTTCTGTTGCTGGGAGATGGTGTAATGAAGCGTGTGGGTTACTACATCCAACAACTTGTAACGAGTGGAAATAAGGTGTGGCCCCTTTAAGAGCTGCGCGCTCCCTGTTGAATTGTCGGCCTCGGCGGTATTGTATTGTATTTGCCGTGCGCCTCGAACACCCCTTTTACTGTCTATGCGAACACCCCATGTATTTGGGTCATTTCAGTTTGATGCTAATTTTTTATCTTATTTAGTTTATTAAGTAACGAAGTGGACGGTAGAACGTGTGACGACAGTTAGGCTACACGAGTTAGATTTGGGAATAAAGTGCGAGTTGTGAGATGCCAATCGCATCCGTGATTCTGTCTGGCCTCTGCAATAACAGTTGTGACTGTGAGCTATCCCTATTTTTCTTCCTGAAGCAACGCGTTACAAACTGTACTTCAGTTTCTTTGCGGAGGCACCGCCTTCACCTGCCATGATGTCTATCGGCTCGCTTTCGGGTTAAACTTTCCGCGACTGCGCAACTGGATTATAGGTTGCCAGGTTGAGGTAATACACAGGTTGAAATTGTAAATGGTCTGTGGATTGTGTTAATAATATAATGCATTTAATACAATCTGGAAACTGGTCAACATTAGACAAACATGAGGCGCCTCGAGATAGGGCAAAGAAATGGGAGAAACGGGAGTGTTGATGAAAGCTATTGTTAGAATACAGCTGGATTTTTGAGGTTCGCACGATGTAAGCCTATAGCTGGTAGTCCACTCCGTTTTGACCACCTCATGTTTGGTTTCTTTTTTGCCGCCTCAAGTTTGTGTCGGGTCTCTCGCGTGAGAATCTCGTGTCACGTTCGCAATGTTCAATTAGCCGACAATTAATTTAATTTAATCGAGTAAATTCTTGTCGACAATTAATCGATGATCGATTAACCGTTTACATCCCTAGAAGAGACTAATTTCAACTTTTCTGTACTTATAAACACTGCAAATATACAACAAAATGCATTTACGGGCTAAAAAAGTGGATTTAGCATGATATGTCCCCTTTAACTTACCATAGAGAGATCAGGAGATTCATGACAGACAGGAACAGGCAGGTTTGTGACATCATTTACCTTAGTTACAAAATTCACACTAATAAACTTTCTCAGTTTATATTCTATAGTATTGGAATCTAAATTAAACATTTTAATAAATTTGTAACCCTACACAGCCAACTGCATCCATTGACTTTTTACTGATTATCAACATATAAGGCTGTTTTTTACACGCAGTACATTTGTATTCAGTGCTCAATCTTTCTCGGTGGGTTGATCACGAGAGGATGTGGGTAATTTGTAGCACATAAGCCCCATCTGAGCGTGGTTTTGTCAAACCTTGACAGTCTTTGATCACCTGAGAAACGCTCAGCAATGCTCTTCACAGACCGCTCAGGATGAGCTACGCAGAACAAAAAGCAAAGCGTTTACCTGAACACATAGAGCTGTCCAGTTCAATGACAGTGGCTTTGCTTAGTAAGAGATTTGGCGCTCTGTGGGGTTTTCTCACTGATCAAACGATATGAATCTGAATTAGTTCTGGCACCTTGTCTGGTTAGTATTCAACTGTTGTTTGTGTGTAATATTCAGGTGATTTAATTTGCACTGAAATTATTTGATCTCAGATCCTTGTTGTATTTTATGGGCTCAAATAAATTGTTATTCTTGAAGACATAAATGAGTTTAATGCATTTGCTCAGGCATTGTAGTAAACATACAGTGTACCTCAGTGTTCTGCATTTTAAAATGAATTTCACTCAATTCTGATTAGGGCTGAGTTGACAATATCATTTAATCAATATTCATTTTAATGCACTAATATCAATTATTAAATCCCAAGACCATTCTTTTAGTCAATACTGTTTTATATACTGTTTTATTTTGATGCATAAACAAAAAATCCTCCTGCCATCCAATAAAAATATTATGCATTTTTGGCTGTCTTTAATGTGACGTGACTAATTGAAGTTCATCTAATCTAATCCATCTAATCTAGTCAGATAAGCAACGCCTTTGCTTACAATCTCTCGATGTCATCACTCAAGCATCCCTCCTTTCTTTATATTTCTAAAAGCAGGAAGAATCTTAATGCTCAATCTCAATTTAAGAGTAAACTTTTCATAATGAACAGCAAGCCAAATCTGTTTACTATACCATTATGATTACATGATCACCAAAGTGCTTCAGAGTGCATGTGAACTATTCATCTCTTCCTCTTTAAAACTAGTTATAGCATGAAGTAAACATGAATGAACAAAAGATACAGCACAACTTACTGAAATGTATCATGTTTCATGTAATCGCTCAATCAAGGTTTCAACGTAAAATCACGTAACGTTTTATTTACCTCAGGAAATCCATTCAAAGCTCGTCGCTCATTAGTCAACTATAAAGAAAATAACTTTAGAAAGCAGCATATTACTAAACATGTCTTCATTATTTTATGTATGTTTGAATAAATCTGTTGTGAAATCATAATTATACCATTGAAGAGTTGAGGCCGTTTAAATTTTTGTATACAACTTTTGATTGTTGATTTTTATCTAAAAATGGTAGGGTTTCTGTAGAATTTACAAATTCAGTTAAAGGAGACCTTTTTTCCTCAAGAAAACTGTACATGTACTGTAACTGATATAAATATCCAAATGAATAGATATCAAAATCAAAATTGAATCAAGAGCTTGTGAATCGAATCATAAAACCTGTGTCAATACCCCATTCCTTTTTTATAATTAGTATTTTATTGAATTTGAACACCACTGTTACATTGTAATCAACATTACAGTTGACATCTTAACATATATCACATAGTGATGATACACTTTTGAATAAAAATAAATAAATAAATAAACCTGACATGATTAATCCAGAAGAGGTAATTGAAATCAAAAGACAAAAAACAAACAAACACATGGATCAAATGTACAGTTTTACAATAAGCACCATGCTCTCATCTGGTAGCAATATATTGCACGCATTTTCCCCATTTCGCCACATATTTTTCCGTCCTGCCATTGATGTTGAAAGAGCTTATAATACCCCATTCCTGATTCTGATGCATTTTCTTGTTGGCATTCAGCTGTTGTTCGTATTTAGCATTCAGCTAGTTGGATGTGTACTTAAATCTTTTATTATACAGGCTCCCTGTGCGAAAATGTATATGCTTGTCTCTTAAAGCTACACGGTGTAACTTTTTTAGTTTATTCTTAGCTAAAAACACGTAGCTCTTTCAAAAATATATGTGCTCATTAATGTATATTTACTTCATTCAAGTAATAAAGTATTCTTGTGAGTGTATAATATGCCATTGAAAATACATACGGGTAAGGGGTTCTAATGTCGGTCGCCATGTTGCCCCTCCATCTTGAAAGTACATTAGCCAAAGAGGGACATCAAGCTTCGCCTTTCGCGTTTTAACACTCGATGGCACCATGTCGAGGAGGTCGTACTGGAAGCCATGTTAATCTTGGACTCCATTGGCCACCGTAGGAGTTAAAACGAAAACGAAATTGAGAGGAACAGAAACTAATATTCACTGGATGGTCATATACCTTTTCACCGCTAGATGGGGGTAAAAATCGCACGGTGTAGTTTTTAAAAATGTATGACATAAATCAGGTGTTCTCCAATAGTTTGGTTCCCTTGATCTGACATTTTTATACCCTTATACCCAAGAAGGTAATGTAATTCTAAAGCATCTTGCTCACCTTTTCACTTGTACATCCACAGGTAAGGGCAAGCGCTGGAAGCACTTATACTTCATCCTGGAGGGCAACGACGCTCAGCTCATTTATTTTGAGAGTGAGAAGCGAGCCACCAAACCCAAAGGACTAATCGATCTGAGTGTGTGCTCTGTGTACGGGGTCCACGACAGTCTGTTTGGCAGGTATGTGATTGTAATGCAACTCAAGCCACTGGTGTCCTTAATTCTGATCATTACTTGCTTGCAGATGATTCGTGGTTTGATATGTTGTATGTAATTCAATTCAATTTGGGGCCAGTGTGCCATTTGCAGATGGACGTTACATGTTTTCTGTTGATGTCATTTTTTTGTCCAGGCCAAACTGTTTCCAGATTGTGATTCAGCACTTTAGCGAGGAGCAGTACATTTTCTACTTTGCTGGAGAGTCACCTGAGCAGGCACAGGTACATATCACTTCTACATATATACTACTATTAAAAAGTTTGGTGTTGGTGTTGTTTTTTTTGGTAACAAAGTCTTTACAGTCACTTTTGATCAATTGAATGCATCCCTGCTTGATAATCTTATTGCATCTTCTTATAATTAAATATATTAAAAACATTCTCTCTGTCCATATAAAATGAATCTATAACCAAAATGTTATGTCCTGCATTCACAGGACTGGCTGAAATGCCTACAGACGTTCTGCAATAATCTTAGGAAACCCTTACAGACCACATTCAACAAGCGTTTGCGCCAGGTAAGAGAGAGCAGTCATTGTGTGTGAAATCTCACTGTTTTCATGAAACAGTGGCTGTCTTTCCCTTAATCATGAGGTCAGGTGTTCAGACGGCTCTGAATGTGCTGTCAGAAGGGGCCACAGCTGAAGCGTCTGGATGCCGGTGAGCAGGGGGATGAAAACCCCTTCCAGAGCACCTGATCCCAGTCAAGCCATTTGGGCTGAATCTAAAAAGAACATCGTCATCTTCATTACCACAGGCATATTTTTGGACAAAGTCTGACATCTCATCAGTTATTCATTACGGCGCATGGAAAAATCTAACGTTTGCGTGTCATTCTCTCACCTTAGGTTAGCAGTTTAGTCCTGTATGTGGAGGAAGCCCACAAACTTCCCATCAAACACTTCACCAACCCCTACTGCAACATCTCTCTGAACAGTGTGCAGGTGGCGAAGACTCACCCTAGAGAGGGACAGAACCCTGTGTTCACTGAAGAGTTCATCTTTGAGTGAGTTCATTGTGACTCTCGACTCATTTAGAGGTTTTAAAAGTGTTGCTCGATTAAGATTCTGATTTATATTCCTTTCTTGCAGTGACCTGTCAAGCGACATCAACAGATTTGAAATAAGCTTAAGCAACAAGACCAAGAAGAGCAAAGAAAGTGACATATGTGAGAATCATTATCTGTTCTTTCCCATACAATTATAGTGATGATTTATTTTTGATAATACCTCACAGTTGGTCCAAAATTAGCACTCAAGTGTTAAGTATCAAGCGAGTATCAAGCATTGAGCAAGTATCAAGTGTCGATTAAAAATATGATTGGTTAGACAAATTAAATGAGCTGAATGATATCAGACTGATTGTCTACCTCAGGCAAATAGAAAAGGCTACTCAAAAATTAAATGTACTTCTTAATCATATTTAAAATTAGGCAGAAAGACATTTATGGACCATGAGCTGTCAAAGGAATATTCCGGAAGCTCTGTCGACAGCATTTGTGGCATAATGTCAGTTACCACATAATTTATTTTTTATTTTGGTTCTTGCTGTTACAGTATTATTGTAAAATTGTATTACAATATAAACTAGCTGTTTTCAATTTTAATATATTTTAAAATGCAACATGATCCTTCAGAAATCATTCTAATATGCTGATTTGGTGCTCAAGAAAAATTTATTAATAATGTTGAAAACAGCTGTGCTAATATTTTTGTGAAAACTGGTATGTTTTTTGTGATTATTTGAAGTTTAAAAGAAACCTATTTATTTGAAATAGAAATCTGAAATGGATAAGCATCCTTGCTGAATAGAAATATTAATTTCTTTTTAAAAAAAAAGACTTCAGTGGTGTTGCATTGAGTCTAATTTTGATGTTTATTGTCTAGTGATGTGCATATTAATTGTAACCTTTATTTGTGAATTTTTTTTTTTCATCTGTGAGTTATTATCAGATATTATCTGTGGTAATTGTCATCATGTCACAGATGCTCCATACATAGAGCTTAGTTTTTCCCGAACCTGCAACATTTCTTTAATCCCTCTTTTTTTCCTTGCACAAGTGCGGCCTCTGCTGGCGCTTTGTAGAGCAAAGCATGACTACTGCTCTTCTCTAATTCATTTCTCTTCTGTATGTTTTCAGTGTTCATGCGTTGCCAACTGAGCAAGCTGCAGAAGGGCCAGATGATCGATGAGTGGTTTCCTCTGAGCTCCTATGTGCCGCTGAAGGGAATCGAACCAGGCTCACTCCGCGTAAGAGTGCGATTCTCCATGGAGAAGATCATGCCTGAGGAAGAGTACAGTGAATTCAAAGAAGTGAGTGTGGACATGGTCATTTTTTACACACTGATGGGGATGTGAGCCATCGTTCAGACCGCATAACTTTGCGATGCTGTTTGCGAATGTTCGTTAGAAACCCCGACAGATAAATACAGAACTTGCAAGCATGTAGTTTGCTAACGATGCTTTCGGGAAACGCACACCATGCTGGTAACAAAAAGAATTATAACAATTTAGCTTTTGTTTTTAATTCAACTTTGCTAGATTCCCAGCTAACAGGGAACATTCTCAGAACTTTGGCTACCGTTCTAAAGTTATAAACAAAGATTCTTCCAATAACGTTAATAGGATGTTTGTTTAAAGTTACCTGGTCTTTACTAATGTTCACAAAATGCTAATATTATTTATACATTATTCATGTTTTTTTCCAAAAATGTTCAAAGAACATTCAAAAGTAACATTCCCATAATTTTTGCAAAAAGATCAAATGGAATGTTACCTTTTATATTTGCTTAACCAATGGTTTTGAACATTCAGAAATAATGTTTTCAGGACTTATCGTGAATGTTAGAAAAATGTCTTGGAACATACTTTTTGAATAAAGCATCTTTTGCTGACATGCTCCCACTGTCCGTCCCCAGCTCATCCTGCAGAAAGACTATCATGTGATCTATGCGTTGGCTCACGTTTGTGGGCAGGACCGCACCCTGCTGGCCAGCATCCTGCTCCGGATCTTAAGACACGAGCGAGCTGAAGCTCCCTTACTGAGGACGTTGAATGACAGAGAAATTAATATGGAGGGTAGGGCTCTCTCTTTGTATTATTCAAAGTTCAGTATTCAACCGCAAACAGATGTCACAGCTGCATCGAGGCTGGGCAGCTTCCCTCAGGCGTATTCATCATGTTTTAGCTATAGAACAAAGTTCTTCTTTTCAAGCGATGAATAATTGTTCATTTAAACTGCACATTTTCAAGACGGTGTTTGATTGCTCAGTGTGTTCTGAGAAGAGCTCTCACGATACCGCTATTGGTAGCATCGACTCAATTTGGTTTGTGGATGAATTTTCAAACTTAACCATGGTGAAAGTTTCCCATGAATCTAGGTAATATTTATAAGCTAAGACTCTGTAGTAGTATTCTTAAAATTTCCATCTAATTAATCCATCTTGACATCTCTAATTCTGAGTGGATTGGACAGTGTAGTATGGATGTGAAATAATAAACTATTAACCATTGAAAGAATTGCTAAGACTTAAATCGCAGAAAGAACATAGATGAATCCAAATACCAAGTTCAAATAGCTCACATAAGTATTAAAGGGATTGTTCACCAAAAATGAACATTTACACACCTAAAGTTGTTCCAAACCTGTATGAATTGTTTTCTTCTGTGAACACAAAAGATATTATGAAGACTATTATTAACCAAACAGTTTATAGGCCGCATTGAATTCCCTAGTATGTCTGTTTGGTTACCGACATTCTTCAAAATATCATATTTTGTGTTCAACAGAAGAAAGAAACTCATTCAGGTAAACTATCGCTTTAAATTTACACTAAGGTTCAGAAGTTTGGCGTCAATATCACAAAGTCATTTACAAAATCTTACCAGCCACAAACTTTTTAACATTGGTGTAATTATAACTATAATTGAGTATTATTATATTACATTTTCCTCTGAATTGTAAAATATTTAAATGGTTTAGTATACATTAAATGATTAATATAAATATGAATAATATCCTTATAGGAAAGGATGCAGTATTTCGGACATTACTTTTTTAATCTGCCAATCGCTAAAATGTAGCTTTTTTTGTTGTTTTGGCATTGCAGATGAAGCCACGACGCTGTTCCGTGCCACTACTCTGGCCAGTACTTTGATGGAACAGTACATGAAGGCCACCGCCACACCTTTCGTCCACCACGCACTCAAAGACTCCATACTGAAGATAATGGAGAGCAAGCAGTCCTGTGAGGTAATGGAACTAAACAGAGCATTCAGCGGACAAAAATGTCTCGCTGTTAACATCATACTCCATTGTGCCTCGGATCTGTGAACGTTATGTTCTCCCTGTCCTGATGTTTTGTGTTAAGTATGTCTGAACCAAATGCGACAACATGAGGTTCTCTCCAAAGCTCCTGCCTTGAGCAAATTGGCTTTTGTCAGGTTTCTGTTAGACCGTGAATAAACTGAACTAACAGTCAGAATCCTTTTCCCTCATGTGGAGTGTTTTCTGGTCTCCCTCTGTAGCTGAACCCATCGAAACTGGAGAAGAATGAGGATGTTAATCTGAATCTAGCTCATTTACTCAACATCCTGTCGGAGCTGGTGGAGAAGATATTTATGGCTGCTGAGATCTTGCCCCCGTAAGCATGATGCCACACCACTAGACAGTGTCCCATCAGCATTACTGCCTTGTAGTGCAACCTTATAAATGTGGTACCATACTGTCTATACTGATTATCCATATACTGCCTTGGCATTGCTAGTTTCAGTACAACACTGTATATACTGGAGGGATGCACAAATGTATCTGTATCATCAACAGTTCTCGACCAATATTTATTATTTATATATTAGGGGTGTAACATTACACAGAAGCCACGGTTCGGTACATACTTCGGTTTTTGGGTCACTGTTCGATACGAGTTCGGTACAACAGTAAAAAGCAACAAATTCCCAATGCTAGGTTTATTTGTATGTATTTTAAACAGACAGTAGTGCCAATGACAGTGTTTTCACCTAGTGGCATTTAGTCCCCCCTGAGGTAGTGTGCACAGCACCAAGCAGTAAACCGAATGCACTCTTTCATAGGCCATTTTTTTTTTTTGTAGGGCTGATAAAAAAACTAAAAGTTATTTGGCCACAATCAGCTATAAAACTGAAAAAGCCTCTCTTGTGTTATAAAAGTACTAAATAAATAGAATAGCTTGTGCTGAGATTAGTTTTTTCACACTCCGGCAAGCTCTTGCGTGTCATCTGAACTCTTGTTTTGGGTTGGTGCGTAGATCGTCCCTTCTTTTCCTTTTTTTTTTTGTTGTGGCGGTTAGCAAACAGCATTGCATTACCTCGTGCGTCCCCTTCTGGATTGGAGTGTGGATCACCTCTGATGCACGCCCGTATCATGACTGTTCGGGACGAATACATGCACCGTTACACCCCTAATTTATAGATTTAAATATAAATTATTGGAATTTTGTAGGTTAAGATCACATATTTGATAGATTTTTGGAGTTTTTTTTGCCATCATCTAGTGCTTATTTAAGTGGTCAGTGCAAAAATAATACAAAGATTTTACTTTTTAAGAGCATTATTTCTTGAACAGCAATTTCGTTATAAATGACCTGAAAGGTGTTGAAGTCGGAAATAATTTTATTTATACATTTTATTAATAATTAATACGTTTTAGTCATTTATTTGATCAAAAATACAGTAAAAACAGTTATATTGTAAAATATTATCGCAAAATTTACAAATTAACTAAAATTTACCTGCAACATTTAACTGCAACAAAAAAATTTCCTAACAAAACTGTCATACAATATCATTAAAAATAATTTAGAATTAAATTGTAATGCAATTTGTCTATACATATATTTTGTCTAAAAATCATAAATATATGATTTTTGTTTAGACAGATTAGTAAAACTTCAGCCATAACATGGAAATAACCATAAGCTAAAATAATTCTAACATCATATTGGCAAAACTTCTTATATCAGTTCATCCAGTGCATCATATTATCATCCTGTCCATGTAGTGCTACATTGATATTTTTTACATTTATACTTTACGGGACTGTGCTGTTTTTGCGGCCTTAGTATTCATAGTTTGTCTGTTTCCTCCCTGTACAAGGACCCTGAGGTACATTTATGGCTGTCTTCAGAAGTCTGTGCAGCAGAAATGGCCTACCAACACTACAATGAGGACCCGAGTCGTGAGGTAGCAAGTTGTTAAGCTACATTTGCGCATGTTTACAGAGTAACATCTTGCAAAGTGCCAAAATGTGTTTGTCTCTGTCCCCAGTGGTTTCGTCTTCCTGAGACTCATCTGCCCTGCCATTCTCAACCCCAGAATGTTCAACATCATCGCTGGTGAGTGCACAGCTTGCATCACAAGCTCCATTTTCCAGCTGCAACACATTAAGGTTAAGTACCCACTCAGATATTTCATTCTGCACCTGTTAGAGCTTCAGTCTGCAGCTAGAAGAGCACTTAACGGTCCAAATGTGTAAACGCATAACCATGTCATAGTGACAGTCGACAGGCTATTTCATATTTTATATGAAAGTGGACTTTGGCACATCAAAAAAAAAAAAAAATTTAACAAAAGGTTTTAAATTTTTTCCTAATAGAAATATAATTATTTGCGATTTATTTTTCAAATTGTAATGCAGTTTGAATGCAATCTATAAATGCTGTTAGCTAAAATATGACAAGGCAAAATTAATACTGCAGTGTATTCCTTTTCAAAGATACAGCCAAATAACAATCTAGAAACAATATATTTGACTTCTAAAAAGAACCTATTACTTGAGCATACTAATTATAAGCCTCTTATTTCCAAAAATATGAAGGATTTATGTCTCATGACCTTATGGGAGCTCAAGGCTGCCACCTACAGGCTGCATTTAAGCAACGTCACATGATGTGCAGCTGTTCTTTTGTGCTAAATATCACTGTTGTTTAGAAGTGTTCACATGAATGAATGTTTATATATTGTGGGAACATTTGGTTCAAAACTTTTGGAACAAAAGTTTGGGGTCAGTACGTGTTTTTTTTGCTTTTGAAATACATTAGTGTCACTTATACTGAATAAAAAAAATACTTTTTATTAATCTATTATTGAGCAGCAAATCAGCATATTACTGTGCGTTCACACTGCCGCCAGCAAGAGCGGCAAAATTCAATCTCGCCGCCCTGCCAACGAGTCGTAGAAAGATTCGTATGCGCTCTGACGTAGATCGAATGCTTGGTCTTTTTTTTACTTTTTAAAGGGGCCGCAAAGCAAACAAGCATGTTGATGTATGTTTGCAGACTGACCAAGTAGGGTATAAGTTAACATCATGGAATCTTTTAAATGTGAAAGTAAGAAATTGATCGATGGAAAGAACTTAAAGCAACACTATGTAACATTTTTTACCTTAAACTAATGTTTCCAAAATCGTATCAGTGGTTCATCAAGTCGTAACAGGGTGAAAGGCACTTCTGCCATAGCCTGACGGGGTCTGTATCGCTTTTACTGGCACTATGTAGCTTCGGGGTTTGGGTAGGAACCCGACCACAAAAGAACTACAAAATTCGACTGCTTTACGCCAAGCGCTACAATAGTCATTATTTCGTTTTTCTTCGTTTCTGATGTCATAATACATCATCCTTTCATGAAATCATGTAACATACTCTACCTTGTCTGTGGACGGCGTTCATTCTAAAGCCGGTGCTGGGTAAACAGCGAGTGTGCGTGCGACGGTAGGCTAAATTATTTACGACAGCGGTAATGGACAATTTTGTTTCCAACCAGTAGGGCGACCGAAGAGGAAAAGTTCCATGGTGTTGCTTTAACAATTATAGTGACAGGTTTGCAAACAAAATAAACCAATTAAAAGCCATTTATGTGGTGTGTCTTTTTCATGGTAAAATCTAATCTAATTTGCATTCCTGTTGAAATACAAGCTTTCTTGCGTGAAAATGTTGCCTATAAAGTGTTGTGCGCGCCTTATCAAATTCACATGATCAACATCTCCTCTATTTTGCTTGGGAACTAATGTGGTCGGAACCAAAGTTTACATGACTGCGTTCTCTGGAATGCTCTCAAGCAGAGGACTTCTACATTCCGATTGGTCAACCGCATCATAGATCATTACCATAAAGTTGACCTGACTTCAACTCTTCTCGTCTCCAAAACGTGCCATGCCACCCTCGCCAGAGCTGGCCGGAACACCGGTGTGAACGCAGTTAGAATGAATTCTGAAGGATCATGTGACATGAAGGCCGGAGTAATGGCTGCTGAAAACTTCAGTTTTGTTTTCGGAATAAATTACTTAAAAAAGAAAAATAATAATAAATATATATATTCTTCTTTTTTTTTTACTGTATTTTATTCTATAGATCAACATGAGTCTTCTTTCAAAAACCAAAAAAATCTCATCGACCCCACTTTATAGAACAAATAGTTGTGAAGTTCAAATTCAAATGTATGTTCTAATCAGTCAGTATGTGATTTTGGATGCAGCGCAAGTAGAAAAACTGACTATAGTGTAAACATTGTTAATAATTCTAGTTTAGTATGATATTATTAACGATGATGAAAATGTGTCTTGTTTTTGCAGACCCTCCATCCTCCACAGCAGGTCGAACGCTCACCCTGGTAGCAAAGTCTGTGCAGAACTTGGCCAACCTGGTGGAATTTGGCGCTAAGGTGTTATGATTTTCACACTGTGTTAGAAAATGAGTTACCTTGAAAAGGCGTCAAAGAGTCTGTGAATGCTAATGTTACAGCAGTGGTATATCATCGTTTGTTGTGATATGTTTGTGTTGCAGGAGCCCTACATGGAGGGGGTGAATCCTTTCATCAAGAACAACAAACAAAGGATGATCATGTTTCTGGATGAGCTGGGGGTAAACTGCCTTGTATCCATTTTTAAAGCAGCATGGGTTGCCTGCGGCTCTGTTTATGAGCTCTGTGTGAAGTAGCTTTCCTATTACATTCTCTCTGTGTTGTTTTCCCAGAATGTTCCTGATCTCCCGGAATCTACCGAGCACTTTAGGACTGATTTGTCCCGTGACCTTGCTGCCCTGCATGAGATCTGTGCTACTCATTCTGACGAACTCCGCACCCACAGCAACGAGAGAGGAGCACAGCAGGTATGCGTCTCTTATCATACATGATAGTAAGAAATATAGAAGACATAATGTGCAGTCAGCCGGGACCCTGACATGAATGTATAGACTGACTGACTATGACTGAGTTTCAAGGTTTTGTCACAAGCTATTTTTAATACTTTTCAAGTGACAGCAGTCACTGGAGGGTTTTTTTTAACCTGCCTGCCTTCTCAGAAATCTGGTAGAGTAAGATACTAGACAAGTATCTTACTCTTACCTGACACTGGGCATTCTTCAGTTTCTGTGATTTGGCTGTATTTATTGATTGATTATATGTTATTCTTTCATTGGATACCATCCATATTGAAATGAAAGCATGTGAAAATAACTGGCAACATCACAATAAAGTTGTAACAAGTCTTCGTGGTGCCATTTTTAACCCAGCAGGTGAAGATTATAATGCAGTCATTGCCCGTTGTCTTTTTCTTTTTCTTCACAGCACGTGCTGAAAAAGCTGCTGGCCATCACTGAGCTCCTCCAGCAGAAACAGGTGCACTATGCCATGTCCAACAGCAACAGGTAGTTCCACCTCGGTCATTTTGTCTGTCAGTTTGTCTCCGTCTTCCTGGAGTAGCCAATGGGACCCCAGCATGCTCCACCCTCATCCCCATGTCAGCTCCCACCCTCCCCATATCTTCCATCATCCCTTTTCCTTGCACCTCATTGTCTGTGCCACGAGAACTATGCAAACTACAGCTGCGAAACAAAACGGCTGGACTCCTGAAGTCCGACACCAATGACTATATAATCACACGCCCAAATCGGTTTGACTGCTTGCAGTATCTTGGATACATATCAATCTAACAGATGGGTTGACCAACCAATGTCCCAATAAGTCCACAGAATAATGTTTTTGAATAAAGGTTGCCAAAGTGTATTTCTTCATCTGCTTGATCTGAAACTGAATTGAAAAGGCTGCAACGATTCTTCTCTATAACTGGATTATGAGCTAAAATGATTTTTATACTGTAATTTGTTACTGATTTACATGGCTATGAATATGCAAAATGTGCTCAGACTAGTGTTTTTTGTCCTTTATCCTGTTCCGTTTAGTTCGAACTGTGCTGTAGACTGGATTTTTTTTTCCTTCTTTTTATCATCCTCAGAGAGTATGATTATTTTGTATCAGAACAATAAATTCTCTTGCTGGAATCATGAGTATATAATTTGAGGTAACCTGATTTGTTTTCCATATTGTACTTATGTTTGATTGGTTCAGTCTTCCCTGAGACAAATTCAAAGCCAGACATGTTCTCAGGAGAAAAGTTCAAGGTTAAAAATGTTTACATCAGTAAAATTTACAATAGTAAAGATTGTATCAGGAATGCATGTACTTATTAAACATGTTTTATAAAGTACTGACTGGCTTATATCTCTGATCAGCTCATGAAAGCAGATTTTGAATATAAGACAGGTGTTGTACTCTAAAAAAATATTCTAGAGTGTTTGTCTGTTATCAGTTCTTGATTTTGAATTAACCATTTATTATGGTTATCGACAGCATCTGTGTCATGTCAATTGAACCCAGAACACCCGTTATACCCCAGTTCTTTAAGACTGTCACTGTATAAGTGTACTGTAAGGCATCTGATAAATGATAGTTGCAAGCAGATCTTGTGTTTTAACTACCAGTACACTATCATTCAAAAATATGTTTTTGTTAAAGGGATAGTTCACCCAAAAATGAAAATTAAGTCATTAATTACTCACCCTCATGCTGTACCAACCCCGTAAGACCTTCGTTCATCTTCAGAACACAAATGAAGATATTTTTTAATAAATCTGAGAGGTGGATCACTCCTCCATAGGCTTCCTAAGGGATTGAAACTTGACGCTCCAGAAAGTCGTTGAAGACAATGTTTAAATATTTAATGTGCCTACAGTGGCTAGATCTTAAGTTTATCTAGCTACGAGAATACTTTTTGAGCGCAAAAAAAAACAAAACTAAAATAGCGACTTTATTGAAGTATTCTCTTTTGGGCCTGGAGATTTCACGTAGTGTTATTGTGCAACGCTTCTGGTTGAACGTCACACGCATCACACACATGAGCAGCGTCAGCCAATAGTGAGCCTACGTGTGACGTATAATACAGAAGCGCTGCGCTGTTACAATACGCGTCAACAGCTTAGTAGAATGACATGGAAGAGAAGAGATGGTTGAATAAAGTCGTTAGTTTTTTTTTTGCGCGCAAAAAATATTCTCGTCGCTTGATAAACTTAAAGAGGCTATATGCAACTTTTCCCCCAAAATAAACATAATAGCCTTTTTATTTTACCATTTATGACTCAAACATCTCCTGTTGAGCATACTGACACCTTGTCCGCTCACAGTGCAGCGCTGAAGCGCGTTCATGTTAACCGTTTCAGATCACTCTGCCACCACCGCTAGTCAGCAAGTAGCCTACACTCGCATACTTATCTCAAACAATATACCGGTATGTATTTGACTGTTCTTACCTCTGTAAACAATGTTGACCTCCTTGCAGCAGATGACTTGTGAAGTGTGCACGTACGAGCGAGCGCGCGCTGCGAGAGCGAGCAGAAAGGAAGAGCAGTTCTGTTTTTTGGCCACAGGTGTCAGTCGCGAGTTTAAATTTCAGAAAAACGCATATAGGCCCTTTAAGATTGAGCCACTGTTACTAGCCATTTGGACTATTTTAACGATGTCTTTAATGCTTTTCGGGGCTGTCAGGTTTCAATCCCTTAGAAGCCTATGGAGGAGTGATCCAACTCTCAGATTTATTCAAAAATATCTTAATTTGTGTTCCGAAGATGAACAAAGGTCTTACGGGGTTGGTACAGCATGAGGGTGAGTAATTACATGACTTAATTTTCATAATTTTTTTGGTGAACTCCTTTATCTTTCTGCTAATCAAGGCTAGATTGATTTGGTCCAAAGTAGAGTAATATTAAATATTACAACCATTTTCGATTTTAAAATGTCATTCATTCCTGTGATGACAAAACTGAATTTTTCAGCAGCCATTACTCCAGTCCTCAGTGTCACATGATCCTTCAGAAATAATTTTTAATATGCTGATTTGGTGCTCAAAAAACATTTTTATTATTAGTTGAAAACAGTTGCTGCTTAAGTTTGTGTAAACCGTGAAACCTCCTTTCGATATTTGATGAATAGAAAGTTCAGGCAAACAGCACGTGGAAAGATTTTCTGGTAATATAAAAATATTTACTGTCACTTTTGGTGAATTGAATGCTATCCCTCTCGAATAACTTATGGGAATAAAAAAATATTTTATTTCAGAGAAGTAAAAGACATGACATTTTGCTGAAATATTTACAATTTAGTTTTGGAACCGCAAGACAAGTGTCAAATGGAATCACTCAACCAGTTCAATGTCGAGGATATTGCCGATTTCAAAATTATTTCATCACAATGCATCCAAATCTTCATCAGTCCATTCCTGCAAAACAGAAAATCCATAAGCTTCAAGTGGCAGCCAGAAGATGTGCATTTGAGGAACCAATCTAAACTTACTTCCTCAGCAACCATCTGCCTTTTCACAACGTGATCGTCATCTTCATATCCATGTTTTCTTTTCCTGAAGGCCATGGACAGAGGAAAGCATCAGAACCAAACACTGTTATCATCTGAAGACTGCATTCATTTAGTGACTCATCACTCACACACATCCAAGCATGCAAACTAGAGCATCACTGTAGCTCATAACTGTGTAGTTATAGATCAAAAACATAGATGTTTTTGTTTTTTCTGTCAATTTGTTGTTTAACTATAGCTTCCACAGAAAAGTATCAGGTAGGCATTTAAAAATATTGTGAATAAGAAGAAATCTTAAGCGCACACAGGGTGAGAAACAACACACTGTTCCATTGCATGTAGGCATTACGATGCCACAGCCTTCTGAAATTTCTTATGGCTCACTATAAATCGCTCAAGACTTGCATAATCCTGAAAGGTCACCATGCCCAATTTTGTCTTTATTTTGCAGAACTGAATGTACCTTTATGGCTGTAGCCACCACAATCCAGATCCTCTGAAAGAAAAGATTGGTAGCAAAGAAAGCAAGACTTGTTCTCACCAGATGCGAAGGAAGAAGGTGGATGCACAAACCAAGTTTTGCTCGGGCTCTAGATAGGCAACACAATGCCAATCTCAATCTCTCAAACCAACTGATTCAAAACTTGAATTCACAGATAAGCCATCAAATAGATGGTTAGAGGTTACGTCTGTCGTCTTCTAAGACTGAAAATCATGAACACGGAAATGCTTGTTGACCCAACCTGCAAGATCAACGTGGATCTGTCTGACTTTGATTCACACCCACTGGTGTAACCGACCTGGGAACAATGAGTTCTAGACTGGTATCTGTAGCAAGCAAGAACTTCGGCACTGCATTGCTCTTGACCATCAGGGAAGCAAGATGCACTTATGGTGCAAGCCTTAAAAACCGTCTCTACACTCAACTGTACCGCACAACCTCTTCCTGTTTTCGACTGCGGTTTCAGGTGTAGGTAGGCTTAGATCCTAAAGATAGCAACTGACTCCTATCTTAACTTCTGAGCCGCTTCGCTTGGCAAGATGCTGCATCTCCAAACCAGTGTTTGTGTGATACATGAGCAGATGAGTTAGACAGATTCAAATTTTGGAGGATAGATTACACAAGGTTGGTGCATGTGTCCACTTTTAATAACCTGCCCCCTGTTCTACAAATATTAATTGTATAGCTTTTCACCAGAATGGGCCGAGGGGATTACGAACTTCCTGGTTCATTTCACATGATTTGACTTTAAATGACTTTATTATATCAGCCTGTTCGTGCTTATCAGACTTGCTTGAGGAGTTAATTTGGCAGTTTCTTGATGTGTATTATTCCCTGAAATATTTAAAACCGCAAAAACTTAATTTAGATGATTCTACAATGTATTTTTGTTGGACAGGTAGTTGCATTGTCCTGTATTTACTGAGACCCTTACAAAAATTACGGAGGTGGTACCATTGTAGAGTGGAGAGATCTGATGCCAATATCACGGTACTCTTGACATACACATTGTAATGAAAGATTACCATGGTATATATATCCACTGGTTAAAACCATTGTACTGTGTCCTAAAATCATGGCAATACCCGGTTACATTTATTTAAGTATAAGGTGTATATTCACTACCACTGACTTGAAACCGCTCTCTTTGTACCCATTTCCTGTTTCCATCTACTGTTGATGTAGGGGATTCCCTACAGTACATTTAGCTGCATTTTATGACTCAGCAAATCTATGAAAAGCATGACGCAGATTTACCTTTTTTTTGTATTTCAGGTAGCTCATGTATTTTTATTTTTATATTTTTTACTTAAAAAAAAAAACAACTTTTGCATCTTAGATACAAAACACCAAGTGACTAACCTGGCTGAATAAAACTCTTAGTATGATTAATTTTGTGTGCTTTAAAACTCTAAGATCTAAGTACTGTTATTTTATTTTCCCCACAAATACTTACAAGTTTGTAGCAAATTCAGCATGAATTCTTTCCAGTTTCTGTTTGCAGGTATCGACCTCCTCAGCTCTGGGAAGCTCATTCACTTTCATAAGACTTGTTATTCCTATAATGAAACACTATTACACTTATATAGACACAATATTACACTTATGCTGTATCCTTAAATGTGCCAATAACAAATGATTGATGATCCAAAGATTACCCTTACCAGGCACAAAATAAGACAAGCTTCAAGCAAAAATAACTGGTTTGTCCAGGTGGAAAGTTTAAATTATGCACAATTCAACACAACAGGCAATCAAACCATCGGATGTATGATGTACAAAACCATTCAGAAGTTTGAAGTTGGTAAGATTGTTTAAGATGTTATTGAAAGAACACCAACGCTTACCAATTACAATGTCATTTATTCCTGTGATGGCAAAATTGAATTTACAGCATCATTACTCCAGTCTTCAGTGTCACATGCACCTTCAGAAATCATAATATGCTGATTTGGAGCTTAACAAACATTTCTAATCAATGTTGATATTGACAGCAGTTCTGCTGCTTATACAAGTAGTAGTAGTTTTTTGAGTGCTAGTGTGTAATCTACATAGGACCTCAATAGCGTTTTCAGAATGGCACTTTACAGCCAATTGGATCTTTAGGAGATAAAAGTCCCATTAAATAACTTAAAAATAATAATTTACAGGTCATCATTTATAAGATTTACCAGCTGAACGTGTTATGATGGACCGGGTTATAAAGATTTAACAGTTTTCAGATTTAAGCATCTCTTATCTAGTGACATTTCAACAGTAAAAAAAAGGGGGAAAATACTTACGTCTCATTGACTCATACATCTGAGTGAGGGTCTCTTTATCCTCTTTAAGCCCTATGCATTCGGTCAAATATCTGGAAATATAAAAAATAATTTTTTTAACATCCTGCCATCTCAAGTGTTAGAATCTCTGAATGCTGAAGGAGAAACCTACGTCTCAATCTTCAGGCCTGCACGTGTTGCACTGTTGAGGATGGCTGTGAGGGCAATCTGAGACGGAGAGAAGAGGAGTCCGGTGTCTGTCATTGCTGCTCTGTTGAGAAAGTCTTCAGCACTTTTTCTCAGCATCTCTGGGTTCTCTAACAATGGGTATCTGGTCTGAGAATACAGAAACCATGCATTCAAATTCCCTTAAATGATCTATTTAGCGACTTTTAAAAATGAAGTGCCAAATCTTTGCATCACTGGTTCAAAAATGTATATTTTTGCGATGAATATTAATTGTCTTCCTAAGTACTTCCCCCTTCAGTCTGTTTGAGGCGCATGCGGGCGCCGGCGCTCATTCAGTAAAGTCTGAAGTTTAACGCATACTGTAAGGACGAGCATTCATGCAAAATTGGAAATAGTGTGAATTTTTAACACTTACATTTAAGGATATAACCAAAAAATTAAAGTTTTGCGCTGAGGAAACATATCACACATTAAACAGCACACGCATCTGTCAAAGTGCCTGACAGGCAACCCATGTTAATCATTCCGCTTATGCATTATTTTTAAGTTTAAAGTAAAGAATTCTCATGTTTTGGGCAGCTTGGATCACACACCTATCAACAGCTCACTCTGTTTTCCCAACTATTTTTAGAGTAATTTTTTCCATCGAAATGTATTATTCAGTGCTGTATTTTGACGAGGCTCATGGAACTTTTCTGTGCTCAGTGGGACTAATGGGACGCAGAAAGACTAATCGATAATGACATTCGTTGTCAATGATTTTCATAATAATAATTGAATGCACAATTTTAGATTGTGATCTAATAAGACGACGATACTACACTGCTACTACACTGATACTACACTACAATGCATTGCAGGTTTGTCAAAACGCAAAACAGAATGTAGCTTTTGGTCGAGCTGCACCGCTACTTGCTGTAAAAAGTAGTAGCTAAGCTACAGGAAAAGCTACATTTTTTCAAAGCAACTGTCAAGCTACTGACAAATGTTAAATAGTTGAACAAGTAGAGTTGCTAACTGTGACTGAACATAATAACGTTGCTTAAGCCAATGGCGTGCTTTTGGAGTAGGACTGTCTGCAACCAGGCTTTAAGTTCACCTTCATGTCAATCAGAAATCCCTCCAAGGGCCGATACGGATTGTGAACAACCAGATGAAAATTGAGCTGCTGGATAAGGAGCAGCTCATACTCCAGAATCTGTTCTAGAGCTCTCTCCTGTCCCGCTGGGCTGTCCTGAAGGTTCCCCACAAACTGAGTGCTGGACACATTAAACTCATCCACTTTACAGGAGAGATATGTACAAGTCAACCTGGAAAGGTAAGGTGTGAAGGTCAGAACAGAAAAATAAAGTAAAAAAATAATCGTATAACTTATTTTACTCTGTCGATACGCTTACATTATTGTCCGAGGGTGATACTCCATTAAAGAGTTGTTTAAATAGAATCTTCGAAAATACATACAAGCTGTTCCCTGAAAAACATTTACAGGTAAAAAAAAAAAAAAGCCAGAACAGAACTAGATGTTCTCATCTCAAACTGATATAATACTGATAATGATGATTACCACAACAGATTTAGGCATCACAGGCTTGAACATGGCACAGAAGTCTAACAATCTCTTCTCGTAGTGTCTGAAAAGCACTTTCTCTTCCCGTCCATCAAGTAACATGGATTCATTAATTCCAGGCTGAAAAACAGACGAAGTTTTAATGTGATTTAATGTGACACTATAAATTACTGGTTTACTGTGCATTGCGGTGTGAATATATATATAATATATAGAAGCAGAATAGTCTATTCTGTCTATTAAGTCTACTCTATACTTGTAGTCTTGCATGCAAAAAGAAAATACAGAACTCCAAATTGTGACTTACCTTACCACTGGACAGGGCTTTTGAACAGAACTTCTGATTAGCTTCTTGTCTTAATTTTTCTAATGTTTCCTCTTTATCATAAGTCCAGAATTTCTTTTGTGAGCTGTTGTGATACATGTTGAATATTAGCCTGTGGATGGAACAATACAACTATGATTACACACCAAATACGTGTTGTTTGACATCATGCAGCTCTCGTGCAGACAAGTATGCACATATAAGTATAAGTTACTGATTTTTAGTATTCAAGATAATGTACTGTATTTTTCGAGGCAGTTAACTAAAGCAATGCTTTCATCTCATTAAAAGTATGCTCCTATCTCACCCCTCTTGGGCATACGGTGATGTTCCACTTGTGTATTAAATCAAGGATTGCATAGCAGTGCAAATATCAAACGGTAGTAAAAGATTCCCCTACTGATCTTTGTTTCAAACAAGATTTCAACAGTCGACATGCGCGTTTCCAAACATCGCGAGAACCCGTCGCGTGCTTTTCACGCCACTCTTTAGGCGCAATTGGATGATGACGATTGTGTTCCTCACTCACGAGTCTGATTCATTCAATCGAATCGGTTCTTTCAAATAGTTTGTTTCAAAGAACCGGTTTAAACGAACAATCAAGCAATTATTTTACATCATGCCCAATGTTTGTTTTATTTTGATTTGGTTTTATTAACAATGTGTTATTGACGTACGTTTTAAGAAATTATTAATTAATTAAATGATCTATATTCGTGTTTATAAACAGTCATACAGTCATGTCATAAACACATTTCCAGTGTGTTTTATTTGTAACTTGTTGTTTGTCACTGCTCGGGTCGATTCAGTGCGATTTGTGTACGAATCATTCTGACCGAACCGGTTCAACCGAATCGCTTAAAAAATATCCAACTTAAAAGAACCGACTCGAGAGTCCAAATCTCCATCGCTTTTCAAAAGCACATAAACATGGCCACGAGGAAATATGTTCGTAGATCAATTCAAGAAAAAAACAGTCTACTGGAGAAATACGATCAACTTCCTCCAATGTCCCAGAACGCTGCTGCGCGTTTGCTGAACATATCAGGACCTCTGCTTCGTGTCTGGCTCCAGAAAAGGAAAATTAAAACTGCGAAATCTAAACTCCCTAGGACTGTCTTTTCATCTCGCAAGACACCTCGAGTAGAAGCTGCACTCTGGAGGTGGATCGATACTTGTCTCGAGAACGGCATTACAGTAAATGACTCAATAATTCGTAAAAAAGCGACTCGGATGGCTACAGAAATGGGCATTTGCGATTTCAGGGCGAGCTCAGAGTGGTTGACGCGCTTTAAAACCCGGGAAGGGGTAATACGAGAGATGTTTGAAGGAAAAGACGGACCAGAAGAGACCAAATCCGGCAATACGGCGGCGGAGCGGTTTAAAGAGTGCAAGAAAAACCTCACTGCCAGAAAGACGCATCGAATCGAAGCTGCGCTGTGGCGCTGGATCGATCACTCTCGTGAGAACGGCATTAACGTAAATGAATCAACGATTCGTTTAAAAGCGACTCGGTTGGCCAGGACAGTGGGTTACCGTAACTTCAGGGCGACCACAGACTGGTTCATGCGCTTTAAAAACCCGGGAGGGAGTAATACGAGGGATGTTCCAGATCAGCCGGAAAAAAGAGCCCACGACTGATAATAAAAACACTGCGATACCAAGGGTGGATTGTACATCTATAAAGATCCGGCAACTTGAAGGCGCGCTTTCTAGATGCATCGATCATTCTCGTCAGAACGGCACCACAGTAAATGAATCAATGATTCGTTCAGAAGCAACTCGGTTGGCTAGGATGATGGGTTTCCGCAACTTCCGTTCAAACGGAGATTGGCTCAACCTCTTAAAAATCCAGGCTTCAGAAAATACACCAAGTTCCAGTTCAATATCTGAAGTCAGCCCAACGAACCAATCTAACGACGAAAGCGAATCACTAACGGATCTGGACATCCCAAAACTCGACCCAACAGTGATCACAGCTGAGCTCAACGGCGATTTACACTCTGTCACTGTACCTTCCCTGTGGCAAATGAAGGAGGCTATGAAAACACTGGCTACCGGTTTACTGTACAGAGGATTCTGCGACTTTAAACTTCTTCATCAATTTGAAAAAGAGGTTGATAATGTTGTGAGAAGATCTGTGACCCTGGGTTCCTAAAATCCTGGTTTAAATCTATCTGATTTTTTTTTGTATTTTGTGAAGTATTAGAGACTAGTCCACTAACTGTAATCAGCACAACCACAACTTGAGTTGACGGGTGCTAAACA
The DNA here is from genome assembly GCA_036326025.1 of Chrosomus eos. Taxonomy (NCBI): domain Eukaryota; kingdom Metazoa; phylum Chordata; class Actinopteri; order Cypriniformes; family Leuciscidae; genus Chrosomus; species Chrosomus eos. The sequence goes on along the minus strand of CM070820.1, from coordinate 22,500,806 downwards.
AACGCGCTCTCCCAGATGACCACGTGGTGGCGCCAAGTGTTTGTTATAACCATAACACATTTCCCAAGTGTTCATTTTAATCCACGTCTTATTTTGTAACATGAATGTGTATTACATGGTCCTTTGATTTGACTTGAAGTTGTGTACCTTGTTAAATGCTATTCTTTATTTTTACATAAAAATCGATAATAAAAATACCATCTTGTAACACCTTTTTTCTCCCTCTTTTACATAAGTCAGACAAAATATTAGCCTTTTTTTTAAAAACCACTGAAGCCTATAAAGCAAGACAGAATAAATTACCAACCTCATTTTTTAGTAGGGCTGTGTAACTTAATTTGCATAAACAGCAGTAATTTATGAATAATAAATGTCCTTGTATTCAGCGTGATCCATTAATTTGCATATCACCATGGCACTACAGTTATTTTTCCTGTGTGCTGTGCTACCATGAAGCGATAAGAGCCTGCACAAAACTGAATCAAAAGGTGAGTGTTTATTGCCTTTTTACACTCTAGTCTCCTGCTGTAGTTGAGACATGATAGCCTATATATGTTTTTACCTAAATAACTCAACATTTTTTCCCCATGCTTTTGAGAGGGCATAGGCTGTTGAATGCTTGTAGGATTGTTGTCAGTATGTGGCTGCAGTCACTAACATGTACTACTAGTGCTCTTTCATTGTGTGAATTGCATAAACATGATGTTCCGTTCCGTACAGGTGAAGTGATCGTGAGTGTAGCTATTGGCACCAAAGATGATACCAAATATATAAGCATGTCTTTGATGGCAGTTGCTCAAAACCTTGGTCAGTTTTTTAAATCATTGTCTGGTTGAATTCTGCTGCCATGTCAGATTTCTACTCCTGAATCCTATAGATTCATATGGTCAACATAGGTCATTTGCATGATCTGTTTGTCATGCAGCATCTGATTTCTGGTGTCAGCACTGCCTTCAGTCTAAAAAAAGCGGGCTTTAGGTTGCCAAGGAATTTCACAGTTTGACATTCTGTATTGGTATTTAATGCAGGTGGAGATGAGTAAGGTGGAGCTTTTATCCTTAAATTGTGAATATATTCTGGCGGATGACTTTAGTTATCAGCTGATGTCATTGGGTGTTGTTGTTTCAGTCTGTACTGAAATCAGATGTGTCTGACACTGTCCACAGTGCCTAGGCTTATCTTTATTTATCCGTCAATGTTCCCTCCATAATTTCGACAAATGACACATACTGATGGTTATGAATAAATCAATGTCCGGCCATGGCAAATTGGCAACCGTGTACAGGGTTGCAAATTGATGGTGTGGAGAGATAGAAATGTCTTGTATACTGTGCCCCAACCACCCAAATATGGGCAAGACAACAAAACAAAAATCAAAGATTATTGCATGGAGGCTCAATAGGGCTTTAATACATGTGTTATGTTGTATTCAGGCTGAAGCATGAAAGTGTATGTCGGTGCTTTTTCACAAGTATCAACTCGGATCGTCTTGATGGAGCAATAGCGTGGCATTGACCCTCTTATTTCTATTATTGTAGATGTTGTGATCATGAGAGCACAGAACCCTTAAAAACCCCTCCCATGGTGTGTATCTGCATAATGCCAGTCAACGTTACTTGTCTATAGGCTACAAGTACTACATTATGGCTACAAGAATATCCATTTAGATGATCCGTTGTGGCCTTTCTCAACTTATCAGCATAACAAAGCCAGATTCTAGAGAACCAGAATGTAAATATGTAAATTTGTTTAGTTACATACATTTTTACCCAATAGCACTTATCACCCAACCTAGTGCAATATAGGAGCTCCTTTGTAAAATGTTGTATATTACTTTTTCTCTTTAGACATGCATAGTGTAACTCCTGTATTTATACACAATTCCCTTTTTTTTGTCTCATTTAGCCTATTTGTTGCTACATAAAGTAAGAGGCTTGTATTGATGTTTACACGGGATGCACAATATCAGTACCATATTGGTTATAGGCCGACTATCATTTATCATTATCAGTACACTGTAAAAAAAACAAATTATATGAGCAATAAGTTATGGACATATATGAGCAACATAAATGTTTTACATTGTTTTAACTCATCAAAATAAGTGAAGTCATTTTCAACTGTTTTCTAACTGTTAATACAAGATTCAACTCATTTTTTTAAGTCAGTTTAATGTAATTTAAGTGGAAATGACTTAATGACATCCAAGTTGTCTCTGCTTAAAAATTTAAGGCACTTTTTTATTTTCTTACAGTGTATTTTTATATTTAGAAGATGACTCCAAAGGTAAATGTAATCTTTAATAACACTGTTATTTTTTTGTCAATATATAATGTCAATTTTTCACAGTATGCATAAATTCACATTCACACATTAGTCTTTTTTTTATTTTATTTTTTTAATATTAATTTACTGAAATAGTAAAGAATATTCAAATACTGTCCATTAATTAGACTATATATTATCATGGGAATCTATATTTTATTTTTCATAATGGCCAAAGTTATTGTGCAATATTTTATTGATATGTTGTTGCTTTTGCCAACAATAAATAGGATCAAGTAACCATTAATATGCAAGAACGGCAAAATCAAATTCCTCCTTCAAAGTGAAAGAACAATTTTTCCGACGTCAAATTTACATTTATGTTTTTTTTTAAGGTTTTGGTTTCGGCTTGGTCATATATTTGGATATGTACCAGACATTGGCACTGAACAAAGGCAAGCCCAGGCTTTCACATATCACCCACTCTTTATGCAAAATTAATGCATGCACCCCCATGACAGCATGATTTAATTTCCTCCTTTCATTTTCTGTCGCCCGTTGCCATGGACACCAGCGGAGGGCTGTTGTGATATTAGCTGCTACAATATGGACAAGAGCAGCTCTCTCCATGAAGCAAACAACTACTAAATCACATGACCTCATCAAATCTCTATTCTGCTTGCAGACTGGCTGGCACTGTGCCATGATCAAGAGATCTAATGTATTCATAGCTTACTTACAATTTCAGGATGAAACACCGTTGACGATTTATGTCAGACATACCATTGGAAGTGTTATATTGACAAAGCAAACTATTTTGAAATGACTGAAAAAGGCATTTGAGAGAAACAGATAGCAGGATGCTATTGGCTTGTGGTCCTCAAAAGGCGATTGCACTAGACAGAATGGCGTCATAGTGTTCACTGTGTTGCCACCCAGATCATGTTGTCTGCAATGACCAATTGTGTGTGTTTATGCGTTTGTGTGTGTGTATGGAAGCATATTAGTCTGCCCTGTCTGCCAGCGGAGTAATGTATGCCTGTGAATCCAAGTGTGGAGATCAAAATGTCTCAGGTTGGCATTGGACACCCTTCCCCCATCAGGTACACACACACACACACACACACAACACACACACACACACACACACACACACACACACACACACACACACACACACACACACACACACACACACACACCCCACACACACACACACACACACACACACACACACACACACACACACACACCACACACACACACACACACACACACACACACACACACACACACCCTAACCATCTCTCTCTAATTGGGCACCGTCTAGATTCCTCAGCTTAATATTGCATCCTATTTTCCTCTTGTATTCAGGGCAACTTGAGCTGTACAATACTACATACAGACTTTAAGTTTTAGTTTCAAAACTGGCTAAACTAGTTTAAATAGTCACAAAAGCACAATTTGTCCATTGGTAAATCCATTGTTTGTTTTTTCAGGTGCACAATGAGGGAGAATGTAGTGAAATAATAATGTGTAGAATATAGAAGAAAGATTGTCATACAGGTTTGGACCAGTGTGAGTAAATAATGACAGATTTTTCATTTTGATGAACTGTCCTATAGGCATTTTAAGGCCCGGTTCCACAGACAGGGCTTAGATTAATCCAGGATTAGGCCTTAGTTCAATTAGGATAATTAATGTGCTGTGGTGGGGGGGGGGGGGGATGGGGGGGGGGGGGGGATGGGGGGGGGGGGATGGGTGGGGAGACATTCCTGGTGTGGATCTTGTGATAAATCAATGACACTGACATATTTTAAGGTATGTCAGTACACATTGTTTTCAGTTAAGACATGCATTTTAGTCTGGGACTAGCCTATAGTCTTAAGCCTTGTCTGAAACCGGGGGTTTGAGTTCAATTATTTTCCCTCACTACTGCAGTGACTGAGGAAAAAATATAGGCTAAGTGGAGACTCCTTGTACGCCTGAATCTAAATTCTGGCCACTCTCATTCTGACACACTTCTCAATAGCAGTGTGCCCTGTCAATATAGCTGGAGGTGAATAGATAATCAGACAGCAATCAGAAATTGAGATCTGCCATTCAAAGGCTATCTCTGTGTGGACGAGGAAGAGGACGGGCAGCCTGAGAGTGCGAGCATTCATGTGAAAATCCAATCCTTCACAGTACACAGCCCCCGCAAAGCCTGCAGAATGACCCTTTTATCAAAGTGCCATGTCCGTAGCTCTCCAAATAGCCAGTGCGCTCTCAAGGTATAGATGCGTGTACAAACCTGGCTGAGTAATGTATGACCTGTCTTCACAATGTTATGGGCTTCTGACCCTGCCATGTGTGTGTGTGTGTGTGTGTGTGTGTGTGTGTGTGTGTGTGTGTGGTGTGTGTGTGTGTGTGTGTGTGTGTTGTGTGTGTGTGTGTGTGTGTGTGTGTGTGTGTGTGTGTGTGTGTGTGTGTGTGTGTGTGTGTGTGTGTGTTGTGTGTGTGTGTGTGTGTGTGTGTGGTGTGTTGTGAGAGTTTGTCTGTATGTTGTCCGTGAAATGTTTTAAAAAATGGCTTTCTTATGTTTGGTATACTGCGTATTAAATGTTTTATTTGCATGGCTTTGACATGTGAAAATGTTATTTTCCTGGTAGCCTTGAGAGTGTTGAAAGTATAACTATATTTCAAACTATATGAAATTATAGTGTTTTCATCCTAGGGCAAGAAGGGTTTACTGACACTTAGAGATGGAAATATGCCATTTAAAAATAAAAATTTCTACACAAATTGCTGAAAGTTGTTTTTGGAATAAATGTGGGCCAAAAACAACCATACAAAATTCTATGTTAATTTGTTATAAATGTATTAATATGACTAGATACGTTTTTAGAAGGTTCTGGTTTGGAAAACTATGATATTTACACTGTACTATAATCAAATTGCAAATGGCCCCCTTGTGGTAATGTGGTAAAATATTGTCCGTAATAGACTATATTGAATAACTTTCGGTACAATATTCATAATCTCACATAACAATGCTGATTTTTTTGCTTCGGAAATATGAATTTATTTCACCGTCCTTATTCTATTTTTCATTTAAGATGTCTGTTAATGTTATAATTATAAAAATAAAAAAAAAATGATTATTGGAGTACAAAAGTAAATATAGTAGAATAAAAAAAAAGAAAAATATAACCTTTACATTTCAATGTTCCACCTCAAGATGGCGCAATGACCTCATTGTTTGACTGGGTAAAGTCCCTTAAAAATTGTCCAGATGTGATTTTATGGCATTTCTAAAATTTTCTCCAAAGCATGCTTTGCAACATCTTGGAAACTACATACCAAATAAAGCAACACTAGGAAACCTGAGAGTTTATTTATCTTTCCCTGGCTTGATAATGTGCTTCTACATGAATGAAGCTCAAATTGTAAGCTAACAGTGGAGTTTAGAACAGTGATGATTACAAGTGGCTGCTGATTAAGCTATTGGCCTTTATGGGCTACTCGTCTGTCTTTCTTTATTCATTGCATTCGCCCCTTTTTCTTCTTGAAAGAGACCAAATGGATCCCAGCAGGTGAAAGTAAAGAAACGTGAAAAGACGCCCCTTTTTGGTTCTGCTTTCACACCAACACAATACCCCGTCCCACCTCTTTCTGTCCGGGTTTCCTACCTGATTAAACCTCTTCCTATGAACCCATTGATAGATGGTGCAAAACCTAAATCAACAAAAGCTCTATGAGCCCCTCTTAAAATTTCAAACGCTTTTAACAGTACGCTTCAATTAGCTTTTGTTTCTTAGTAAGCATGGGAGAGAGAGAGGGAAGCAGAAAGAAAAAAGATGTCTTTTATATGCTTTAATACTTGCAGATTAATACTACTATTTAGAACAAACAGGAATAATGTTGGACATTACTTTATGTCTGTTTCTTGCTTTTCTTTTCTATTTGTTGCATTAAACAGCACAAAAAGCAGACAATTACAGAAATGTTCACATGGATTTTTTATTTGTCAAGAATAGAAGTTTCATTTGTTTTGGACTCTCATTTTCTGTCTTTTAATTTATGGTGCCAAAAAATGTGTGCAAATTGATTCTTTTATCAGTGTGTTTGCAGGCCTCCTTTTTGTCATTCAAATGAGTAAAACTTCAAATAAGAATTTTTTTTTTGGCCTCAACCTTACGCAGTGTTTGGTGTTGGTGAGTGACATGGGAACCCATAATTGCCTGAGTGTAAAAGAGTAAAAGGAAAAGGTATGGCGTATGGCATACCGTAATTATGTAGATGCCATGCCTCTGTTCTTCAGGAGTGAAATCCTGCATCCATGACAATTATACACCTACACATACACACTGAGGCTTTGATCAGCACTCTGTCATACTGTTTGTTTGAGGACCACCTTTCCTTTATTTTCACCTCTTTATATCAGTAAATATAGTATTTTTATTATACTGTACGTTTGGCGGCAGTTTAAATCTGCCACCAAACATACAGTATTATAAAAATTGTGTAGCCCCATTAAAAACACCTGGGCATATTAAGGGCTTTAGTAAATGATAGCAAACTATCCAGTAACTGATGTTTTAAAAAGGATTATGTGTGGATGGCAAATTACATGGTATAACCTCAGTGAAAATTAAAATGAAAAAAGCATCAATGCATATAATAATACAGTATTTATTGAGTTTTCTTAACATGAATTCAACATTTACAGTTCAATGTTCATGCTTAATTGGGGAACTGTTAATGTGAAGCAGTGGATACATTTCATAGAAATACATTTGTTAAACTCAAGCTCCATTAAATTATACATTTATTTAATAATAACCATGCATTAATATATGTATTAATAGCCAATGATATATTGTGAATATAATGTATTATTTATGAGTTGTCATAAAATTGTTTATATTGTAAAACCCATAAATATAGCTTACAATAGCAAAAATCTAGATCTTTAACATTTTATTTGGTCATTTTAGGTGTCCTTTTTCTCCTTAATCTTAATTCTGGCAAAATACATTTTCGAAGACTAGCAAGCAAATTTATTTGAGATGAATAGTGTACCTAAAAGTGAAAATTCATCGACTCATCCTCATGCTGTTCAAGTGACTTCCAGTGTTAACAACATTCACAGTAAGTCTTGTAAGGTCATACATACAATAGCTTTGTGCGCTGAAGACCACAATTTGAGTCATTATTCTCTGAAGTTCTTCTTTCCCCCTGTAGCTCTTAAATCTCATTTGCATATTCAAATATTTCATTCATATTTAAATATGGCTCAGACAGCCCCTGGTCTCCTCCACTTTCAGCAAAGAGCATCATGATCATTCATCTTTAACAGCACCTCTTATGCTTTACATAAAATAAATTCTGTTTTGGAACAACATGAGAGTGAGTACATGATAGAATTGTCTATTTGTGTTAATGATCCTTTTAATAACCTGTAGTAAAGAAAACTATGCAATGCAATATTATGCGCTCTATCATGTGTAGTTCTCTGAGATTTTACTGCATAATGTAAGTGAATCTAATAGTTAGTTATAGACAGCAACTTTGTGTAATTTACCTTTTTTTTATACTGATGATCTGATTGACAAACCAGTGGAAAGGAATGGATGGGCAATGTCAGTTGCTACACCAGTGGGTTGAGGGGTGAGGTTGGCACACCCACAACCCTGTGGTCACCTCCAGACATAATATCACACACTGACAGGCAGGCGTGATGCCACAGTACTTCACACAAACATAGCCACATTGACAGCCGACTGACCCAGGCTGACAGCCCCAGAAAGAAAAAGTGGGGGATGGCAGAAGTTCTCCGTTTGTCCGTCACGGTGTGAGCGTGTTGAGGAGTCAACAACGTTTTTCTTACAGAAGCTCCCAAACCTTCCGCATCAGAACACGTTCACACTCAAACATCCGTGACCTTACCGGACACGGGTCACTGTACATTAGCACTCGAGATGGCTGCAGTGGTTTTGATAGGCTAAATAGAGTATGTCCGTGTCATTACTGAAAGGTGGAGCTGCAAGACTTGTAGACAAAAGATAGGATCTAACTTGATTTAGTTCATTTAATATAGGTGGCTCTGTGCCATCTGAGCATCTTTTTGGCCATTAAGCATTATGCATTGACTATATCAAAGGTTTAGTCACAAAAGACTGAACCAGAGCTTGTTATGCATTATTTCTGTCTTCATTATAATAATATGCTGTGGCCTTTGCTATTAACAGTTAGTTCATGAATTCAGCAGTCAATAGAGGCTTTCAATTATGCTAATATAGAACCATACTATATGTATATACCATACCATATGGTGCTCTCTAGGCCTACTGCCCATGGCTCTTTTATCAAAAAAAGTCTTTTGAAGTCAAAAGACTGCAAAGGTAAAAATGTGCAGGAACTCATGTGCATACAATTGCAATGAAATGACATCACTGATCATACGGAGGTCTTTTATTTCAATTTGAGACAGCTAGACCATCATCTGTTTTCATCCAGCATTTATGTGGGAAGGGAAGTGGAGAAACTGCATTGTCTTTATGTTTACGAGCGAGAGAGGTATACTCTATGATTCCCCTTGAAGTTTCGAGAGACGCCAGTCAAGATGCAGGCCTCTGAAGCTGATAACTCCAGCATCATGTGACAAGGAGATGAGAATGAAATAGTCCTATTGAAATCCCTCCTCATTAAAGAGCAACCTCTCAGCTCTTCTGTAAGGAAGTTGACCTCCATGGTAAAAAAAGAAAGAAAGGAAGAAAGAAAGAAAGGTGGGGGGGATACAGGTGAAGTGAAAAACAAACATCAACATGATGTATGATTCCCCACTATAAGGGTAAAAAACTTTTGCATCCTATATTCGTTTAAAGAAGGGTGAAGAGAAAGAGACATTCGAGAAAGAATAAAGAAAAAACAGTGTAGATAGAGTCACACAGACCATAAAAAATTATGAAAAAAGGTGGACAATAAAGTGGAGCCGCATTGCTTTGTCCACCTCCAGATGCCCTCTATGTTGGTGTCTTTTTGGCCTTTTATGTCCAATCTCCAAAGCTTGGTCTTCAGCACCAGGTGGTTCCAATGCCATGTACAAAGTCCTTAGTTTCTGGTAAGAATTATCAAAGGACTGATAGTTTATCCCCTTCATGCTGAGATGATGACAATACTGACCCTGTGCTGGAACCAAGAGTAACCAGGTAGAGCCTCATCTTGTGTAGGCACCAGATTGAGCCTCTTTAGGTCCCTCAAGCCCATTGAAGCAGGTTGCTGACTGTCTGTAGGTGATGAGAGGTTGTTGAGGGCATGGAGCCTTGCTGACAGGCATGAAAGGGCCAAGGATCACCTGTCACCCACCTCATCACATCAAAGTCCCAAGTAGAAGCTCCTTGTTTGAGGAATCTGCTCATGAATATACTGGGCAATCTGATCCCTCTTATTAGTGAGATAGTTTTTGTGGGTTGTGTGTTGAGCGCGGATGGCACATGAAAAAGTACCACACCTCTTGAAGTATGTGTGCTTTCACCAGGAATATTTTGAAGTCTTTTTAATGGTATAATCATCTTCTTATTAGTGGTAAAACCCCTGAGTACTGAAGTGAAAGGGGCTTGTGGTGTGTCCACCCCTACCCCTCCCTCCCCCAGCCCTTCCTTTTACCCCTTAATCCGCTGGCTAATAAGTTCATAGCCAGTCCATATGCTCTGGTGCTGTTCAGGAGGGGGAGGGGTAGCCCCATGCTACTTACACCGAGCGGACCCATTTCTCAGGTACCTCTCCTGCTGACCGACCTTTTGTTCTATCGGATCAGTCCACTCCACGGCCAGAATAGTCTGAATTGATTAGCCCTGCACCGTATAATTGCCAGCAAATCCCACTGAATCGTTTCCCATCCATTTGAAAAGGACAATGTTCGTTCTTTTTCTCCCCAGCTTTTCTCGGTGCCCCTCCCCCATTACCCTCCTTTTCATGCCACTTGGTTTGTATCCTGCCCCACACCCCAAGCCACCTCCTCAAGGTAAGGCGAGAAGGGGGAGGGGCTGGAGGAGAAAGCGCTCCTATTCCGGACGAGCCCCCTACCTGAGCACTGGCAAAGGATGAAAGCGGGCGGCGGGTGGACGTGTTCTAATCCGTCACCCTGGAGTGTGAGTGGCGGGCTGATCGGAGTCCTTACCTGCCGGTGCACAGTCAGGGTTGGGAGGACAGTGGGAAGAATCCAGGGAAGGGGGAAGAGCTGGGTTATAGTGTGAAAAGAAACTGTGGGGATATGCACGGGATTATTCAGAGGCCCAGGCGCCAGCGTCAACTGCTCCTGCAGCTCTACTTATTCAGTCGAGAGGCCCAAAATATCGGGTCGGGGCAAAAGTCCATCAGCCTTACTGAGAATATTGTTATATTGGAGTAGACTTGGAGGGCCGATAAAGTGTGCCATGTCTGGAGCAAAGGCTATTTTAAAATGTTTTACTTTGAGATGGTCCTTTCTGCACCCCAACACATAGCTACAATTCAGATCTCTCTCTCTCTCTCTCTCTCTCTCTCTCTACAATGTTTGTAACTATTCCACACTGTAATTTAATAGTCCACAATTAATTTTAATATTCATAAGTTCTGCATCAGCCATTAGCCCAGAAAATAATGTGGCCCACCTTCAGAAGACAACACACAGGTTTTACTGTTATCCATTTACTGTTTTGAGATGTACAGACTTTGTTTATTAGGTCATCATTAATAAGATGCATTCTAATAATGTCTAATTAACATGCTTTATCCTCTTCATGCATATTGTACCTCACAGCATTGCTCGCCCTTCATGAGAATGATCTAAAACTGTCTAAAAAAGCTTTGCATAATTGTGTGCCTAACTGGGGTAAATTTAAAAGTTTGGTTATAATTGATTCCATATTTGAATACCTTGTATTATTAAGAAATATCATCATTATCCTCTTGCTCTTCTTGTTCTATGTTTCAATCAACTTTAAAATACATTGTTCTTAGAACATTGGGGCAGGTCCTTTAGGAAAAGGTCATAGGTTGTGGTTGTTAAGGGCTGTGACCCTTCCCAATGTTGACCAGGCCTGTGTTTAAGCTCCTAGATGGAAGGCCCTCATGGGGTTTTAAGAAACACATGGCCTATTGTCTGCTCTGAGAGCTGACCACAAACAAATTGTGTATGTTCTTTCAACATGACCCTGGTGGCCACATGCTAGGGATGTCTGACTAATGAGAAGGTCACACCACTTGGAAGAGTGAGGACACTAGAGATTGAAAAACCCTTTCACCAGTTTTACAAAAATGATAATATTCAAGAGTTAGGATATTGTAACCCTTGAAATGTAGTGTAGCCTATAATATCAAACTGGGACTACACATTGGTTGGACTACATACTCAACTATAAGAAACCTATAAGGATTGGTATCATTAAAGTATCAATATCAATGAGCTGAAAATTGGTTTTCCTCTGTGCCATTCACTTTTGTCCAAGTTAATCCATATGGTGGGTCATATCCTTCCCAAAGGGAGTCTGTGACATTGACAAGATCTCTGGTTAAAGGTCATATTGGTAGTGACCACTGAAGTGGTTGATGATGAACTGGTCAAGCCCCTCATTCTCAATGCCCCTCCCTTTTCACCCAAAATGAGCAATTTTACCAGCTTATCTATTGACTTAGGTTCCTGTCGAGGGCAGTGCAAGTAGAATGGTTGACATCCCATAGGTCAGAGGTTAAATGAGAAGAACTGTTAACAGGGATAAACAGTACAATTCATGATCATCATTAAATCTGACTTGGATCTATAAGATGGTGATGGGCCTCAAAACAAGAAATGTGTTTTAATGAACTTATTGTACAAAGTACAGTTTGTTTGTATTCAACAGTTCGTCTAATAAGCCTGATCAATTCTGGAATAGTAGTCCCTCATTAATAATATGAATATGTTTAAATACAATATTTAACCTTGGTTTAGCCAGTCTCTACTGACCATTTCAGATGGGGGTCTCCTGGGACACTTCCCTGCTTTGCAGGGTCACCGCCAGATAGTCATCAGACATTTTTCCCATGTTCCCTATTGTTCCTCAAAGACAGGCTCTTCTAGTGTTTGACCCAGTGAGGGTTAGTGCTGGGTGGATGACAGACCTGGGGTGTGAGCCTGTCTTGCTTCTTAAGTTTTTGAATGGCTCCCTGGGAAACTGCTTAACTGGGAGTGGTGGAGTTGCCCAGGACAGCATGTGGTTATTTTCCAGCTTGCTGCCCCTTTTAAGGCCTTCAGTGCACAGGGTCTGTAATCAGAGCATTGAGGAGGGGAGTCTCTTTGACTGAGCATGTGTATGGAAGATGGAGAGAGAGACAAAACATGAAGGAAGAAAAAGCATGGCCTGATGGGAAAGTAGGGTGAAACTGTTGGAGAAGCAAGATGAGATGCTGTGGGGATGTCATTGCTGCATGGTTGGGGTAGCACCGGCCCATATGTGAACAACCAATAATCAGGGGACAGTGACACACACAGTAAACTACTGGAAACATTATGGAACAATAGATAGAATGAAATGTGAACCTATCTGGTTGGATAAATAAAAGAACAAATCTATATGATTTCAAAGATAGCTTCCGTTTCAATATCAGTACAATTTACAATACTCAAAAGTATATATGAAACTTCGCCTGTAAATCTAAGGCAACCAACACAAAACAGCTAAATAATGTGTATTGGTTATTTATTTGCTTTTCTCTCAGTTAAACTGTTCAACACTCAAGATGTTGGTTGTTTGTATCACATTTCAGGTAAAATGGGATTCTTATTTGAAAAATAAGTTTCAATATATGTGTAACTGCCCTGAATAAATTCACACTGTTCTGCATTTGTTTTGCTCATCTCACAGCTGTCTCTGTCCAGTAATTGATTCCTTCACTGTCAGCCATTTTCTCACTCACGCCCTCCTCCCCTTACCCATTCCCTCCTTAGCATCGGCAGCTAAAGGAGGCAGATTTATCTGCATCACCCTGCCATGATGACAGAGTAAATATTCATACAGATGGCCAATGTTCCCACACCATTACTGGGGCGTTCACTGTTGGCCCTGCTGGTACAATTCTTAAAGGGATTGAAGGGAAAAGAATGAATAGAGCCAAAATACCAAAGGGCACAAGAGTTGCACAAACAAAAGGTTTTTTTTTTAGCTAATTAGCTGCAAGGCTATAGTTTAACATTGCTGTTTGCAATACACAGACACACACAGACACACATTACATATGTCATAGACCATTTAGTGGTGATTTTATTCTGTGATCTTATTCTGAATGATTTGTCCATGTATCATCTGTTCAACTGATCAACTCAACTCATTAAAAAAAAATCTGTCACAACTTTAACAGTCTCTGTTAACAAGCATAAAAATGATGGTGGTCTCGAGTGCACTAAAATATCTACAACTTGTGTTACTTTGTGTGTTGAATCCATAGTTCTAAAGATAGCTATACATTTAATTGGTGACCTGTGATATATTTATTGGTTTAGATGTCCTGAGGGGTTATCTACATGTTGTTTATGAGGTGAATCTGTGTGTAAGTGTGTGTGTGGGTTGTGCTATTGCTTTGTGTCACGCTGGGAGCCCTTCTGAGAGGCACTGCAGAACACTGAGGTGGATGCAGCTGCAATGGCTTTCATCTCCTCAGGCACTCGGTGGGGAATCACAGTATTTATGAGTGTATACGTGCGTGTGTGTGTGTGTGTGTGTGTGTGTGTGTGTGTGTGTGTGTGTGTGTGTGTGTGTGTGGTGTGTGTGTGTGTGTGTGTGTGTGAGTGTGAGAGAGAGAGAGAGAGAGAGAGAGAGAGAGAGAGAGAGAGAGAGAGAGAGAGAGAGAGAGAGAGAGAGAGAGAGAGAGAGAGCAGTGAGAAAGCAGCGTCTGTCATTTGAAGCTAATTAAGGGTGGCAAAAATATTGAATTTCAGTGTCTCAGACCTCACATCTGGGATTGTAACACTGGTAATTCAATATATCGGTACCAGTTAGGAGAAAAGTGAAAACTCTTTCAGTGTATTTGTACTTTAATCAAAAGAAAGTCGGTTCAGTTGTTCACATGCCTTTTTGGAGAGCGTGTCTGTAAGTTTCCATAGGAACAAAGCTATGAGAAATCATTCAATGGGACTGGATTCTGCTGACGGCGTCCAGATTTGAAGGACATCTACTCTCCCCAAGAGTGTGTCTGAGTCGATCATCCACTGCGACTCCCTTCTGGGATACGTGTGTGGGGAAAACGCACGTGAACGCGGCCACATGTGAATCTCAGAGGTTGCCCACGGCTACAGCGCGGGCAACTAATCCGCAGTACACCTTTTGCTTGCTTAGATACCGCTTACAGTTGGGCAGAACATTTTAGCCCCCGCAGTGTGCCGCGAGGCAAGAAGTGATACATGCAGTGAAAAGCGTTCCGCTTCTGGACTCTGGTTCTTTTCTTCTGCTTTGATTTCGCTCATTCCTAAATCAGTGACAGGGCACTAAAGGCCTCATTTTCTGTACATGTACCTTTGACTTACAGGTAACATCTCTGTCATATATAGAGCACTGATCAGGTCTGGCGTGTAAGATATAGTCTTGATCTGGGGTCTGTCATATCCAGTGTATAGCTATCTGATTTGTTTTGTTACAAAATCTTTCTCTCCATCAGGAAATATCAGCTTTTGTCTGGTATTCAAAGACAACCAAGATTGTCATGTTAACTCTTATACCAGCCATGAGGCAAATGCAGGGGAAGAACAGCAGATAAAGTAATGATAAGTAACAACCAGAATTTATAGAATGTATATGTGTTTCTTTGTCAAAGCTCAGTCTAAGTTTGTCTGGCCAGAAACAAATTCAACAAATGTTATTGTGATGGTGTTATGACCTTGAAGACTTTAATTGGAGACAATGTGTCATCTCTAACTTGTGAGGATAGCAATAGTTAAAGATTTTAATCCTGCAAATTAAAGGTGGGGTATGTGATTTGCAAAACAGCCGGCAGATTTTGAAAATACACAACTCAAAAGGTCCTACCTTCTTTCCCTGACTCCACCCACTCCACCCATTCGAAGCAGGGCATGGGGGAGGTGGGTATGGTACGACCGTTTGATTGACACACTGACTGTCCAATGATTCTAGATGGTCTTGAAAATGATTGGCTGGAGTTTTTCAAGTCCTGCCCGTTCCACAGATGATTACATTTTTTAATTTTCATTTCAGTGCTTCTAACTCAGTGACTGTAAGTGGGTTAGGAATAGGATTTCAAGTGATTTTGAAAAAATGGTCAAAAAAGAAAATCACATACCCCACCTTTAAGGCTAAATATTATCCTTTAGACAAAATTATACAACTATAGTAAAACAGCACAAACAATATAAGAGTAAAAGTAATTTGTAATTAATACTACCTCATTTATAATGTTACATAAGATTTATGTTTCAAATAAATGCTGTTCTTTAGAACTTTCTATACATCAAAGTATCCTGAAAAAAGTATCATGGTCTCCACAAGAAAATTCTGTTTGATAATAATATAAAAAGGTTCTTGAGCAGTAAATCAGCATATTAGAATGATTTCTGAAGGATCATGAGACACTGAAAACTGGAGTAATGATGAAAAAACAGCTTTGACATCACATTAATACATTACATTTGTAATAAGTTTTCTAAATATTGCTATTTTTATATTTTTTATCAAATACATGCACCATTGTTGAGCATTACAGGATTTTTTTCAAAACCATATAACCCAAAAGTCTGAATGATACACACACGCGCACACATGCACACTGTACTTAAGAAGCTCAGACCCTCAGATCCTTCATATCTGAAGGAAGATCATAGTGGGATGAATCAAAATCAACAAGTCAAAAGGAGAAGAGCTAGTTAAGATATTTCCTGTCATTTCCTGTTCCATTCTGGATCTGAGCAAAGAATTCAACAACTAAGGTTCTTTGAAAGCCACTGGATTTTAAGGCATTCCTGTTGAGCATGCTCTAATCTGAGTTTGACTGGTTTGGAGGATTAAAGAGCGATTCTGTTTTCTAGAGTTATCTGTAGATTTGGCAGAATTCTTACTCTGGCTGTGATAGCCCTTGTCAGTTTAAGGTGAGAGTCCTTATATTAGAGATATTGCATCACTCTCCCAGTATTTTCAGAGATGTGAGTGCTGGCTTGATCACTAGTCACTGTGGTAAAAGGCCATATCAAGTAGCTTCCAGGCTAACACTTTATTTTACAGTGTCCTTGTTACATAAGTTACATGTACTTACCATAGTAATAACAGTATATTATGCATAATTACATGTAACTAACCCTCAACCAAATCCCAATCCTACCCTAACCCATAGTAATTACATGTAGTTGCTTAATATTACTCAGTACTTAAATATATAATTACACTGTAACAATGACACCTTAAAATAAAGTGTAACCAGGAATTTTATGAAAATCATTGGGCAAAGCATTTATACATTATGAACAATTAATTTCTAGGGTGTTTTTTAAGCACTTTTTTGTCTCACACACACACACACACACACACACACACACACACACACACACCACACACACACACACACACACACACACACACACACACACACACACACACACACACACACACACACACACACACACACACACACACACACACACACACACACACAAACACTTGTAATCGGAATTGTTTCCAGTGAACAAATCAAACAAAAGTAATTGAAATAGCTCAGCACAAAAAAAATTCAAGTGGTTTCCTTAAATTCAATTGAAAATGCAACTTTTAATGACTTCTGCAGTCTCAAAATTATTCAACTCATTGAATCCACCTTTTTCCTGGTTAGCGAATTTACCCATGATTCATAGCGGGTTTGAACCGGAATCCGGTTGTCCTTTTCCGGTTCTAAGCTTTATGAAGATTGCGCCGCTTGCTCAGAACGCCGCAGTGATGTGCTGATTAGAAAATATGTAAAATAAATAAGTAGGGCTGCCCCTGCCCGTGCACGACTGAAGTTGGGTTGGAAGTTATGTATACTATATGGGAGAGAATACTAAACCATAATGAGCGTTTTCGTAATATTGCCTATTCTGCATCACAACGCGCTTGCCACAATAAAAAAAACGGCAAAAGAAATGATTATGCATTAAACATTTGAATTGTTTATTAATAACTAGTGTTTTCTGTAAGTATCGACTGCAAAGATAAATTTGATGATGCTGACTCGCCATCTTCGCAAGTGAAGCGCCTAGAGAAATGCACACTTCATACGAATTAACCTACATAAGCAAAGAGCAGCCCATTTCTGCTCGTTTTTAATTATTTTGTTTAAAAGTACACATTTCAAGCTTTCTATATACTTCTCATGTATGTGAGGCAAGTAGCCTAACTTATACGCTGAGTTTCGTTTATTAATAAGACGCGCTATATTTGTCATATGTCATTTATTATTCTAGGCAATTTGTGGATAAAACATTGATACAAATGAAGATACAATTTTTACTAAACGAATTTCACTTTACAGAAAGGCTTTCTACAAAACAAAACTTAATAAGTGGTCAAAATCATGTCTGAGCCATTCCAAATGTTTTCCGATATATGGGCATTATGATCATATCTGACTCATCTCATGCGGTTCCCTTTTCATATAATCAACATAGATGAAATAAATAAACAAATAAATAAAAAACATTATATTGTGAAACTTAAATATAAAAAGTATGTTTAGTTTTTTTTTTTAAATATATTTATTATATTTATTTAAAAATATGTAGGCTATGTGTGCGTGATGTGATGGAGGGGTGCTATTTTCGAATAATAATTGAATAATACCCAGCGATCTTCGAATATTATTTTTGCTTGAAATGCCCATCCATACTGGTAACGTATTACACCTTTTTCGTTGGATGCTTCAGTTTTAGCGCAGCTAACCAAAAACGTCTACTCTCTGGCACTGAATGTAGCTGATCCGAACCGGACATAGGCATTCTCTCCTTTTAATCTTATGCTCAAAGCACCCAGTTTCTAAAGTTTTTTTTTATATCTTATTTGAATTGTAAAATCAACCAACAGCAGCACATAGATAGAGCCTGAACTCATTCTCTCACTGCTAATACAGTGCAAACCGGAAGTAGGCAACCGGAGTCGTCGTCATGGCGGCGCGCATTGTTTAGAGCAGAATAAGGTGGATAGAATACCTCACAACAGCACAAATCTGCAAAACAGGTTGTCTCAAGCACGCCTGATGCAACTAATTAAAGGCTTCATTAGTTGCACCAGGTGTACTTGAGCTAGAACACATGAACACTAGAACACTGGCTAGGTTTGTGGAGTGTCATTTTTGACTGCATGTTCGAAATATGGCTAAATCAAAAGAATGGTCCAAAAAGGCCCTTAACAAACAAGGAACAGGATACAAAAAGATGGTGAAGACACTAAATGTTCCTAGAGACATAGTTTGGAGCATAGTTTGCAAGTTCAAAGTTAAAGTTTTGGGATTATGTTCTGTGGAGCGAGCATTGAAACAAAACTGGAACTTTTCGGCCCTATGGATCAGCTGTATGTCTGTAGGAAGAAGAATGAAGCAAAGAACACTCTGCCTACAGTTAAGCATGGTGGCGCTCGAAGATGCTCTGGAGCTGCTTTGCATCCTCTGGCACTGGAAACCTGCTGCATGTGGAAGGCAAGATGGATTCATTGAAGTATCAGGGAATCCCAGGAGAAAATGTAATGCTGTCAGTGAGGAAGCTGAAGCTTGGGCATCATTGAACCTTCCAACAAAGACAATGAACCCAACCATACCTTAAATTCCATCAAGGATTGGTGTTCAAATAAGTACGAAAGATGCTTGCCATGAAGGGGTTGAATAATTTTGAGACTGTGGAAGTCATTACAAGTTGCATTTTCAGTTGAGTTTGGGGAAACCACTTGAAACAGTTGTTGTGTTGAACTATTTCAATTACTTTTGTTTGATTTGTTCGTTGCAAACAGCTGAAAATTTTATTTTGCCAATGAACCTGATTTGCAATGGGGGTTGAATAATTTGATTTAAACAAATTGACCACAATTTCATGCAGCTCGACTGAACAGATTTTGATGTGGATGCATGATTTTTGCCAAAATATTTTACAGAATCACATTTTTTAACCTTGCACAATCATTTTATTAATTTAACTTTAAAAAAATGTTTTTGAAAGTCATCGTCAGCTTTGAATGTCTTAGAATAATTATAGCTTCTTGCTATTCCTAAAACATTGGTGCTAATGATAACAATAATATATCTTCACTTAAATATTGTCCTAAATGCCCCAATAATTTGCTAAATAATCAACATATAATATTAAAAAAGCACCAGCGTGCTCCTTAATCCCTTTTAGCATTGTTTTTATTTGGCCAGTATACTGCAAATATACAAATTTGGAGACACTTTCTACTTTTCTTTTTCTAGAGAGCTTTTGTCCTCAAGTGAGGCATAAATGACAGTCCAATGTGTCTGTGGCACAAGGCAGTAATGATTGCATGAAATTACAGAGGCCTCAGCAGGCCTTCCCCTCCCTCTCTCTCTCAGGTAGCTGGATCAGCTCTCACCCCTGCCTTCCTTTCTCTCTCTCTTCTTGCCTCTCACAGCTATTCAAAGGGAATGTATAACTGAATATGAGATGGAGCAGGCGTCTTTCAAGGGCCAGAGCTAATGAGACGTTTTACCTTGAAATCAGAGCAAGACAGGAGGAGACCCTGTTGAGCTGAGCTTGCAAAGGGGATCACAATTGGGTCTGGATCCTTCAGCGAGAGAGACAGAGAGAGAAAGAGAGAGTAAGAGAGGGTGTGATCCATTCCAGACAGGAATAATGCTCTCAAACCAGAGTGGATTATGACAGGAGGACATTTTCAAGCGACAAAGTGACCTCACAAAAGACGCTGGCTTGTTCCACGCTAACGTTGACCCGCTTTCTTTTGTTGCTTTTGTCCTGGGCGACACCTGTACGTCAAAGTTAAATCTGTAAGGCTTGGCTTTCAGGTGAAAGCAACAATTACTCTCACTTGAAGAGGCACAAACTGGAACGGGGTTGGATGGAGGTGATGAGAAGGAAGCGAACAGGTACTCTTGACAGTTAGCAGTGCCAGCATGGATCAGAGAAGCCATGTTATATGAGGCTAGGGATAAAAGGGGACAGGAGATTTGTGTTCTGAGGGGTCCTCTTTTTAATCAGGGCCCCAACGAGATTGTTGCAGAGCAGGCCACTAACCAGTGTCATGCTAATAAAAGAGAATAAAAGTGTGAATGGAGGGTGCAGCTAGTTATCTACACTCTAATTAACGTGGTACCGGGAGCGAGATGCTTATTTGCGTAGCATTGAGAAGAAGGGAGGCGGGAACGCTGAGTGTGGGGGAAGGGCAAAGAGGAGCAGCCTAAGGCCGTCCATCTTTTGTGCAATTGTATATGTGCGAACAAAGCCGTACATCCAATCTACATTGCGCGCATGCTAATCACCGCATTTGATAATGAAAGTCATTTTGGGCCATGGCATATTTTTGTTTGAAAGATGATGGGGAAGGTTATTTATTTTTCTTAAAATAGCATGGCTAGTAATGGCGGTAATTAGCAGCAGCTACGCTTCAATGGGGATATCATATCATTTTATTCAGGGACAAAACATGCATTTTTATGATTTAAATAATGGTACAGCTCACCAATATCTCAACCATGGAAAAAAAGGACTTAAAAATACATCAGTACTCATACACCCAAAAATTACCTCGGCCCTTTTCAACAGTTTTGTAAGGAGCTCGACCCTGTGACCTTCGATGTCTGCCATAGTCCTCATCCCCGCTTTCCCACAGACAATCCTGCAAACGAACCCATGTCAAGAGGCTCAGCATATGGCCCTGGGCCGTGCCTATTGTCTGGAGTGGCGGGGCAGGATGGGCCGCCATTATTGTCACCATTGTAAGATAGGCAGTGTGTCTGGAGAAGCAGACACACGGCAGTGTGAACTGATCCCAACAACTATCTGTGTGCCCTTTCCCACCAATCCACAATAACATATCAGACATCGGCTTCACAAATGCTTCCTTGCCTGGTCATTGTTAATGTCAAGGCCCAAATTTTGGGGAAGAACTCCTAAAATCATTATGTTAACAGAGAACCTGTCAAGTACTTTGATTTGCATACTTTGAAGCAGAACCTGATTTCACCAATTACAACATGTTCCTGGATCAACTTTGGCTGATTGGAACGTTGTTCCAGGATCAACAATCAGATTTGGGGGACATGTTTACAGATTATGTCAAGTTTAGGCTTACAAACAAGGTGAAGTGCTTCTGTTTTTTTTTACCTGTAATTTCCCTATGATTTTAGTGATAACTTATGGGTAGTGTTAGATTTAGGAGCAGGTATATGGCTAGGACAAAAATGTAAAACATTAGACCTAACTATATACTATGTTGATCCAGGAACGCCTATTACTGGCAATAACCGGACGTGCTGCTTTTTTTGAGGTTTGTTAAATTGAGGTTTGTTAAACGTCTCTGTGAAGTGTATTGTATCCAAAATGGCCAAAACATATCACATCAGAGTGAGTAGTTTATATGGTTTGCTGTCCACACAGACTGTTTAAACTAACCACATGTCAATCTATTTCATGAATATGGTCTCTGAATAATGAAAATATTTGTTTAGTGGTACTGCAAACAGATACTTGGTGTTGTTTTCCTAAACTGTAAACTGACAGAAAAATGAATGAATCGCACACCACCGGCAGATGATGAGGTATCTAAAGCATTTGGTTAAAACGAGTTTCTGTCATTCCTGGAGCTTGATCTAAAATTCTCATTCATCACCTTTTTTAGGACAGGAAGGTGCCGATGGCGGAACATATTCCTGTTTGATTTGTTGAGACACTCACTATAATTTTGATATAAAGACATTACAATTCTGAAATCTATTTATTTTCCATATTGAAATCATTTCCAGCGGCACTCCCTTATCCCCCTCTATGGCAAAGCTTTGTTGAATCATTTGGATGCACAGATACATTTTAAAGTCACAGAGTATGAATGTAAATAAGAAATGTTATTTTCTTATGGGACTACCGTTATGGGACCTTACTGTAAAGTGTTACCGCTTTATTTTATAGTTTTTTTTATGATAAATCATATTAGATTTTTCCTTTTTCAAGCTTTAGCAGTGTCCATAGATCACTGCTGCACCCTATTTACGCTTATTTAATATTCTCATTGGGACACAGAAAAAAATCCTGCATTTAGAGAGAAAGCCCCACCTCGCACATACCATCTTAATTAAATTGTTGCTAGGTAACAGAGGTAATCTGTTGGTAAATGGGCAGGGTTTCGCAAAGTGAGCAGAGGCCGTTTACACAATGGCGACACATCGCCTCTTTGCCGCACTTGAAATATGTCCTTTGCAAACTTGCAGACTATCCCTTATTTCTCTTGTCTTTCAGGCCAGCAAACAGAGGACACAATATGAGTTTCACACATCCAGTGGTGACTTATGGGGAGTCAGCTCCTATGGCCTTCTGGGATACTATAGGCGAAACATGCCTCCAGCCACTGCCCGGCAACAATTCCCTAATGACAAATACTGTATAGGATCATCACTATGGGCACACATATACCAACACCAGCTGAGCACATGAGAAGGGCAGAATAGTTGTCAAGTCTGTGCTTGTGGAGATAAATCTCATGTCTGAAGGAACTTCCCGAAGCAAGAAAAAAGTAAAAAAAAATTTTTTTTGTATTGACAAAGAGACATTGTATTTATAACACTTTCAACTAAGAATATCCTTCTTCACACATTATTTCTCTCTCATTAACCTCCTTAATTTACAGTCACTCATTGCATTGGTGTAACAGAAATAATGCTCGCTTATCCTCAGCTAATTACCTTTTCCTTTTTATTACTAGGTTTCTATTCCAGCAGAAGAAAAATAAATAGAGTATCTTCAGTGAAAGTGCTGGTATGCTGGAATCTAAATGCTGGTGTCCCTCGGGGGCTTCGGTTGACTGGCTGCTGACCTTTGCTGGCCTCGGACCACTAGCCACAGTTCAAACAAGAGGCACAAGGGACACATCAAGGACAACTATGGGCTAAAGAGGATTATAGATCGGGTCGCTTGACCGAAACTTTGTAAAAATACTGTTTGGTTTTGCAAGCAATGGTAGTGTGTGAGATTTAAAAAAAATATATATATATTTTTTTCAAATAGATCAACAGACATAGAAAATGTTTACTATTGTACTATTTTAGTACATAAAACAGAATGTTTGCTTTTTATGATATACTTTTTTTTCCTGAATGCAATATTTAAGTGACTGCCGTTTTCATTAATATTGTATATTACAACAAAATACACTTAAATTGTTCTTTGACTTTTATGAATTTGTAGGGCAAATCAATATTGTACACTCTCAAGGTTTTAATTTAAAAATGTATAATCTTTAAAGGTTCAAAAATAGCTAGCTTGGATATCTCTTAGATTGTTTTGTTCAGTCCGGACGCTCTTTTTCTTTGTACTCACATTTCCATTCACTTTCAGTTTTGATGCGCATACCTTCAAGAGAGAATTAAGGATTTTTAAGGAGATGTAATAAATTAAAACAAAAACAAAAAAATAATGAGAAGGCATAAAATAAGAATAAAGCCTCTCTAGAGATCTCATTCATGTTAAGCCTGTTAATACATGATGCTTTCACAAGGGGGCAGTCACTTCTGTTCAAATGCCCTCTTGTGAGCGCTTCTGAGTTCAAGTCATTATGCAGACAGTGTGTATTTAATTACATGATTGCACAATACAAATACCGTCCAAACTTAAATACTCCACAACAAATATGATAGATCATGTAGCTCCCATTCCCTCGTCCCTTTTCTTAAAACATGTAAAACAATGCATTCATACACTGTCTGTTCTGCAACTACGTGTTCACGCATGTGAACTTACTGTTCCAGTGTGTATTTGCATTATGGGAAATCAAGTAGTCTTTGAAAACAGCTCTATAAACAACAACAAATATGATAGATCATGTAGCTCCCCCTCGTCCCTCTCTTAAAACATGTAAAACAATGCATCCATACACAAATATGTCTGCTCTGCAACTATAACGTCTTCACGCATGTGAACTTACTGTTCCAGTGTGTATTTGCATCATGGGAGATCAAGTAGTCTTTGAAAACAGCTCTCTGTGGAAAACCAAAGCGCCCCGGGTTCGTTATCTTTCTCAAGCGTCCTTCCTTTCAGTCTATTCATTTATGGACAAAAAGAACAAGGTTAGGTCACCCATTATTACAAGTTCTCATTATTTATTTTTCTGCACTCAACTGAGCTAACACAATAATGAAACTCTCATTATTTATCACAGACAGTAGATCGGTCATTAAAAAGATACCTTTCGAGAAGATTCGATCGCTCGGGCACTGGGAACGACGACCCTCAAAAGCGCTGTTTGGTGGGCCTCATAAATGATTTGTGTGAATAGAGTCTTCTTATGAAAAGAAAAGAGCCTCTTCGGCTGTTTGTTTTGGAATTTGTCTCATTGATCCAAGAGCGGTAACTAAAAGAGGAGGCTATATCGACAATAGCACTCGAGACGACATTGCTCCAGCGTCACTTGAAGGAGCACCATTCATTTTATTCACGATAACTTCAACTAGATGATTAACAAGACTAAATTCAAATTGTATATTTGAGATTTTTGTAATTGATATTTGTTTAATGTTTTATTAAACCCCCCAAAACTGTGCAACTAGCAAACGTCAACAAAATACCCGAGGAAAAAGATTGTGTGAAAATCTTGACAGAACAAGGATAGGCTAATGCTAATTCTAAAAATTGAGGGGGGGGAAAGAAAAGAAGGTAAGTCATGTTGTTTTCTTGACAATCATTTATTAAACAAAGTGAAAAGTAATAAATAAAGATAAGTACTTAAAATACATTAAAGACCAACAGAGCCATTTAGGCTCAAGGTTTTTTTAAACAGATCCCAGCTACCTCCCTACTGGAATACTGGGGGAGTGAATTGTCTTCTCAACTTAATATGGATCAGTTCTAAACCTCATATACTGTTATTTGGCATTAGGGTTAGAAATGTTTAAAGACATGCTTAATGAAAACATCTTAAAAAGGGGGGTACGTTTTTAGTAAATTTTTTAATACATTTTGGTCACTTGTTTTCATTTTTAATGGTGGGGAAAAGGTGGAGAAAAACCAATAGGTGAGGGTAAGACTAAAATGGCCTTGCTTATAATTAGTAATTACCAAAAGTTGTGAATGTTTACAGTTAAAATAAACCCCCATTGCATCCATCAACCTTCACAGCTTGATAATCAACAACAAAAAAACAGCTCTCAAAATTTGAGTTCAGGATTTTACTGTCATTAAGTATTCTGCTGATTATAATGGCAATATATACCTTTGCAATATAAATGCCCCTGGAAGTCCACAACATACAACATTTATATTTTTAATTTAACTGGTATAAGTTAAAAGCCAAGATTATGTCATATTTGACTCTTTATTAGGGGCCCGAGGGTAGATTTGTTCAAATAAAATTCATCATAACTACAATCAAAAATCAGGCAGGATCAATACATTCATTGTCTGCGTACCCTCCAAAAACTCATAAATGGAGGATGAGAGTAAGACTTTACAGTAGGTTAACACTAAAAAAAGACTAACAAACAAAAAACTAAAAATGTATTTAAAAAATACTTCAGATATGTCTGGTTTCATAACTGTAGTGCGAACATGTCACAATATTAAAGTGGACATCATTAAACCCCATGTTTCTTTGTGATCAAGCCACTTGTTCTGCCTCTGCATGTGTGCTTTCTGATTTCCAGCAGGAAGTACTGTACACACTCATGGGGGAATACAAGCGTACTTGGCACCTTCACATGAAAGAAATCTTGTTATCCTGTTATTTGATGCATTACAGAAAATCAATAGGCCCCATACAGAAACATGGAGCACGCTTACAGCATGTGCTTGATCTCACTGGACCCGAAATTTAAAGTGAAACATCTGACCGGTTAAATGACGGGGAAGGGTATCAGAAGAGCGGAGGCCACTGCTTTAGACAGTTTTTTTTTAGTTAGCTTTTATACATGATCAAAATGCCCTTTTTAGATTTAGCCACCAGCAGCAGGGGTCACTGGGAGCCTGCAGGCACTGATGTTAACACACGGACCGGCACTCTCACACGCACATGCACACTTAAATTATCTCTCAGTCTCCTACAGTCAAACAAAACTCTCCTCATGAGAAGGCTGGCTTCAGTCCATCTGAAATAAATACTTTTCTTCTTGATCAATCCCCTCACTATACTCTCCAAGCTCGACTAAATCACCGTTTCCTCTTCATGTATCAGCAATGAAAACCTCCCCTACAGCAGAACCGAGTTTCTACTTTGGAGAAGTAAAACATAAAAAAACACTATTAAAAATCACTGTTCTTATGAAATTCATCCGTCATAATTTTCAACTAAATAATAAAATGTCAAAGACTATGAGTGATCCCTTGCTTTTCACCTTCTGGTGGCTCAAAGATGGCAGAAAGTTGCAGCCCCTTCAAAATCAGCCTCCGTCAGATGCCATCCTCCATTCGATGAATATAACAGTGACTGCATTATTACTATTGTCATTTTTTGTATTTGTTAGGCTAAAACAATGTGTCCATGGAGTAAGCACATCAGAGAAGAACCCGGCTGATATGGTTGCAGGAAAGGGGAATGTTGCAGGGCCTCGTCGTGCCGCACAGTTCAGTCGAACAAGCCCTTCCTGATGCTATGCAGCCATCAGATACTGGTGGTAGAAGAGGCCGAAGAGAGAGGTGGAGAACAGGCAGGCGGCGGTCCACCATGTGAAGAAGGACAGGAGCCCTCGAAAAAGCAAGGGGGAGAAAACAGTCCTCAATCCCCCGAGAGCGACCGATAGCTGGGCCACAGTCTGAGAGGCCTGCATCTCGCCTTTCCCCACCTCAGCGGGGCTCGAGTCCTCATTTGATAGACACGGCAAACTCTCTTCGGGGGAAATCGCCCACGAGTATCCACCTGGGGGTGAAACGAGATTATGAAAAATTCAAGAAACCCCACCGAGGCAAATGAGAATGTGTTGAGAAGAAGCTAATGTCTCACCTAATGTCTTTAGCAGCAAAGTAGTGTGTAACAGCATCACCAGAGGTGCAACGTACTGGAGTGCTATTACACACAAGTAGTAAAAGACTCGGGCGACCTGTGTGAGGAAAAACAAATTTGCAGTTAAAACATTTAGGCAAATTTCGTTCAAAACAAGCAGCTTGGCTTGGAGAGGAGCTCATCAAACAGACTCGCTGAAGACTCACTGGGAGCCGTACAGAGTACAGAGGGAGGTTGCGAGCATATGATTTTGGAGCAGATGTAAGACCAGACACCCCTGCGACTCTACAACCATTTGCGAATCTCACTTATGGCTTGGAACATCAAACGGGCTCTTTTCCTCAGCTCCAGCTGTGGAGTGCTGTGGGTTTTGATCCTTGCGCTCCACTAAACTCAAATAGCCTCCTCATTTTGGAGCTTTGAGGGCAACAATGCCACGCACTCCTTTTTCATACCGATATAGTTCCACCTTTGAGGAATGTCGACACTGTAATGTAGGCCCCTGGAGTGGACGCCACAAGAGGGTCCCTGAGTGCATTTATTAACCAGTATCAGATCAAACATCACAAGAACAACCTAGTGAAGATGGGATACTTGGGATAGATAAAATAAAAGGATAGCTTTCCATCACAATAATTGCATATTATTAGCCTTCTTACTGACATTAAAAATCGCTGAGATAATAAGTAGTCATGTAATAAGAAGACATAAAGAACAAAAAGTGATACGCACCATCTTTTGAAGGTCCACGGTACTAATGCGCCCTGCTTCCTTCTTCATCTGCAAGACGCCCTTCTGGGCCAGGTTGAGGTAGGCCTGGAGATGATGCCGCATCATGGCTAGTCTCAGAACACACAGAAGCAGGATCACCCACAGACGCAACGTGTCGTATGTCTTCTCAGACATTCTGAAAGCAGATGAAAAGGAGTGATACACCGAATCAGGCGAGTAAAACTTGCCCAAACCTTAGGATGTGACTTGAGCAGAGAAGAATTAACAAAGGTCTCACTGAAATAACATCTCTTTAGGTCAGCAAGAAATGGCATTCACAAACCATTTTACTGCCGCAATGTGATGATTTATGAGTAAAACAAATATAGGGCAGGACTGGATTGATTGGATTGTGAAAAGTGGGCATTCCACATGAGAATGGAGCCTGAATGCGAGTTTGAGTGGATTGCCCAAGGATAATTCCCTTTCTGGAATACCATTGGAGGCTGAAGGACAACTTCACCCCCAAGAGATCTACTTATCACAATAGTAATGCCTTTATCATTTATTATTCTAACATTACCTGACATTAAATTGCTGTGTTGTTAAACTATTGGAAAGGTTTTGAAAGACTGCATACAGCAGCCTAATATACATCACCTAATATGCCTATTTGATATCATGAGAAAGCTTAACTATTTTACGAGTTGGCGATTTTGTATGAATTTGTACGATTTGATTTGCACGAAAACGTACAGGTTTTTTTTTTTTTTTTTTTTAAAAAGCATGACGATCCAACCCTCAACCTAACCATCAGTGTAGCGTAAACAGATAGTACCAAAATGTACAAAAGAGATTATACGAATTCAGCAAGATGTAAAATGGTTACTAAATGTCATAAGAGTGTGTGGGCTATTTGTCAACATAATTTCCACCATTCATGGCATCAAACAATGCCATTTCAGGGAGAACAAATTATTTAAAAAACAATACTTTAATTATAAAATACATAAATTTTCTTTTGAATAATGTGTACTGATGAATCATGCACAATAAAACCAGAAATGTGTATTAAGAAAGTAATCAGGGACAATGATTTTTTTTAATTAATCAAGAACAATTCAACAAACTAGTAATGCAAAATGTCATGTTGACAAAAAACAACAAAAAAACACGTATTGTAAAATGAGGTACTCACAAAGGCACACCATCTTTCCCAAATGTGGGATTTATTATGCAATCCTTTGTTATGGGCTTCACCCATAGCAGTACCATAATTAAGGGGGCCAAGAAGTTGATATGCAGCAAAGTCCTGAAGGATGGACGCATAAAAACAAACCATTAGACATGGCAACACACAAGAGTTTCAACATCAGTGGAGCAGTAAACATCAACTATCATGAAGTACCACTGCTTTAAATGTAGCATTTCACCAGCACAAGAAGCATGAAAGTAATCCAGGCCTTAAAGAGGTCTAACTGTAAGCCTCATAGTGTCATGAGAGCAGAAGAGGATTAGCTATGTGAGATGTGTAATGCCTAACTCCTCTTTTGTAAAACAGTTACCCTAAAGCCCAACGCTGGCTGAAAATGGAGAACAGGTCCATCTGCAGTAATACTGGTCTGCTAACTTGCCGAGGATATAGTCAGACACTGATGCTCCACTTGAATTAACATGGAAATATTGCAAGTGGCTTCAATATTTCAATACAAATTCAGGTTGACAAATCATATACTCTTTCAAAGGGCAAAGAAATACAAATAATTCAAACTACTAAAGTGACTGGTTTCAACATAATAGCAATTATAAGGATGATGAGATGTAATAAATTGTATATTATTTTGAAACATTTACTGTGTGACTTTGCAGTCGTTTAGCGTGAGGGCATCAAGATGCATCTGGGCCAATCGGAGGCCAGGGAAGGTGAGAAAGGCTCCAATGAGAGCGCAGAACAGTGCCAGGATCAGCTTAAAGGTCAGCTTGGATATAGGGCCCCTGTAGAGGCAGAGGAAGAGAGCAAGGCCTGTTCACCACAGGGAAGCCCAAACCATCACACACACGGTTTAATCCTAACCCACAGAGACATGGTATACTGTATACACACACTCCCTCTGTATTGACAAAGAGGGTGGGGGGACACTACCCATAATACTCACTGGGACTCAAGGCCTTGGTTCTCCAGAAACTGCACGGCACTTTCGGAAAAATTAGCAAAGCCTATGAAAGGAGAAAAAACGAGGATAGAAACAGTGTATATCGACAGAAATTCTTAAATATAAATAAATGTCACAGAAAAAAGTCATAGTAGGGTTGTGCGATATGCATCGCCTATGATAATATCTTCATTAATTTTGTATCGATTAAATGTGAGAATTTGACAAATCAAATGATGCATACATCTAACAAGGATATAAAAAATTGCCTCATAAGTGGAAAAGTTCAATTCAATCACTGCTGTGAACTAACCACACCACAGAATATGAAAAACCATGACAGACCTTAAATCAGCCAAGGTACCAGCACAAACTTAACTTATTGTAGCCTATTGCATAGTTTAAATCATAATGCCAGAATGACATGAAGTGATGCTAGTGATTCAAATCAAAGAGATTAAAATGGTCTACAAAGTAAAAGCATGGTGACTGTCATGCACCGTTAAACGTCTCGGTTACGTCTGTAACCCTGAGTAGGGAACGGAGACTGTCTCGTCGGAGGAGTTTCCAACGAATTGGGATCCCAATTCGTTGGAAACTCCTCCGACGAGACGTAGGAGTTCCCACGAAAGGGAACCACTTTTTACTTTGGTTAAGTGAACTGGGAAGCCAAAAGCTTTTCTTTTATTGTCCACATTCCTGGTGTTAAGTGACATAAAAAAAAAGATGATGTGAGTGATGAAATTGAAATACCTAAGAGAAAAAAAATATATATATATGTAACGTATATATTTTTTTTTAAGAAATAATGTAACGTACAGTTTCATTGCCGGTTTTAAATATTTTCACTGTCATGTGTTAATTTTAGAACAAAATGGTCTCACATTCTATGTTACTACATACTCTAAAAAAAAAAAGAAACCGATACACAGAACACCCAACTTGACACTACTATACCTGTCTCGAGGCCAAATTCCAGGTAGTTCTCTGTGACAATAAGGATAGCCATTGCTTTCACGAAGAAGAAGAAGGCAAAGGTGATGCAGAGGGAACGCTCACCGCCCTCCTCTAGTCTGAAGTAGTGAGCCGTGAGGGAGAAAAGGATCTTCCTGAGAAAAACTAAAGCTAAGGAACATGGTCACAAAGGGCACTTTTGTACACTATACCTAAAATTGCTCTACAAAAACATCAGAAAAAGGCTTGAATAAATGTTTTGCCTAA
The DNA here is from genome assembly GCA_036326025.1 of Chrosomus eos. Taxonomy (NCBI): domain Eukaryota; kingdom Metazoa; phylum Chordata; class Actinopteri; order Cypriniformes; family Leuciscidae; genus Chrosomus; species Chrosomus eos. The sequence goes on along the minus strand of CM070820.1, from coordinate 22,469,323 downwards.
TTAAAGAAATATTCGAGGTTATAATTAACAATATTGGGTTACAATAATTGTTGTATACTTGCCACATAGGCGTCCATTGCAAGAGTATAGGCTAACGAAACACATTTCTCCTTCATTTTACAAACTGTTACATATGCGGTTGATAGATTATGCTGTTGGGTTTACTTTTCCTTTAAGTGCCATTAATCTGATGGATTCTACATAAACTCTGAAAAAGGTTGTTTTTTTTTAATGGAAAATGCACATAAATATTTCTTTTGTATTATAATATTTTATGTTTTGCTCTAAAACTGTGAGAAAAATCAAAGCCATAAATCGATACAAGCTGTGTTCCAAATTTTAAGTTGATATCTGAAAAAAATTAGTTTCAAAAAATGAAATTAGTCTTCCATTGATTTCAAATACGCTAATTTTTGACCACGAACAATACAAGTTTGATTTTTTTTCAGGACCATTTAACCTTTTCGAATCATGTTCATGACTTTTTTTGTGTGTGTTCACACAACAAGTGCCAAAACCTTTACCAAGTTTTGTGCCATTCGGTCAAAAACAAATACTTGAAGACTACTGGTTCCAGAGAAAACGAAATAACTGAGGATCATACGCTAACAGACTTTTCAAACTCACACAGAAACATTTGAAAAATGAGAATGCGTTTCAATATCAGCTTAAAAATATCAAACATATTTAATATCCTCTGACTGAATGGGATCAAAGCCTGAAGCTAAAAAAAAAGTCTGTTTACAGTCTACACTACACAATTTTCTGTGATATTTGTCAACTCTAACTGTCCAAAATCTGCCGTCTAGCATCGGCAAAAATCAATGAAAAAGTCATGGTACAAGTCTAACATTTAGTGTCACAGCAGCAGAGAAACGCATTAACATGCCCCATCAAACAGTGTCAAAGCTAATATCCTTACGGTGAGAAACGACAAATTTGAAAAGCGTCAACAGCAGACAGAAAGCATCCAGCTGTGCCTCTTGTTACGACCGCTTGCCTATATGTGCCCGTTTTGATTATACTGGTCTAGGGTCAATCATTCAACTTGTGGCTACGTCGTGCAAATCTGCAAGGCAAGCGGCCGGCCATCTGAGGAAATGTTTTAGTGACCATCTCTTTGACAAGGCCATTTTCCCCACCACACACTCTCCACTGAGATCAGGAAAAATGGCTCCCTCCTGTCCACATTCAGCCATTTGCACACATATAGACCTATCATCATCGTCATCATCTTCATCACCCTACCAGGCACCTTCCTTCGTTCCTCTCTTTTTCCCAGGCAAATCAGTCCGGTGGGCCGTGAAAATTGGGCCTCCAATCTTCTGTGGCAGGCTGAGCTAGGTAAAGGGCAGTGCCGAGCGGAGGGAGATTGATCTTTGTGGACTGTGCCGAGGTTAATGTGTGTGATTTGGTGCGGCACTAGAAGGGGAAAGTAGCAGGTAAAAGGCAACAGGTGCAGCTTTCATCACTCATGGCTAGACTGTCCCTGCATCGAGACTGCGAAAATTGAGCTTCTCCACAAGGGTTGTCTTTTACTAAGGATTTTTTTAACATTTAAGGAGTATGGACATATTATTAGGGCCCGAGCACCGATGGTGTGAGGACCCTCTTGGAATTGCTCTGTTTATTATTATTATTATTATTATTATTATTCTTCTCCGCAATGAATCGCATTTTTGAGGGCCTAAACATGCACGAAAACTCACGAAAATTTGCACACGCGTCAGAACTGGCGAAAATTTACATCTGATATGCGTTTCAAAATTGGGCGGGGCAAAATGGCTCGATAGCGCCACCTATAAAGGTTCAACGGAGTGCGCCTCGCGTTACGTTTCACGTACGTGTACGAAATTCGGTACATACATGTAATGGCCCAATACCTACAAAAAAGTCTCTTGGAGCGTAGCCCTAAACACAACAGGAAGTCAGCCATTTTGAACTTCCTCTCTGATTTTTGTGCAGTTTTTGCCATTTTCAGGCCTCGTACTTTAACGAACTCCTCCTACAGTTTTAATCTGATCATCTTCAAATTTGGTGAGTGTAATCTTAAGGCCTTTGCGACGTTAAATTGCGAAGATCTTGAGTTTTCGTCGAAGGGCGTGTCCTCGGCGGCCTGACAAATTTCGATGTTTCGCCATGAAACAGGAAGTTGCTGTAACTCAGGCAAACAATGTCCAATCTGCCCCAAACTTCACACGTTTGATAAGAGTCCTGTCCCGAACACATATCCATCCTCAAATTCAGTTACAGTCATAGCGCCACCTGCTGGCAACAGGAAGTGACATGTTTAACACTGTTGTGGACTACTAATAACATATAAAAAAGTGCCAGCAAGTGCTAAACATGCTAGCAACATACTAGAAACATGCTAAAACATGCTAGCAAACACTTAGCTAAGTGCTAAAGCATGCTAATGCAATGAAACAGGAAGTTGTTGTTACTTAAGAAGGCAATGTCCAATCTGCCCGAAACTTCACACATTTGATAAGAGTCCTGCCCTGAACACATCTACATGACAATTTTCACCTATAGTAATAGCGCCACCTACTGGCAACAGGAAGTGACATGTTTAACATTGTGATGCAGTACTGACAACATAGTAAATATGCCATTGAGTTATAAACATGTTATAAACATGTTAAAACATGCTAGCAATTCTTAGCTAAGTGCTAAAGCATGCTAATGAAATGAAACAGGAAGTTGTTGTTACTTAAGAAGGCAATGTCCAATCTGCCCCAAACTTCACACATTTGATAAGAGTCCTGCCCTGAACACATCTACATGACAATATTCAGTTATAGTAATAGCGCCACCTACTGGCAACAGGAAGTGACATGTTTAACACTGTGATGCAGTACTAGCAACATATTAAATATGCCATTGAATTATAAACGTTACAAACATGTTAAAACATGCTAGCAATTCTTAGCTAAGTGCTAAAGCATGCTAATGAAATGAAACAGGAAGTTGTTGTTACTTAAGAAGACAATGTCCAAACTGCCCCAAACTTCACACATTTGATAAGAGTCCTGCCCTAAACACATCTACATGACAATTATCAGCTATAGTAATAGCGCCACCTACTGGCAACAGGAAGTGACATGTTTAACAGTGTGATGCAGTACTGGCAACATAGTAAATATGCCATTGAGTTATAAACATGGTATAAACATGTTAAAACATGCTAGCAATTCTTAGCTAAGTGCTAAAGCATGCTAATGAAATGAAACAGGAAGTTTTTGTTACTTAAGAAGGCAATGTCCAATCTGCCCCAAACTTCACACATTTGATAAGAGTCCTGCCCTGAACACATCTACATGACAATATTCAGTTATAGTAATAGCGCCACCTACTGGCAACAGGAAGTGACATGTTTAACAGTGTGATGCAGTACTGGCAACATAGTAAATATGCCATTGAGTTATAAACATGTTATAAACATGTTAAAACATGCTAGCAATTCTTAGCTAAGTGCTAAAGCATGCTAATGAAATGAAACAGGAAGTTTTTGTTACTTAAGAAGGCAATGTCCAATCTGCCCCAAACTTCACACATTTGATAAGAGTCCTGCCCTGAACACATCTACATGACAATATTCAGTTATAGTAATAGCGCCACCTACTGGCAACAGGAAGTGACATGTTTAACAGTGTGATGCAGTACTGGCAACATAGTAAATATGCCATTGAGTTATAAACATGTTATAAACATGTTAAAACATGCTAGCAATTCTTAGCTAAGTGCTAAAGCATGCTAATGAAATGAAACAGGAAGTTGTTGTTACTTAAGAAGGCAATGTCCAATCTGCCCCAAACTTCACACGTTTGATAAGAGTCCTGCCCTAAACACATCTACATGACAATATTCAGTTATAGTAATAGCGCCACCTACTGGCAACAGGAAGTGACATGTTTAACAGTGTGATGCAGTACTGGCAACATAGTAAATATGCCATTGAGTTATAAACATGTTATCAACATGTTAAACATGCTAGAAATTCTTAGCTAAGTGCTAAAGCATGCTAATGCTATGAAACAGGAAGTTGTTTTTACTTAAGAAGGCAAAGTTCAATCTGCCCCAAACTTCACATGTTTGATAAGAGTTTTGTCCTGAACACATGTGCATGCTCATATTCAGTTACAGTCATAGCGCCACCTGCTGGCAACAGGAAGTGACATGTTTAACAGCATGCTATTATCCCCAGAATAAATGACATTTTTGTAACTGACTTTGACATACTCCCACTATATTTATCTACTTAAATGCACATAGCCCACCGTGCTCTGTCTTCCTAAAGCCACCGGGTGGCGATGGCACGGGTGCGAGGGCCCTTTCAATGCTGCTTGCAGCTTTAATTATTATTATTATTCTTCTTCTCCGCAATGAATCGCATTTTTGAGGGCCTAAACATGCGCGAAAACTCACGAAAATTTGCACACGCGTCAGAACTGGCGAAAATTTACATCTGATATGCGTTTCAAAATTGGGCGGGCCAAAATGGCTCGATAGCGCCACCTATAAAGGTTCAACGGAGTGCGCCTCGCGTTACGTTTCACGTACGTGTACGAAATTCGGTACATACATGTAATGGCCCATTACCTACAAAAAAGTCTCTTGGACCATAGCCCTAAACACAACAGGAAGTCAGCCATTTTGAACTTCCTCTCAGATTTTTGTGCAGTTTTTGCCATTTTCAGGCCTCGTACTTTAACGAACTCCTCCTACAGTTTTAATCTGATCATCTTCAAATTTGGTGAGTGTAATCTTAAGGCCTTTGCGACGTTAAATTGCGAAGATCTTGAGTTTTCGTCGAAGGGCGTGTCCTCGGCGGCCTGACAAATTTTGATGTTTCGCCATGAAACAGGAAGTTGCTGTAACTCAGGCAAACAATGTCCAATCTGCCCCAAACTTCACATGTTTGATAAGAGTTCTGTCCTGAACACATGTGCATGCTGATATTCAGTTACAGTCATAGCGCCACCTGCTGGCAACAGGAAGTGACATGTTTAACACTGTTGTGGACTCCTGATAACATATAAAAAAGTGCCAGCAAGTGTTAAACATGCTAACAACATACTTGAAACATGCTAAAACATGCTAGCAAGCACTTAGCTAAGTCCTAAAGCATGCTATTACTGCAATTCAATAGGAATTTGCTGTAACTCAGGTATGGAATGTCCAATCTGCCCCAAACTTCAAACGTTTGATAAGAGTTCTGTCCTGAACACATGTCCATGCTCATATTCAGTTACAGTCATAGCGCCACCTGCTGGCAACAGGAAGTGACATGTTTAACACTTTTGTGGACTCCTAATAACATATAAAAAAAGTGCCAGCAAGTGCTAAACATGCTATCAACATACTTGAAACATGCTAAAACATGCTAGCAAACACTTAGCTAAGTGCTAAAGCATGCTATTACTGCAATTAAATAGTAATTTGCTGTAACTTCGAACCCCGAAACCCCGAAACTTCACACATTTGATAAGAGTCCTGCCCTGAACACATCTACATGAGAATATTCAGTTATAGTAATAGCGCCACCTACTGGCAACAGGAAGTGACATGTTTAACACTGTGATGCAGTACTAGCAACATATTAAATATGCCATTGAATTATAAACATGTTAAAACATGCTAGTAATTCTTAGCTAAGTGCTAAAGCATGCTAATGAAATGAAACAGGAAGTTGTTGTTACTTAAGAAGACAATGTCCAAACTGCCCCAAACTTCACACATTTGATAAGAGTCCTGCCCTGAACACATCTACATTACAATTTTCAGCTATAGTAATAGCGCCACCTACTGGCAACAGGAAGTGACATGTTTAACAGTGTGATGCAGTACTGGCAACATAGTAAATATGCCATTGAGTTATAAACATGTTATAAACATGTTAAAACATGCTAGCAATTCTTAGCTAAGTGCTAAAGCATGCTAATGAAATGAAACAGGAAGTTGTTGTTACTTAAGAAGACAATGTCCAATCTGCCCCAAACTTCACACATTTGATAAGAGTCCTGCCCTGAGCACATCTACATTACAATTTTCAGCTATAGTAATAGCGCCACCTACTGGCAACAGGAAGTGACATGTTTAACAGTGTGATGCAGTACTGGCAACATAGTAAATATGCCATTGAGTTATAAACATGTTATAAACATGTTAAAACATGCTAGCAATTATTAGCTAAGTGCTAAAGCATGCTCATGAAATGAAACAGGAAGTTGCTGTAACTCAGGCAAACAATGTCCAATCTGCCCCAAACTTCACACGTTTGATAAGAGTTCTGTCCTGAACACATGTCCATGCTCATATTCAGTTACAGTCACAGCGCCACCTGCTGGCAACAGGAAGTGACATGTTTAACACTGTTGTGGACTCCTGATAACATATAAAAAAGTGCCAGCAAGTGTTAAACATGCTAACAACATACTTGAAACATGCTAAAACATGCTAGCAAGCACTTAGCTAAGTGCTAAAGCATGCTATTACTGCAATTCAATAGGAATTTGCTGTAACTCAGGTATGGAATGTCCAATCTGCCCCAAACTTCACATGTTTGATAAGAGTTCTGTCCTGAACACATGTCCATGCACATAATCAGTTACAGTCACAGCGCCACCTGCTGGCAACCGGAAGTGACATGTTTAACACTGTTGTGGACTCCTAATAACATATAACAAAGTGCCAGCAAGTGCTAAACATGCTATCAACATACTTGAAACATGCTAAAACATGCTAGCAAACACTTAGCTAAGTGCTAAAGCATGCTATTACTGCAATTAAATAGTAATTTGCTGTAACTCAGGCATGGAATGTCCAATCTGCCCTAAACTTCACACATTTGATAAGAGTCCTGCCCTGAACACATCTACATGAGAATATTCAGTTATAGTAATAGCGCCACCTACTGGCAACACGAAGTGACATGTTTAACACTGTGATGCAGTACTAGCAACATAGTAAATATGCCATTGAATTATAAACATGTTATAAACATGTTAAAACATGCTAGCAATTCTTAGCTAAGTGCTAAAGCATGCTAATGAAATGAAACAGGAAGTTGTTGTTACTTAAGAAGGCAATGTCCAATCTGCCCCAAACTTCACACATTTGATAAGAGTCCTGCCCTGAACACATCTACATGACAATATTCAGTTATAGTAATAGCGCCACCTACTGGCAACACGAAGTGACATGTTTAACACTGTGATGCAGTACTAGCAACATAGTAAATATGCCATTGAATTATAAACATGTTATAAACATGTTAAAACATGCTAGCAATTCTTAGCTAAGTGCTAAAGCATGCTAATGAAATGAAACAGGAAGTTGTTGTTACTTAAGAAGACAATGTCCAATCTGCCCCAAACTTCACACATTTGATAAGAGTCCTGCCCTGAACACATCTACATGACAATATTCAGTTATAGTAATAGCGCCACCTACTGGCAACAGGAAGTGACATGTTTAACAGTGTGATGCAGTACTGGCAACATAGTAAATATGCCATTGAGTTATAAACATGTTATAAACATGTTAAACATGCTAGCAATTCTTAGCTAAGTGCTAAAGCATGCTAATGCTATGAAACAGGAAGTTGTTTTTACTTAAGAAGGCAAAGTTCAATCTGCCCCAAACTTCACATGTTTGATAAGAGTTCTGTCCTGAACACATGTGCATGCTCATATTCAGTTACAGTCATAGCGCCACCTGCTGGCAACAGGAAGTGACATGTTTAACAGCATGCTATTATACCCATAATAAAGGACATTTTTGTAACTGACTTTGACATACTCCCACTATATTTATCTACTTAAATGCACATTGCCCACCGTGGTCTGTCTTCCTAAAGCCACCGGGTGGCGATGGCACGGGTGCGAGGGCCCTTTCAATGCTGCTTGCAGCTTTAATTGAATAAAGTACTTTAAAAGTTCCTTCTGGAGTTCTGTTAAAATAACAAAAGGCTCCCTATGCAAGTCAAATCTATTATTACTAGTGGTGTTTGTTAAGCATCTCCATTAAGGCCATTGCACACTGAAGTCCGAAATTTTCGTATGCGTTTTTTCGTGCTCGTCAGCCTATAATTTCGTCACGCACAGAAACCTTGCACACTGAGTCCGATGCGTATTTATTAAACCTTTGCGGAAAAAAAACGCAAAAAAATACAAAATGGATTCATCAAGCAGTGAGGATGATTTTGTTGCCCTCTCTTCTTTAAAAGAGAAAAAGAAGAAAAAGAGGGTCCATCCAATCTTGTGCCGAGAGGAAGGAGAGTTTCAGCTCGTCAAGGAGTTGCGCAATTATCCCGAGCGATTCAAAATTTACCTCAGAATGTCAATGGAACAGTTTGATGCTTTGCTAGCGATACTGGAGCCACATATTAAAAAGAAGACCACCAAAAAAGACACACACACACACACACACACACACACACACACACACACACACACACACACACGGCCGGCAGAAACGCTGGGCATACAGAACAGCTGTATCATGGTTTGTTTATCATACAGTAGCCTACTTGTGCTGCGAGACGAAGTGTATCAACTTGTCAGATGCCATTCTGGATTGTGTCGTTCGCTTGTACGGTGGGTCTGAATAGTCAAAAGACCTCTCAAAATGCTGGCTGTGGATGCGAAAAACGCAGAAAATCGAACCTGATCCGAATTTTTTTATGACGGACGAACGTTTCGGAGGCAGTGTGCAAGCGTGATTGACATAACGTGAGGTCGATTTTTTTTTTTAACGTGCGAAAATTTCGGATGCGAATTTCGGACTCAGTGTGCAATGGCCTTTACTAATGTTTGCGATTGCGGATTTTAAACCCACAGAAAAGTGTACAGAATGATGATTAACCTCAAATCTTTTTAGAACTCTTTTAAAACTGCTATAAAAACAAGGCACATCCAAGCAAACGTATAGCAATACCCTGGCAACCATTAAAACAAATCTGTAGTATTGTGCGTTGATATTTACACAGGCAACACCAGTCACATTTCCTTAAATGTGATTAAATGTATATATATATATATTTTTTTTAGTTGCTAGTAGTTGAAGCTTGGTGGTGGTGATGTCAAAGTTGAGCGACAGTGGTGTAGTTCGCTTATTGCCTAATGTTAGCTTTTTATTTCTGCCAATTGTATTTAGGCTTCAAAATTTATAAAAACTATCTTAATTTTTATATGATCGTAATGGACAAAACGTGCAAGCATCATAAACTTTTGTTGATCACAGAGCAATTTTTTTGTTCACACTTGTACTTCAGTTCACTTGGTTCGTTTGGCCCAGACAAAAAAAAAAAAAAAAAAAAAACATTTAGTTCTGTTCCGCTTGGAAGACTATTGGCGCTTTTCCACTGCATGGTACGCTCGGTTCGGTTCGGTACGGTTCGATTCGGCGCGGAACGGTTCGCGCTCGGTTGCTTTTCCACTGCAGTTAGTACCCATTCAAAGTGGGTGGGACTGATCGTTACACTGTTTGTAGGTCCGGTGATAGCCGTGTGCGGCTAGCTGAGCTAGCTGCTACTTCTTGGAACACTTTTTCATTCTGTTTTGCCCCATCCGCTGGACCCGCTCCTAGGCATCCAACGAGAGGGACGTCTGCACCTCGACCACGATTCAGCCATTTCCTTTTTAAAGTGTTGATCTCTTCTTCTTTTTTTCAAGTAAGTAAAACACAGGTGCTACCGTGTTGGCTGTTGTCTACTGGTTATATGACTCTGTATAGCGTGTTTAGTGTCTCGTGTCGCAAATCCAATGACGCTGGTAGTGACGATTCTGTCTGTCTGACCAATCAGTGATCTGCAGTGTTTCACGTCACATTTTAGTACCGGTACGGTACGCTTGGAACCTCAACAGATCAGGTACCATTTAAGCGCGCCGAAGCGCACCGTACCGTACCGTACTATGCAGTGGAAAAGCACCACAAGTGAGCCGTACCGAACCGAACCGTACCGTACCATGCAGTGGAAAAGCGCCATATGTTATTTGTCAACTATGCTAATAATGAAATAACTGCAAGAATAAATAGCAATAAAATATGAGGGAGACCAATGCAAAAGATGAAACGGCAAGAGGAAAAACTGCTTCAGTAGTTCTAAGCTCAAAAGGGATACATGACAAAGGCCAAGACCAGCAGGCTCCACACCACACTGATGTTCATCTCTCCACTGGGCTCCGCCACACAGAAGTACAGTTCAGTGATGAGATACACCACTGTGGCGGCCACCGTAAAATCCACCAACCACTGGAATTCAGGGAAATAATGCAGAGCTAGACAAAAAGATAGCCAGACCAAAAGAGAAGCTTTAGAAACCAGACTTTCTAAGAAGATCCTTTAAAGCTCAAGGGTTCATTGGGCATATAATGACAACATGTGAGTTACCAAGTGTGTCCACTTCTGCAATGCACTTAGTCTCCAGCTGAAGGTCGATGTCTTTGGGAATAGTCATCGGCTTGTTCTCCAAGTGCCCATTGTACTTCCTGAGAAGTAAACCGTGAACATAGCACATATAATAGTTATGCACTGAAACTAGGCTTAGCTGAAACAAACACACACACATTACCAAGGACATTTCAGGCCAAAAACCAAAACCATTCACTTGCCAGTATTACTGAATAGATTGCATTAAAGTTGCTTTATATTTATGCTTTTGAATAAAACTGAATATAAAACATAAGAGTATATTATTTATTTTTCCAAGAGCATTACTCAAAATCTCGGCCATACATAAATAAGAATAATTAGCATACATCATGAATTTTTTTTTTTTTTTTTTTTCAAAATGATAACAGTATGTTCTTCAAAGTAGCCGCCGTTATCCTCTTCTGCTGCCCAGATAAGAAAGAATTTATTCAAGAGCATCTGGGCTACTTTATCCATTCATTTATGATGTTTCAGCACTCTTATAAGTGGCTTCAGTTGTAAGATGATGGGGATTCTCTGGCATTTAACCTCATTACACAATGAAATGCGTCACATGACTCATATCTTCTTCCTGACGGTGAGAATCATGGTTGCTATGTGAAGTGGGGATGTCATCATCAGGGTGAGAAGTTCAGAAGCTCCCACTTTCAAAAGACATTTTTGTTTCATTTATTTTGTAATACTCAGCTAACTTTTATGGAATGTCAGAGTTTAAGTTGATTAAACTAACGATTTCATAAATATGTCATGTTGACTACTGACCTGCTTTTGAAATGTTATCTACAATACAGACTACAATGAATTAGTAATATTGAGTCAGTGGTGACTAACTTCAGCCCTATTCGGATGGGACTAGTTTTCCTCGAGAACGTTAGAGAAATGTGTGTGTTTCACAATTATACTTTGTGATTTTAATCCCTGTTTTTCCTCACACAAAATTTCAGGGTAAATTACCTAGAGATTTTCAGCAAACTCAACAGTCCTCAGAGAAATCTAATCCTGTCCGAGTAGAAAATCTGTAATTTCTCATATTTTATTAGAAATGCTTCTCCTCCATGTGTGTTTTGACATACCTGAGCTACCAATGTTCAGCATGATTTCATTTAATTTCAATAGAGATGATTTTAATCATCTTAATATCAGTGTCAGGCAAGATACTTTGTTTAGATTTCTCTGCTCATGTATGTGGGTTTATTATAAACAGCAACTTCTATAAACTCATGTGGTTAATTTAAATAGGATTTTGCCCTATTAAAATAGCAATATAAATTATTCATAGACATGCACAGCATACATGATACACGCAACCGCATGACCTTCTGTAATGCCTACATCTACAAAACACACTTCCACCTTTGTAATAAACAGAAATGTTAGTCCCATCAGAATCGGTTAATAAAATCACATCGTATAAAAAATAATCTTTTTTTATAATTAAATATTTATATTTGAAACAATAACAATAATAGTAATAATAATTTTAAGAAAATTAAGAAAAAAAAAATAAACTTCAGTTTTTGGCCAAACAATTATGAATGCACATAATAATGACTAGAAAAAATGTTACCTATACACTACTGTTCAAAAGTTTAGGGTCGTGAAGATTTTTTAATGTTTTTGAAAGTATCTTGTGCTCACCAAGGTTGCATTTATTTGATCAAAATTATTGTTGTGAAATATATAAGTTTTCTATTTTAACACATTTTAAAATGTCATTTATTCCTGTGATAAAGCTGAATTTTCATCATCATTACTCCAGTCTTCAGTGTCACATGATCCTTCAGAAATCATTCTAATATCCTGATTTCTTGCTCAAGAAGCATTTCTTATTATAATCAGTGTTGAAAACATTCTTGCAGCTTAATATTTTTGTGGCGACTGTGATACATTTGTCTTCAAGATTCTTTCATGAATGGAAAGTTCAAAAGAAAAACAGTTACTTGTAATAAAATCTTCAGCAACATTAGTATAAATGTCTTTACTGTCCCTTTTGACCCATTTAACTTTTCAGGGCACCCAATTTTATGGCGAGCAAGCAAAAGAATAGAAAGAACTGCAAAGCGGGTATCAACGTGTGGGATCGGCAACTTAGTTCAAAGGACAGCAGATTTTCCGCAGACTAACTGAGGGCTCTGTCTCTATTGGAAACCAAACACTAGAGTTTGCACATTTTACTGGGGATTAAAGGAGCCCTCCTCGCTCTTGAAAAAGAGCTAAATCCACACAACGTTCAAATCAAACATATTTCCACCCATCTCCAATGCCGTCTGCATGACAAAGAATAGAGAAATGAATGTCGGGCTCTGCTGGGAGCGGTGGGATATTGGAAAGGGGCACAGGCCTTAGCGTGAACGAGTCTAGTATGCAAGCTCTCTGCCCCGTGGCTCCAAGCCAGCTGAACCTGAGATTCTTGGACTTCTCCTTTGGGTCCCTGTTGTTTACATAGGTCAGTGTGCACAATGGTGCTCAGCACAAAAGCACTGTGGGCATGGTAGTCTCTCTGCGCTGGATTGCGGCATACCTTCCTGACAAAATGGCCCAAGAGCTCCCTGCAGAGCAAAAATGGGCTTTTGTCTGAGAACAGGAGGTAGGTATAATAGAGCTGACTATCAAAACTAAGCTGCTAGACACGGGCTAGTCTACCTTTTCAGGGAATTAGCACTGTACGCATAGTCCAAAGCTTTCATCCACGGCGGAATATAGGTTTGATCTTCACAAGCAGTCAAACAAAAGTCAAATGTGCACAAATCAAGAGAAATGGGGTTTTGTACCTGTCCTTTTTGCTCTTTCCTCCTTTCTGCTGCTTTCCAGCCAAAGTCCTCAGCTCATCTTCTGTGGGGTGCTGGTACCAACGCAGACTAACACAGAGAAAGAGAAGTATATCACCACCATCTCTGAAATACACAGAGCTCTAGAAAAACATATATGCTACCATTCAGTGCACTAGCATTTGGGGTCGGTAAGATTTTATGTTTCTTAAAAGAAGTCTCTTAATGCAAGGCTGCATTTATACAGTAAAAACATTCATATTTTTGTGAAATATTATCACAATTGACAGTTTACCGTTTTAGTATATTTTAAAACGTAATGTATTCCATCCTGTGATGTCAAAGCTGAATTTTCAGCTGTCATTTCTCCAGTTTTCAGTGTCACATGATCCTTTAGAAATCATTCTAATATACCGGATTGGAGTCCTGAAACATTTCTTATATTGAAAACATAAAGCTGCTAATATTTTTGTGGATTTTGAAACCATGATGATACATTTTCAGGACTATTTGCTTAATAGAGTTCAAAAGAACAGCATTTATAAAAAAAAATTACATTGTAATATCTATAGTAACTTTTGATCAATTTAATGCATCATTGCTGTATTCATTTATTTTTAAAAGTCTTACTGTCCCCAGAATTTTGAATGGTAGAGAAAATAAAATGTTGGTCAGAACTGTGTTTTACAGAAGCTTACTAATAAAATAAAGTTTTGTTTAAAAATCACCCAAATGTTTTGGTCATCATTTAGTTTCAAACCATTATGACTTTTATGACAGAACAGATGCAAATATATTTCGAAGAATGTCTGTCTCCATACAATGAAAGTAAATGGGGTCTAAAACAACATGCAATTCAACCTATTAACTTTCATTGCATGGACCACTGTCATAATTCTTTTATGGTGCCTTTGTGACCTTTTTTGAAGGTTGAAAGCTTCAGTCTGCATTCACTGGAACTGCATGGAAAAGAGCGACAAGCGCAGCCTTCTGAATTTCTACTTTTATGTCTCACGGTAGACAAAAAGATGATCACATGAATTTAAATTTTTGCGTACACCATTTTTCAAATGATAAAGGTTGTTTGATGCTAATAAAATGAGCAGATCTTTGGTGGCAAACATTTACCACAACCCCTTCAACTTTGTTTAGAAACCCGGTCTGTCACGAGCCCTGAGAGGGCTGTACTGCTTTCGGTTTGTTTTTTTGCATGTTTACTTCCTAATGAAAACTTAATTATGAAAGTCTCCTGGGCAACACTTCAAGCCCTCCACTCAAGCCAGAGTTTTCCCAAACTATTTTTACAGCCAAAAACAAGCAGAGATAATTATTGAGCACATTTGGAGGAGCTGTTTACTCTAAACACATATGGCTCTAATTAAGGGGGGAAACAAGCATGGCTTATACTTTCGTTAGCAGTTCTCTTGGGTTGCAGGGCTTTTTGATGATACCCTTTGGTCTTACTGAAACCCCATAATGATGCATTTTTGATGGGCCCTTAATATGAACAATAAAACATGGGATATGATGATCGCAGAAGTGGAGCAGGATCTGTGGTTTGTGTCGTTAAGGATTAAGATGCCATTTTAGGTTGACCATCGAGAGGGACGCCAGAGTGGCACAGTGGGCTGTACTTCCTCATTACCTGCCACTGCAGAGGAGCCATCGTGCAAAGGAATAGTGGGGTATGATCTTCTGAATCATGCTGGCCATTACCATGGTAACCACCAGCTGCACACTGATCACACCCTGAAGGGAAAGAGTGAAATATTACAACACTTTCTGATCGCACCAGCAAGAACACAGAACAGCATTCAGACTAGTTACTGACCTCAATTGCCGTTTTGGTTGGCAAGAACATATGATTTTGAAAACAAACTAGCAAAATTTGAGGCGAAATTTGCGGTCTTGCAAAATGAGCATAAAAGAAATCAAAATACTTGACATTTTCTTGCAGATATGTATTTGAGTAAAAAAATAAATCGAATGTCTTAAGGCACTCACACTATATAATCAGGCCGATTTTGGGCCCAATTCTCCCCTTCAGTTTCAGTTTATTCACAATACCTCTTCAAACATTACAATAATACAGTTTTTAAAGGTACAGGGTAGATTGGGTACAGTGAAATGGCCAACAAATCAAAAAAAGCTTATAAGTAGGGGCCCATAGTTCTTGAATGGGTAGGTACTGACAAGGTACAGTGAGACACAATAAATACTACACACAAAAATGTACCATGACATATGTTACAAAAACATACTCACTCATACATACACATACGTCCCAGTAGTCCATGAAAAATCAGTTTTGAATAGTTAGATATAGGCTAGGTTAAGAAGAAATGATGTTTTAATTGTCTTTTGAACAATACCTTCTGACAATCCTATAAAGTACAGATTATTTTGATGGTTAAACAGATTATCTCTAGATTTTCTTGTGATGCGATTATGGATGAACCATATGAACATTTTGGGTGATACCGATAACCAATTGTTCTTTATATTTGAAAGCCGATAACTGACATATTGGCTATTATTAATGATGTTCTCAAATTAATGTTATGCAACCTATATGACAGACTTGCACTAGCACATGTTGCACTTAACTGCAATATAAATCTTTTATAAGCAATAAAAGAATTTTCTTGATAGGCCTTACGGTTCAAAAGTTATTAGCATAAATATGAGTGAAACTTTGGACAGGTGGTGGCGCTAGAGGGAATGAGTTAGAGACACCAAAATTGGTGTACTTAATGTTGGGACTGTCCTCTATCAGAATGTCAAACCGGAACAACTTTCCCGGAAACGGTTCTATGGGCTGCCATAGACTCCAATGGCGGAAGAAGAAACGGAAGAATAATAATAAGAACGCCAACAGATACAATATGTGCCTCCGCACCTTCGGTGCTTGGCCCCTAATTACTATATTGTGCATCTCTAGATTTTCTGCTAAGAGTGACGAAGAACGAATGTGAATTTTCTGTAAAAAGCAGTCCTAACACTATTACAGTAACTTCTTGTCCACCATCTGCCATGTTTGTTTACTCTAAAGTCACGTTTTAAACGTGAGAGATTTTGGCGAGATTTTGGAGCTCGTCCGTGTTCGTAGTAGAGACTCCAGAGTTTGTGAATGGAATCTGATAGTGTGTGGTTAGCTGTCTTAGTCACATCGTGGCACTCCACACACTAGTCATGTTTGTGGCCTTTCACATTTTGAAAATCTGATTTAGTGTGGGTCAGCCTTTAAGTGAAAACAACAAACTGACTAAAAAGTCTACAGAGCAAGGGAAAAGTAATGAATTTGTTTCCTCAAAGGTAATAACCTTTGCATATGATGCTGACTTCCCCAGTCAAGCATCTACTCTGTAATTTCCTTAAACACCCAAGCATCAAACTATCCCAGCTACAGCGTGGGAGGGCCGCTGGCATCAATGGGCAATCTCACCATCCACGCGTGTAAGGCACAGTGTCCTGACCCTATGTTGAGGATGGTGATGTGCATTCAAATGATCGCTGATCCGCACAAATTGCTATGTGTCTAGCTAGCCATTTTCAACCTCACACAAAAGAAATTTACATGGCAACATGGGTGGCGTGTCACTCAGGAACGCAGGAATCATGAATCATATTGTAGAGCAATTCAATCACATGACAGAAAAGCTAGGAAATTATCTGCAACATTCTGTGATATCGTAATTTTGAAAGGTTGACTTGAGTTTTGTTCCACGACTTTGGAGCCTAATTGTCAAGAGTTGTGGAATGCAATGGTCCCATCATTTTCTTGAAAATCCAGCAGTTTATTTAGCATAGCCTACAAGACTTGGATGAGCATGAGGGGTAAGAGTGGAGCATTCTCATGGGCCATGAGCAACTGAGCACACCTGCATAGAGCGGTATATTGAGCGGAGTGTCACACTGAAAAAGTGAAACCTGAGCACTGAGGGGCGGAATATATTTTTGGCCATTTTTTTCTTTCTGACAATTTTCGGCGGCTGAAATTTTGGTGCATCGGCATCTCTAAAAAAAAACGATTGTACATCTTTTTTTCAAATGATTTTTTTTTATTTTTTTTGCTCACTGTATCCAAGACAAAACATAAATCAATCAGTTCTTCAAAGTGAATAACCTTTGCTCCATTTGTCTTGACTTCCTTAGTCAACCACATATTCTGTGCTCGTTTTAAAAACCCCAACATCAACTATTCCAGTCAGATGACCAACAGCTGTGATATTTAAGCACGGCTGCCATTTATTTCACAGTAAAACACTGTGAAAAATGAGCTTTTCGTTATACCTTTCACTATGAAAACCTGATGTGCAGCACAAAGGCAAAGCTGTCCATAACAACTGAAATGTTAAATTTAATTTATCCCGCTTTTCACCACTTTGACAAATGCCAGTACCTGCACTCAGGTAACACAAAAATGGCACAATAGCTATAATGTGCTGGTATGAAACGCATGAAAGCAGCCACATGCTTCTTTTCACTGCTGGTCACAAACATCTCTGAGAGAACACAAGCCAGCCTTCAATGTTTCCCTCACTTTACCGGAAACAGACAGGTATCCCATTGCCATGGTAGAGAATTACATAGCCCATATGAATGAATGGGAGACTGCTGGAAAAGTGCTATTAAGTTGAATCAATTAATGATATTCATCACGGCTGTACTTTGTATTGTCTTTTCTGCCAGGTGTGTGTGTGTGTATGTGCTTCCCCTGCAGGGGCGCCGCGGAGCTGGGTAATCAGGTGGATTGGATGCACCGGTGCACAGGTGTGCCTATCGATAAGAGTTTCCTGTTTAGCGTCCTCGGGAGGGTACCTTTCTGTTACCTCGATCCCTGACCAGGACTGAGATGTTGATCGGCAATGGGGCGTATTGATAAGTTTGAAGAATGTGAAAATAAAGAGACTATTGTAACCGCCGAAAACGCTTCCTCCTCTTTTATTGTTGCTCCCTATTAAGGGCATAACACGGGCTAACCAAGAATCAAGTGTACAATGGGGCTAAAGGCACACTTTTCACTGCTCCCATAGTGTATGATAGGAGAAAAATATAATATATGTTTTTATAGAAAATTGACGGAGCAACAGATTTTGTGTGAAAATGAATCATAAAAGTGGTTTGCTTGTTTAAAGTAACACCAAGTAACTTTTCCTCTTCGGTCGCCCTACTGGTTGGAAACGAAATTGTCCATTGCCGCTATCTTAAATAATTTAGCTTACTTAATTTAGATGATGTATTGCGACATCAGAAACGAAGAAAAACAAACGGGTTCCTACCCGAAACCCCGAAGTTACATAGTGCCAGTAAAAGCGATACAGACCCCGTCAGGCTATATGACAGAAGTGCCTTTCACCCTGTTACGACTTGATGAACCACTGATACGATTTTGGAAACATT
The DNA here is from genome assembly GCA_036326025.1 of Chrosomus eos. Taxonomy (NCBI): domain Eukaryota; kingdom Metazoa; phylum Chordata; class Actinopteri; order Cypriniformes; family Leuciscidae; genus Chrosomus; species Chrosomus eos. The sequence continues at coordinate 22,450,715 of CM070820.1, read as the reverse complement.
ATTTTAAGGTAAACAATGTTACATAGTGTTTTAGTGTTAAAATGGTATATATGTATGAGGTGGCGAGGGGGGCCTTTTACCTAGTGTGTGGGACAGCATGGGGCAAAAGGCACAAATGATTGATACAAAACTTTAGCTAAACAATATGTCTTTAATAATGTCGAAGAATTTGTTCAAAACAATCACTTTAGCAAAGTTTGTACTATTTTTGGTTTATTTTGGCTGAAAATCATTAACCTTTGTGTCAAAATATAGACAATTTTATAGATTCTCATTTGCTACATAAATCTACAACATTTTAAAAACCATTAAATATTACATAAAATTAGCGCAGAATCAACCTTGTGTTGCGGTCCGCGATCGCATCAAGGATCAGCCAAATTTCCACGTGCATCCAAGTGCTGAGCTAAATTTTGTGCCATCTATTGGTTTCAAAGAGAATAAAGTCAAGTGACCCTTTTACCCCGGTGCGCCTTTAGCCCCGTTGTACCCTATATTTTAATATGTGGTTGTTTTATTAAGACACACTGGCATGATAAAAGTGCTCAGGAAATTCAGAAATCAGTTTTAGGTGAATAACCCACTTTTTGAAGATATTACAATTTATGGAGAAATACATAATTTTATTCATTCAGAAAACATAGAGGAATAAGGATTTTTAAATATGAAGGATTATTTGGGGATATTTCCCAAAGGTAAAAGTGCAAAACTTAATGTCCATCCAACTATCATTAGCCGCGTTTCCATTACCCTTCAAATTGCGCAAATTGAAATTGCGAATTGAAATTACGCTCAATGGAAACACGTCAATTTCGCAAAAACTCCCATTTATCGCAAAAAAGTTTTTACGCTCGCATGAGGAGGTTTTTCAGGCAATTCGAAAAAGGGATATTTCGCAAAACTGCAATGGAAACAGTTTTTGCGCAATAACAGTCACCTGACTTAGAAGACGCGGTGTGTTTGGGGTCCGTGATATACGCAAATAATAATAGGCCTAGGCTAATAAATATCATCATTATTATAACAGTTATTAGGCTATATATTTAGAAGACGCTTTTATCCAAAAAAAGGAACAAAGCAATTCGTCAAATGTCATACATAATGGTTAGACAACAATAATACAGGGCTAAGATTATCACAAATAAACACAAGATTTTGATGCATATCCAAGTGTTTGCTGAGCTCGCATGGCACGGAGGCGCGGCTGCGAATAGGCCTACTTGCTTTTTCCTATCAACAGTAGAAACAACTTAAAATAGGCATACTCTTCTGGTCATACAGAAAATAATAATACATTATTCGCAACTATGATTTTATTTGTGTAAACTCATAATAACAAGAAATCGTTGTGCTTTTGTAAAATAAAACAATCATGCGCTTTCATGATCTCCGTGAACTGGAGCGCGAGAACTGAAACAAAGTATAGCCTGGGCTAAAGCTTGAAATGTCCACTTTAAAACGAACAAATTCGAATCGAAAGCTAATACCTTCTGCTTATGTAATCAGTATGAAAGGTGTAGGCCTATTTCTCTCTGGTGCATTCGCGCGGCGCGCCTCAGCAGAGATGGTTTTTAGCCGACACTGATTTAGAAAAAAATAGTTTATTAATAAACAATTAAAATGCCTCGTTATTTTTTCAGAGACATTTATTATCATTAGCCTATAACTTACCTAAATCACCTTTCTGTATTCTGTGGTTCCAGAGACGCTCTTCTCATTCAGTATACTGCGGGAAAAATATAATTTCCAGGTTCTAATTTGGCCTTAGAAAACCATTACAATCGACTTTTTTTCGTATTAAGTTGGGAATATTATAAATGTTTAATAAAGGGGCAAAAAGTCATAAACAAACATCTGAAATTTAGTCGATATATTATTATTTTTGCGCAGCATTTGTGTAGCCTACAGTTAAAAAAATGGTGTTCAACTTTGCATTTTAAAAAAAAACAACCACCGTTAATTTTTCGTTTTGAACACGGGTTAAATAAGGAAAAACGAATGGACACAAATGTACACTGACAGTTTGGACAGAGTTCTTTATTAAATTCATAAAAGAAACAATAATTAGGCTAAAGCAATACTGGATTCTAAACCTCAAAGAAATGCCACAATCAAGACCTCGGAGCAGAAATGAGAGAGAAACACCCAGAAACTCCTTTGCCGTTCGCAGTATACGGGTCTTTCCCTGCCATTAATGCTTGGATAATGCTATGCACGTCTCCTTCCATTAATAATAATAATAATGTCTAGTGTGGATGTGTAATGTCCCGTTGTCATGATGTTTAAATGACTTATCGCGAGAGGAAAAAAAGGACGTTGTATCGCATAACATCAGTTAATGGAAACGCCGTCATTTCGCAATAGTTTTTTATCGACATTTAGAAAACATCGCAAAAGTTTTGCGCAAATCTGTAATGGAAACGCGCCTATGTTTCCAAGCAAATTCCCATTAGTCAACTCAAACCATTAGAAAAGCGTAACACCTTAAGATACCAGCCTAACATCCTGGACATTTTCCTTAAAAGCATGACTTAAAAAAATGTGATGCCTCCCTTGCTGGGGAAGTTTGATCGGTCAGTGTAAGTCACCATGAGAGGTTGGGGCAGAAGAGGTAATTGAAGCAGCATGGGACACTTATCTGCCAGTCTAGCAGTGACCTGGACAGCACAGGGGCCAAATGAGCTCTGAAGGGGGCCACTGAAGATAACCAGCAGGTCTAGAAGCCCAGTCACCATACGAGATAATGGTCAGGAGGAGAGTTGCTCTGGTAAAGTATGGATTTTTGAGCTCTTCAAAAACACCCTGTGGTGACACGTCCAAACACTTCAATTCATTTCCTTCCATTACCCAAGTTCTCACTGATGTGCCTATAATATTATAATTTAACCAGCCACAAAGACTAATGCCAGTGTGGAAAGAAACTGACATCAACCTAAAACTGATATAATAGCATTATTACTAGATGATATGATATATTATTGCATCACCTTAAAACCACATAGACAACCATTATATAAAACAAAGCAATCTATAAGCGATCCAGAAGTTCTGCTGAAAGTTAAATATTAATCAAGCATTTACAGAATGTAAAATAACCAAGTCTTGGCCTCTAAAAAGTGTGTTCATGTGACAGGAAGTATGTGCGCAAAACTAACTCAGGTCTGAGCGGTATTTGAGGCTAAGCATATTCCATAATTAATCGTGTTAAGGTACTTGTGTGTCCCGAAATCGTAATATTTTGAGGAAAACTTTCCAGTGGAAGTTAACTTAATTAGTAAATAAAAATGGCACAATGTATTGGTGCAGAGATGAGTATGTGTATTTTATAAAATGCTTGCAACTGCTTTGTATCAATAAAAATTGTTTGTGATTGGACCATGTGTGTCCTTAATAAAGCTTTGATGATGATGATGATGATGATGATGATGATGAATAGAAGCACCACAAAACTGTCACCTGTTACATAGGGGTACTACTTATACAGTTAAAGTGCAAAGTATTGAAAATCTAAAATATAGTTCTGTAAAAAGTTATCTTGCAATTTCACAACACAATGTTTTAAGAGTTTCCCATCAGGTAATCGACAGTTCTACACACACTTGAACACAAACCAAATACAGGAAATACATTATGAGAGCATAGAGATAACAAGTGATCATGTGTGGGTATTGGGACAGGCCTATAATTTGTCTTTAAAGGGGGGGTGAAATGCTATTTCATGCATAGTGAGTTTTTTACACTGTTAAAGAGTTGGATTCCCATGCTAAACATGGACAAAGTTTCAAAAATTAAGTTGTACGTTTGATTGAGTATTTCTGTTCTCAAAATACTCCTTCCTGGTTGTCACAAGTTTCGGAAAGTTTTTTTCGAGTATGGGCGCGTCTGATGTCAGATGCGCCGGAATTTACTTATACGGTCCTAAGGGCACTTCTCTCAGAAGGGCGCGCGCGCAGCTGTAGAGCGATAGCCGTAACCTATTAGGGGTGGGAGAAAAAAATCGATACAGCATAGTATCGCGATATTTTATGTGGCGATACTGTATCGATACACGGGCGCCAGCCAAGTATCGATCTTTTTGTGCAATATTTAATTATAAAATTATCTGTTTTACTTTCCGGTTTTCTTCATTGGTTTCTCTATTTTTCACTGCTTGAGAACATGGTTTGAATCCGAAATCGCCCCCTAAACCCTAAGTCAGGGGTTCTCAACTCCAGTCCTCGCGACCCACTGCTCTGCATATTGTGTATGTCTCCCTTATTACACACACCTGATTCAGATCCTCAGCTCGTTAGGGTAGACTCTCGTCCATATCCTAACGAGCTGAGGATCTGAATCAGGTGTGTTAAATAAGGGAGACATACACAATATGCAGAGCAGTGGGTCGCGAGGACTGGAGTTGAGAACCCCTGCCCTAAGTTAGTCCACTAATACTGTTCACTTGAAGGAGTGAATAAAAACGAGTGAGCGAATTCGGAGAGCCGTTGAAGTAAGCTGTAGCCTACACGTTAATGCAGTGCAGTTTGGGACAGAGACGCGATCTGACACACGTCCCATTTTCTCACAAATGTTCATTTAAGACGTTATTTAAATCATTTTAGACTGCTCTTAGGACATTTGACAAAACGGACATTTTGGCATAATTTGTGTGTGTAATGATTTGTTCAAGCCCGAAAGAGAACTCGATACTGACGCGCGTCTTTTCTGTGGGTCGTGTGTGTGTGTGTGTGTGTGTGTGTGTGTAATACTGGCAGGATTTAAACGGATATATTGCGTAATTGCGTTAAAAAGTTTGTTCTTGCGGTGCCGCGGTGGGCAAGTGATGAAACCGGTGTTGCAACTGAACACCGGTAACACGGACTATCGTAGCGAGCCTAGAGCTCAGCATTCATGTGAGAGGTCTCCTGTTCAGAGAATAATTACGTCCTGTAATAAGGTCCTGTGTCCTGAATGTTCAAGAACAAGTTTTCAAGTTTTTGCACTTCAGTTAATGTGTAGAAGATAATGTTTACAGAATTAAATGTGACATTTAATTAAAATGAGTTGAGCAGTCTTATTTTCCTCATTTTTTGTAATGGCTTTGAATAATATGGGAACATGAATCGCAATATATCGCAGAATCGAATCACAATACTTGATGTATCGCAATATATTGAGAATCGCAATAATATTGAATCGTGGTCCAAATATCGCAATAATATCGAATCGTCACATTATTGGCGATTCCCACCCCTATAACCTATGCCCATCAAAGCGCTGTGCATCGGCTGCGCTGCAATATGTCACCAAAGAAGTGTGTTTTCGGTTGCCAAGGCAAGACAACACTGCACAGATTCCCAAAGAATCAAGCGTTAAGGGACCAGTGGATGGAGTTTGTTTTTCCAGAACATCAACACAGTTGTAAAAGTGTTCTTGTTGTTGTTGAATGCATTTCGAGGATGATTTGTTTTATAAACAAGGCCCAGTTCGAAGCCGGATTTGCTAATCGTTTAGTTCTCAAGGATGGAGCAGTCCCAACACTAAAGATTAACGGTCTTGCCTTGGAACCGCAGGCGGTGAGTAGAACTGCTTCTTAGCCATTGTTTGTTTTAGGATGTCACAGCTTCCAGACACTCTCAACGTAAAAGCTTCGCGCGCTCGTGGTTATTTAGCTCCGCCCACACGGCACGCCTCCACCCGCTCGGCTTTTTCCGGAAAGACTCGGTACAGCCTATCTTTCTTTTATAAATATAATAAAACTAAAGACTTTTTGGAGATATGATGGATGCAATATTACTCTATAGGTACTCAAGATTAACATGAGATTGACTGAAACTGAGTCCCCCCTCCCCTTTAATTGAGCAGTGACAGGTTATGAGTTTAGTTAAAGAGATAGTTCTCCTAAACATGACAATGATGTCATCATTTCCTCACCCTCATGTCATTCCAAATCTGTATGACTTTATTTCTTCTGTGGAATGTAAAATTACATGTTTTACAGACTATTTGTATATCACCTTTTCCACACAATGAGGTAAAGGTGACTGAAGCATAACACCCCTTTCTGTACAGAAAAACATTTTACACCGGTTTGAAACTTCTTGAGGCTGAGTAAATGATGATAGAACTTTTGGTTCATTTTTTTCTGGTTCAGTGGGTAAGAGATCTCCTCTGGTGCCCTTCCATGACGTCACCCAGTGGAGGGCATTCTGAGGTCAAAAAGCACCTGCACCAGGTGAGGCACATCCTCGATTCCTCCCCCTACTTGCATGTCGTGTCCAGCATTTACAACTACCATTAAAATGACGCTAAACTATATTATTCTTCATTTCTGTTTATGTATACATTTACACCCATACGATGCAATGTCCTCAATCCTAATATAGGTAAAGAAATGTCTGCAGTCTAGATCTCTAGATCTGGATCATCTATCATCAGAATGAACAAATAAATAAAAATATCCTCTCGTTTTATAACTAGCATGCATTAATGGAAACATGACAGTAATAATGCATTCAGATGATGTGCTCTCTTACCATATTGATGTTGCAGTGTAGTGATATATCTCAAAGCCGGTTGACACTCTGAGCACCCCGGAGCGGAGATCCAGCGGCACGGAGCACATAAGCCTGTCTTACGGTGCTGGTATTTGAGAGTACTGTGTTGACAGGTAAAACGAATACCTAAACAAACATCCCACTGATCGAGCCGCGGCTTCACTGTGTTTTCAACTGCAGTAGAGGTCACGCTCAGACTCTCGGCACTGGGCAGTCACCGACAGCCTGTACGGTTTAATGACTGCAAGAACGTTTTAATAATTAAAATCTGTATCATGTTAATGTTCCGGATTTATTATTGACATTTATGTTTCTGTTTATATCCACATTGTTAAGTATATTGGCAATGGGAACAGGGAATTATTCTCATTTTTGAAACAGGCGCTGTTTTGGGCGACTTAAGGATCTTGCAGGACCCCTTCAGCGGAAGTAGGGAAAGGAGCACATGTGACGTTTTCCTACCGGTGTTGTTAACCCTGCACGGGACTGAGGAATGTCAGTGCAAATTTATTATCGGAAACCCTTAGCTTTGTGGTGTTAACAAGCGAAATCAGGCAGTGCAATGATAATAATTAGAATTTGCATTTCCAAGTGTTTTTTAATATTTGATATATGAGTTTTAATAATATCTTCTTTTCTTTTTTATTGTTTTCTATACAATGATAATTAGCTATCTATGACAAGTTTAATTTCTTTCTCATGATCATAAAAAACTTGATCCAAAGACTTATGTTAAAATTATTGAATTTGGGAAAATTGAAGTGCCAGTCACACACATAAACTTCAACACTGTTTGAAAAGCATCCCTGGAGTCCCTCGTGCGGTTTGAGCACATAATCTGTAGACGAAAGCTGGTGAATTGGAAAAGTCTAAACTATGGAAATGTTGTTTAACATTTGATAAATGTAGATAATGGTAATAATAAAGAACGAGTAGGTGTGTCCACACATTTGAGTAGTAGTGTAAATAGCAGTAGGTCATGTATGAATTCACTCTCCCTCCTCTATGTCATTATCATTGTGTACAGTAAACGAGATCTTCTCATCCTCTATTTACAAAAGACCGTTTGTCTAACTGATGTCTATAACTGTCAAATACAAATGGATTTAATGCCTTGTGGAGTGGTCTTATGTTTGCCTTTATTGTATTATATTGTCATTTTTGAAAAATTAAGTTTTAGCACTTTAATGTTGTTTTGTCTTCCCAGATTGTCTGTAAACAGTTGCTTTTAAAACATGGTTATAATTTTCCTGCTGATAAAATCACGTTTCAGTGCATGATGGTCTAAAAAAAGATAAACCGCAAACATTCCACTGGTGGATCTGGGTGTAAACAGTGGTTTAGTGGTGAGCATTAACAGACCAATCATCCTGAAAGCACAATTTAACGGTTTCGGAACTGAAATGGTGAGGTGTTTTTTTTTTTTTTTTTTGCTTTATCATTTAATTTTCCAATGACTAAATGTTTCCTTTAATATAACATATTCTTATACTGCAAGACATATTTATATGATGTATCACCAAACTATACCTGCAAAAATAATATCTAAATGTTGAATAATTTATCGGTAAATTTACATTTATCTTCCACTATTTCCAGATAAGATCCATTCACCACATGATCAATTTAATTTCAGATATAGATATTGTCACCATGAATTCTGAGCAGACTTAAAAATGACTATCTAATAACTGATTGGTAAAATTATTTAACGTTAATTGTTTTGTTAAATTACATACTGAATGTGCATACTGAAGTGCTAATGATATCTTTGATATATAAAAGGTGAATTTGTAGTGTGATCTTAATTTCAATATCCCCTTTGAAAAAAAAATATTTCCTTACAACAATATAATATATTTGTTTAGAAACATGCCTAAATCTAAACAGGATAATTCTGAGGAGAAACCTAATGCTAATTAAATAGTTAAAAGTCGGATGACTTGACTAAAAATCATTATGTCAAGTGGCGTTAATAAGCAAATCCTTCTCTTTTATTATGTGTACAGTGCAGCGGTGAATTGCCTTCATTACTATCCCTGCTGTTTTATTTTTGGATGAAATGCCAAATCTGGGTCATGGGAGATCACAGTCGACTTTCACAGGCATTTTTATCCAAGCTTTCTCCTTGGTATGTTCCCTTATTTCCAACTCCCTTGCTCTGCAATAGAAATTCTCACTATATGACAATACTACAGCCCAGCCTTTGTATATCCAGTCAAACACCCTTGTTTCTAAATGCCACTCGCTATTTTTCCACTGTGTTTTTTTTTTTCCAACAAAAAGAGACCGCACAATTTCATCCAGTTTCTATCTTCTATTAATTAAACATGATTTGAAATATGTGCCAGAGCCCCAGCTGCTCTGCCCTTGAGTAACACACACACACACACACACACACACACACACACACACACACACGCACACACACACACACACACACACACACACACACACACACACACACACACACACACACACATCCTGTAGCTTTCTGTTCAAATTTATATATATATTTTTAAATTTTATTTTTAAAATATTTTTTATATTTAATTATTATTATTTTAAACATAAATCTGCAGGGAATAGACCTTCTCTTATCGACTTTCACTATGTATATAGCATTCACATTTCTCCTCTATTGTTTAAAAGAAATGCAAGAGTGGCATTTATATGCCATTGTGATATCCAGTCCACTTAGAAGCATCACACTCGTTCTATCAAATGTCATGCGGTTTTTCTACAGACATAATGTTATTTAAAGGAATTACACTGGAGGTGCTTTTGTTGCATGTACACACTTCTCTCAATGTAAATGTCACCTCCGTGCATTGTTGACATTAGACCCCGGTCGCAAGCCCCAAACATCCCTGGCAAGATGGAATACTATGCATTTTTAGTGAAACCAGGCAAAGAGTGAATATTGTGGCATGTTCTCATGAGCGAACGTATTGAATTCTAAACATATGAACGATCATCTCTCATCAAGGCCTTGCAAACTGTAACGCCGCATGCGAGTCATAGTATTTGTAGAGCGAGCACACAGTTAGATTCATGACTATAGAATAGGCTTTCTTTACCTATAGTGTGTTCTGAGTGAGGCCTTTTGAACAGACTCCAACCAGCTCTGAAAGAGGGGTGGACCGTCTCTGAGAGGGCCGCTTTGTGGGACCATTGGGTCAGACAGATCCCCTGCTGTGAACTCCCACACCTTACAATCCATCACTCCCTGATGGTCCCCCCTCTTGTTCTCAGAGAAGTGCCTATCTAATGGCTAGTGCCCCTTAAACACAAAACGGAGCTGCGGCATTCTTTAAATAAGCCATGTAGAATGACAAACAAAGCAAACACAGTACAATTTCAAATAACCATTCCTAGAAATCACGTCTAAGACTTTCCTGTGCAAATGGCCCACTGTGGTTAAATGCTGATGGCATTAGTTTGAATAGATTCTGCCACAGCTCTGCAATCCAGATATGTGATAATTAAAAGAGAGGGGAGGGCGGGCTCTCCAGGAAAGAGAGAGAGAAAGAGAGAGAGAGAGAATTCTCTTCATCAAGTAATTAGCCAGGCTTTCATACGGAGCCGCTCGGCATCCTCATTATTTTGCGTCGGGTTGATGATGGACTTACAGGGATTCACGGACACACACACCTGAAGTGGCACATCTGAAAAACAGTAAGATCACGGGATGAAAGCTGTCTGGACGCACCGTATTCATGCCGTTATTTGCATGTCTGACCGGGTCCGCCCTTCTGTCAAGGTTGCATTGTGAATCTTCTATAGAGCAGTCAGATTCATCATTTTATTTCATGCCACCATTTATGACACTTGTACTGACATTTATAATGAAGGTTTTTATTCGCATTCTATTCATGTAATTTTTTTAGGTTTTTAAATGCCATGCTATGTGTCTGTCTGTCTGTCTGTATGCAGGCCACTTTTCTGGGTGAAGGCTTTTCATGCACTATTTGAAACTAAAAAATGTAAAGGGGTTTTCTACATGTTTCACATTTTCAGTTTTGATATGGTAGCTGAAATTATTTGACAAAAGATGTTGATTATTCACGTATTGTAAACCACTGTTGTAAAATGGAGCTGCTGAAGTCTGTAAAATCTCTAAATAACAACACTTTGGTGATAAAGAGCTTGACCTTTAGGTTAAGGGTGTTTGGCCAGCGTTTGACCTTGACCTCTAGGCATGTTATCTGCTGACCTCTTCTTGTTGAAGTCATATTGATCACTCTTCCCCAGAGACCCGCTGACCGCTCATTATTCTCATTTACTTCAATGAAAATATTTGTAATGTTTGTACATTTCAAGTGCTTTGAGTTGTGTGTCCTTTTATCCAGTTTTGCTGTAATGTCTGTCCATCACTGAAAATAAATCAAATCTTAATAATGAAAAATTCAGCTTTTGTTATTTATTATACATCATTAAAGTACATTTTGTTATTCTTCCCAATAAGTATTTCCCATTCTGTTTTTTTTTTAATCTTCCAAAAATACATGGGCCTGTTTTTTCTGTATTTACATATTGCATTAGGTAAATGTTTGCTTTATTCGGCTATATAGTATGGCAATTATTATTATTATATTAAGGCTTTTAATTAGCAAGAAAAGCAATCTTATGTTGAACAGTTTTGTTACTCTGTGTTGAATAGTTTTACAGCATGTTTAATACAATAACAACAATAAAAAAAATATATTCAGTTTCCTTTAAAATGACTTAAAAATAAAAATTCTCTGCATTTGTACATTGCAAAAACCAAATCTTCTGAAAACCTTTATTTAGACTGTCCCTCTACGATTTACCGTGAATGATTTAGTTAAACTACAATAAAATGTAAATAAACTGTTACCATTGGGAAGATCATGCGATGCTTTTTCCTGATTCTGTGATTTGAAAATCTTGTAGAACACTTAAAATGGAAGTGAATTGAAATGGAAAATTACATTTAAAATATTCACATCATACTATAATTCACAGTGTGTAACAGCATGGTTTTATGCCTCCTCGTCCAACTCACACACACTGACACCAGTCTAGCAGCCACCTCGAATGCTTCTCAGTAAAAAAAAAGAAAGAAGGCGCACTGACCGCGCAATGCTGTGACACACCCAGGAGCAACAACCCGCCGGTGAAGTTCTCAAGGATAGTTTGTGTCTGGCCGTGGAGCGGGGGCTGGACAGGAGCGTTAGCATAACAAAGACCCTGGAGCATGTGAACTTGAGGAACCTTTCGACCCTGCAGCTCGATGTGTGAATGCTGCTAGGGCCTCCTCATATAGAGCTCCTCCACCACTCTACTATTCGTGGCTAAATTCTTAATCAGGGTAATTTAATAAACTTGTCAATATGCCACCATCTCTTATCAGGAGAGGCATTCATAGCCTTTTGGTCCTCTTTTTTACACACACACACACACACACACACACACACACACACACACACACACACACACACACACACACACACACACAACACCACACAGCTTGATTTCTCTCTTTTTATTTAGTTGGTTTAGACAGACAGCTGTTGCTCATGGTTCTCTGTGCAAATGAAACGCTGGAAGTGTGTTTGTGTGTGTGAGTGTAGTGTCTCTGTACATCACTGACAATAATAACATCACAATCAATCACTTATGGCCATTACGGCACTGGGAAATTAATCAGGAATATCGAAGTGCAATGTATTTTATTTTGATGCTATTTACTTACTCTGAACAAAAAAAAAACATTTGAATGATGCATTGTTGATAATGATTTTTGGTTTTCTCTTGCTCTCTATCTGGAAAATATATGACAGTTGCTCTTGTAAAGCAATTCAACGCAGGTCTGACATCTATTTTAACCATCGGCAATGATTCTCACTCTCTATCATGTTAGCTGTATGAACGTCCTCCAAACCTCTTCTTGTTTTGATAACATTTCAGTTCTTGTCATTTCTTTTACACATTTTGAGGCCCCTACCAATATGTTAGCTCAAATGCAAGTGATGTCATGTTTAGGTGTGTTTGTCATGGCCGAGTGATGTCATGTGTGTGTGTGTGTGTGTGTGTGTGTGTGTGTGTGTGTGTGTGTGTGTGTGTGTGTGTGTGTGTGTGTGTGTGTGTGTGTGTGTGTGTGTGTGTGTGTGTTGTGTGGTGGTGTGTGGGGTGTGTGTGTGTGACTCAGAGCGGAGGTTGCCTTATATGAGTAACACTGAAAGTCCAGCTCTGTCTTCAGACCCCATAAATACAGTAGTGTGTGACTCAATCCGAAAATGAATCCAGGTGAAATTGTATATGTGAGTGTATGTGTGCGTGTACATAAATGTAAGATTGTCCCTTGGACAGCACTTTCAGATAAGGGCTTTGTGGAGAAGCTGTGTGCAAGTGGAGACCTCTAGGGTTCAGTACCTCAGCTTTTAAACATGCAAAGCCACATCCAACCGTAAAGATGTTAACATTTATGTATTTAGTAGATTTTTTTATGTGAGCAGTAATACATAAATAAATAAACAAGTGGGTAAATAAATAAATTATATATTTGATGTAGATATATATATTAGTTATTTATTTAAATATATTAATACTATAATAATATATGTACAATACTGGTCCAAATGGGAAAATTACAGCATATTTTTATGATATTATAAGACAGAAGCTGATCAATAATTGCACAATGCGTCATAAATAAGAAAATAATAACATGGGAAAAAAATGATATAGGCCGCATCTTTCATTGGGAGTTGGCATTCAATTATGGCCATTATGACACAAATATATATTGTGTAAAGCATTTTCTGTTCAAAATATTATTGTTAAATAAAATATAATAATTGAAATAAAATGTGCACTATGCATTTTAAATTTATTCCAACACATAAAACAAACTTTTTGGGGTTTTTTTCACAGTGCTTATGGCGAAGCAGCCATGCATGGAGAGGATGGAGGGGGTATGCTATATATATATATACAGTACACACACACACACAATTTTTCTTTGGGTGATTTGCATCAGAGTTAGCCATTGTCTTCCACATATGAATACAGCCATAGTGGAACAGAGCTGGGTGACATGTGCATTCCCAATTGGGAAACAATAAGGGATGTGTGTGATCTGCAGGTGTGTGTCTTCAAATCCACAATCATATGAAACATCATCTGGTGGTATTGTAAGTATACTGGATGTTATCCCAATCAAAGAAGCCATTACTCCTTTACTAAATGCAATGATTATGTGTATTGCAGTATAAAGTTTTGACCTATTCATTATTGTATCCCTCGTAGCTGGACTGTTTTAAAATAAGTTGTCACTCTTTACAGTTAACTTCTCCACTAATTATTGTGTTTGCATGAAATAAAATATTATATTTATTTCTTTATTATATATTTGTATTATTTATTATATTTATATTATCTTATACAATAACTATTATTATTTTTTAATGAGGTGATATTTAACTGTGAAATGTCCCACATGGCCATAACTCTGCAGTTTCTAATGGTTTATTCTACACATTTTTTTTTTTTTTTTTGTATAGGGACACATGTCTGAAGTTCAAGTTGAAGGCTTCAGTGAGTTTAGCCACCGACATTTGGTGTCTGACAAGCCAAATAGTCAAAGGCTATGGAAACAAATGACGGATAGGTCTCTAAGGACCTCCATCGTGGTCTGAGCACATTGGGTGAGGGGACATTGTCTAGACCAAACCTCTTTTGTGAGTCCCTTGTGATCCCTATGTCCTGCCTGAATAGAGGAACTTGACCCTGGGACATGGGCTATAGTGACAGAGACACAGAATCAGCAGTTTCATTTATTTTTATTTAAATAACCCAAGACCTGGAAAACACAATCTAAAGCATGGATGTACATTAACTTTTTTTTTTTTAACACTGGTGCTACAGAGGTTGAAAGTTTTGTTGCACAGGCCATTTAACTGTAGCACAAAAAAACAAACAAGTAGTGCAGTTCATTATTTAAAAGCCTCTGAATTGGGACACAGCCATCGACAGATGACTCATAAAGAGAATAAACACATTGCGACAATTATGCCTATATGGTTTATCTGTGTTCTTAGACATCTTGGGTATTTTTAATTCAATATATTTCTAATGCAATGCTAATCGACAGGCGGTGTAACATAAAATAATAGCCTATCATTTCTGCCTCATTCTATGATATGAAGTCACAAAAGTTATTTCAAGCACTCGACTGACCTTATGAAGTGAGTGTGGAGTCCCAGACAGCAACATAGTGTCGGCCAGATCCGGGCCACATCTGGTACATGCCACGCGTACAAGGATCTGGGCGACACTATGTTACTGTCTGAGGTAAAAGCGCCATGTTCTCTTTTATTTGGAGAACTGATTTGTAAATGCTTCTTATTACAAGTTTGGAGAGATGTTTGGTACATGTTGCTTTTTCAGATGCACGTTATAACTGACTCAACTCACAGCGCTTGTAGAAATGGAGCAGCATTTACTGTGAACCGATCGATGCGCTCTGATCACAGTGCTGCGCTTCACTGTGAATCACACTGCGCATATATCCGTTAAATTCAAATGTTTCAATTTCATAATCACATTAAGCCAAATCTTCTTAATTAACCTCACACAACAAAATACTAATTCACAGAAACAAGGCTTTGTCTCACACATGCAAAACTGTGTCGCACGCATGCTACTGTGGTATTAATCGCATAGACCGATTTTTCGTAGCACAACATAGTCAATGCTATATTGCACTGTACAGCCATACTTTTAAAGTATTTTAAAAATAAATTAAGATTGGTCTCAGATTTATAGTAGTAGAGTTCCTGGAGTTTGGAAGATGTAATTTGTTCTTTGCATTTTAATGTTTGCATCTCATGAATAGAATCAAATAGCTGTTAAATTCAGCGAGACAGCAATAGTCTGCAGTCTGTCTGATCCACGGTTATACTAGATAATGGACAGGGACACTGGGTGAGTTTGAAGTGGGTTCAGTGAGAGAGGCTTTTGAGGACCAAGTATTGTTTTGGACTGCAATTACACATGAAGTGAATGATGAATTAAATTTAGATGAGTTTGAAGGACAGTGATAGGACATTGGGCTTTTTTATCATACAAAGGCTAATTAACAAATGTGCCATGGATGTATGACTGTTTTTCTTGAGCAGAAATAAAATACGGGAGCAAATGATAAAGGTATTTTAATTTTCAATTTGATGATTTTTTTGTCATTGTCCATGTCAATTAGATTTCTTTTGTATTTTTGAAATGTTCTAAAATGAACAGTCATCATTTACTCGCCCTGTTGTTCCAATGTGATTTTCTTTCCATGTTGCATGTGATTGTCTTTCTCTTCATGAAACACACATTTTTTCTATGCAGTTACAGTGAATGACAACTGAATCTTTTAATCTTCAAAAAGGATGCAACATCACCATAAATGTGTCATGAAAGTAGTCCATATTGGACTCCAAGTCTTACAATAGCTTTGTGTGAGGAAAAAAGAGATTTTATTCACTAAAAATGTAGTAATTCGTTCATGAGACAATAAGGAGCAATTCATGAACCAATCAATATTTTGAGATAACTAATTGGTTTATTCAATTTAAAAGAAATCTTAGTAAAAGATTTGTTAACTAATCCGAGTGAACTCACTGTATTTTTTATAGGTGAACTCTTGCTTTAAATATATTATTTTATTGTAAATGTTATTGCATGCCTTTCATTTTTTTGGTTGCTCTTCAAATCTAAATCATGATTAGACGTCTTGTGTAAAGAGTACTTGTAACATAAAAAAACTGTCCAATTAAAATGTTTACATGAAAAAAAAAAAGTTTCTAGGACCCATGAAACAGTAAAGCTTTGACTGTTTGTGTATCAGTTAAGAAGCAAAAAGCACTCCACTTGTTTAAACCACAATGCCTCAAGGCATGCTGGGAGAAGAAAAGGCTCTCAGAGAAGTGGGATAAGTCCAGTGAGACAGATGCATAATGCCAGCTATATAGGCCTACAGACCAAACTCATTATTAAAAACCCCTTTCCTGAGCCATTCACAGTATTTCTGTATAAGTCTGACCAGCTATTTCGTATTTATCATTGTGAGAATAATATGTGAAAATGTTAAGTTAAAGTTAGAAACATGATGTCTCGAGATCCTATTTTTCACAATCATCCTTTCTAATACTTGTTAAAAACGATAATTGGTTGCCTCCTCTTATTACTGCTGTTTTCTCAGAGATTCAACATGTCGGCTGTAGTTTACTGTTGTCTTCTATTTTGTGTGGCTTGTCACAGTCTTCATAAAGACCATGAAAATATGACAGCAGTGAACTCAGCAAATCAGAAATAAATCACAGGATGTGCAAGGCTTCCGCTAGCCTGCTGTTATTGACCAATATAAACATTTTACACTCACCAAATGTGGTTTTGTTGCAATAAACAACCATGTTAGCATCAATGCAAACCTGCAGAGTGGGGAAGAATTAAACTGTCCTTGTGTCTGAGCTCAGGGGTTTTCTGCATCTCTGAAAACATTTACCTTCAATCAATAGCTACACCAGAGTCTGCACTACAGAAACATTATAACGTTGCAGGTCACATTAGCGAAATTCCGTCAAAAATCTGTGGCAAAAAGCTCTATTTGAAGCATATATGAAGCACTGTTCACATAATTAGCTTTTTTGTTGGTCAATGTGCGAATCTGGGTGATCAACTTGAACCCTTCGCAACATGGGGAACACGTTGGTTCAAATGCGAAGTTTCAGCCAGTTCCAAACTTATCCGATCAGCGTCCGAAATCGCATACTCTGAGTAGGTATATTTTGAATAAGTAATTACTACTTCACGGCCGCTAAAAATTATGTAGGCTACGTTAATATAGTATGTGTGCAGTATGTAATCTGGACATTCGAATGTTGTCATTATCATGTGATCTATCAGCGTCAGTTGCGTCGCTTCACTGTCATTTACTAATCCTCTTCTGCCTCATGGGATAATGGTGCGTTCAAGTCATGACGTGAGATCGTGTCAGTGAGAAACATGGTGGAATCCCACAAGAGTGGTGCAGGTATGATGTCACTTTGTAGGCCAAAACGAGTAAAACAAGTTAGCATTTTAGCACTTCCGGTTCCATCGTCTAGTCAATGGGTTTTTTGAATGGGATTTTTGTTGGCAAAAATGAACACATGCTTTATTCTATGACATAAAATACATCAATATTACCTCACTCATGATTTTTTGAAGCTGTTATGTTTCTTGAAAAAAACAAGTGGCTTAATGGGACTGCTGTCAGGGTTTGTGCAGGTGCTGAAGACGAGGACACGGAATTTCCATATAATAGTTTTTAATTTCCAAGATGAAAACTTTCCAAACTTAAACAGGACCAAAACTCCAGGAAATCAGAAAACACACAACCATACGTAGACGACGATCGACCAACACTGAGGGAAAACACAGGGCTTAAAAGAACTGAACCAAACAAGATAATTAACTGAAAACAGGTGCATAAAATTGGACACAAACGAGGAGCGGGAAAACTTAACAGGACTAAACCAAAATCACAAAAGACAGGGGAAGACAAGATCACAAAAGATTAACAGAACACATCAAAACGTGACAGTACCTCCCCCCTCCCCGAAGGCGCGTCCTCGCGCCGTATAACATCCAAAGGGGTGGGAGGGTGGGCGCCCTGGAGGCTGACGAGGGCATGGTGCAGGTCCAGGAAGCCTCCAGGGCGGAGCAGGCTGTGGGCGTGGCCACGGCGGTGCAGGCTGTGGGCGTGGCCACGACGGCGCTGTGAGACTCTCGGGCGTCCAGGGCGGAACTGTGAGACCCTCGGGCGTCCAAGGCGGTGCAGGCTCTTCAGGTGGCCACGGCGGTGAAGACCCTTCAGGTGGCCGTGGTGGTGAAGACCCTTCAGGTGGCCATGGCGGTGCAGACCCTTCAGGTGGCCATGGCGGTGCAGACCCTTCAGGTGGCCATGGCGGTGCAGACCCTTCAGGTGGCCATGGCGGTGAAGACCCTTCAGGTGGCCATGGCGGTGTAGACCCTTCAGGTGGCCATGGCGGTGAGGACCCTTCAGGTGGCCATGGCGGTGAGGACCCTTCAGGTGGCCATGGCGGTGTTATCTTTTCGGGCCTCCGTGGATCTTTGGCCGGCCACGGCGAAGGCGTATGGCGCCCCCCCAAAATTTTCTTGGGGAGGACAGGCTCATGATCGGGAACTGACTTGACATCAACGGGCGCTGGGTCAACGGGTTCTGGGTCAACGGGCTCTGGGTCTGGGTCAACGGGTTCTGGGTCTGGGTCAACGGGCTCTGGCTCTGGCTCTGGGTCAACGGGCTCTGGCTCTGGGTCAACGGGCTCTGGCGCTGGGTCAACGGGCTCTGGCTCTGGCGCTGGGTCAACGGGCTCTGGCTCTGGCGCTGGGTCAACGGGCTCTGGCTCTGGCGCTGGGTCAACGGGCTCTGGCTCTGGCGCTGGGTCAACGGGCTCTGGCTCTGGCGCTGGGTCAACGGGCTCTGGGTCAACGGGCTCTGGGTCAACGGGCTCTGGCTCTGGCTCTGGGTCAACGGGCTCTGGCTCTGGCTCTGGGTCAACGGGCTCCGTGCTGGATTGGACCAGCATATCAGGAAACTCGGGGCTGGACGGGACCAGCATATCAGGAAACTCAGGGCTGGACGGGACCAGCATATCAGGAAACTCGGGGCTGGACGGGACCAGCATATCAGGAAACTCGGGGCTGGACGGGACCAGCATATCAGGAAACTCGGGGCTGGACGGGACCAGCGGTGAAGGCTTGATTGGGCTGGACGGGACCAGCTGTGAAGGCTCTGGGGGAAGAAGCTCTGGAAGGTCGTCAAACGGGTCAGGCTCTGGCGTGCATGCAATTGGCTCAGGCGTTGGCGTGCAGGTGATGGGCTCTTGCTGGCCGTGGAGATCGGGCTGGATGTCTCCCACGGTGAATGAGGAACCACACACCCACAGCGTACGGGCAATGAATTTTACTAACGGGAGGTGGAGATCTCCCAACAACAGTCTCTGAGCGAGGGTATCGTCCATCCCACTCCAAAACTCATGTGTCAGGGACTCCTCGTCCCAATTAGAGTCCCGGAAAAGATGGAGATATATCTCCGCATATTCTTCCAGAGTCCGGCCATCTTGTGGGACACAGAGTTCGTAGTTCATTCCCTTTTTTTTTTTGTTATGGTCGATCGTTCTGTCAGGGTTTGTGCAGGTGCTGAAGACGAGGACACGGAATTTCCATATAATAGTTTTTAATTTCCAAGATGAAAACTTTCCAAACTTAAACAGGACCAAAACTCCAGGAAATCAGAAAACACACAACCATACGTAGACGACGATCGACCAACACTGAGGGAAAACACAGGGCTTAAAAGAACTGAACCAAACAAGATAATTAACTGAAAACAGGTGCATAAAATTGGACACAAACGAGGACGCGGAAAACTTAACAGGACTAAACCAAAATCACAAAAGACAGGGGAAGACAAGATCACAAAAGATTAACAGAACACATCAAAACGTGACAACTGCAAAGGCTGTCGGGGAAATTAAATGTCATCATGCTGAATAGGTAAACTCAGTCCGCTTTTACAGCCTCATTATGCTTATAATCGTGCTTTTATAAACTATTCTAACTCAAACTTTCTGGGAAAATGTTTTTAGATAAAAACTGAAAGAGTTGTCAGAAGCTTAGTGGTGGTGATGTTGAAGTCATGGGACCGTTTTAAGAGTTTAAGAAACTTTTTTCTTAAGAAAGAAAGTATTTTTGTGTTATTAATTAAAGCAGCACCAGGTAACATTTCAACCTTCATAATATATTTCCAAGTCTCTTGTGATGGTACATCTACTTACATAGGTTGAATGACACTTCTGCCATAGCCTGACGGGGTCTGTAGCGTTTTTAATCGTACTTTTAAACTTCGGGGTTCGGGTAGTAACCGGCGAACAAAGAGAACTACAAAATTCGACTGCTTTACGGCATATACGTCACTTCCACCACCACCCCCACTTCCTTAAAATCGGACGTGCGAGCCAAATGTTATAGTCCTGGCCGAAGCAGCACAGAAAAACAAGAAAGCAAAGGTTTTATCGGAGCAAAGCAAAAAGAGGAAAAGAGAAAGTGATCGCGTTAAAGGCAGAACAAGGATGAACATTGGGCCAGCGTTTTCTCGCTGGCGTGAGCTGAAGGAGGAGGATGGGTGCCCGACCGATGCGGACTTGGCTGTCATGCTTTTGTACTAGTAAGTATATTGCTTGCATACTAGCTAGGGTGACGTGGCCAGACGTCCCGTTTTTCCCGGGACAGTCCCGTATTTCAACTCTAATTTTAGTGTCCCGACTTATTATGAAAAAATCATGTTTTGTCCCGTATTTCATTGTTAATATACCGTAATTCCTCAAATAAAAACCGGTATTCAAATAAACGCCGGGCCTCTGATAGTGGCCGGGTACGTGGTCAACGCGGACAAATAAAGGCCGGTCTCAAATTAAGGCCGGGGAAAAATTAGTGTACACTCAAAGACGGACGCGCTCAGCGCTTGTCATATATCACAACTACTATTCAGTGTTTTTAACCACGTTTACTTTAGGTTTCAGACATTTAAATAGATAAGATTTATAGCAAAACAATACATTTATAGTTTGTAAAATACACAATGGTGTCTATGGAAGCAGCAATAATCCATTCAAATATATTTGGCGACGTGTTTTATTCATATCAGATACACAGTGTAAGTATAAAGTTTACTCTATTCTTCTCCCAGTTCACCGGCCACTTACTTTCATGCATTTCGGGAGAAACTGAAGAATTCAAGCGCTGTGTAACGTACAAATCCAACAGACAGGAATCTCTGAACTGCGGTGCCGATCTCACGTTACAGATCAGGATCAATTATAAAGGGTTTTAAACGACAAAACAAACTCACTTACACTGAATTGAGAGTCAGAATAGAAGATAGTTGATGACATGGTAAGCAAGTTTGTTAATATTTAGAAATAAAAGCGCTACATCTGTCATACAGCGCTATTTTGGCTGTGGTGAACACGTGCCAAGCATGACGCGTCACCATGGAAACTTGACTGGCGGGCAGGCGGGGATCGCGAATTAGAAATAAAGGCCTGCCTCTAATAAAGGCCTGCTTCAAATAAAAGCCGGCTACCATCTGCAGTTCAGGTAAATAAAGGCCCCGGTCTTTATTTGAGGAATTACGGTATATATATTTTTATATATTATAGGTCTCGTTATACGCGCACAACAGAGGGAGAGAAAGAGCGAGAGACCTTGCGTGTGTGCTAGAGTAGCCTTTGCATTAATATGCACGCGCGCATTATTGAAATAATAATATATCTTGATATTATAATATTGACGATATATATCTACCACTCAAACATTGCATTGAAGTATCATCATATAGATTCAGTAAAACGGTAACCATAGACTAGGCTACTATAATGACGCTGGCTTGTAAACGTGAGCATCGGTCGTTAGAAAAAAATAAATAAAACCCATGAAATTATATTCATATGACATGCTGAAATATATGCCACCTACCTGGGATGAAGACATTTCACACGCGACGCAAGCAGAACAGCTGCATGTAACCTCTTCCTACAGTGTTCAGGGCTATCATGTCAACAAATGCGCGTGCATGTAGGATGACAGTTTACGACAGTAGTAGAGGACAATACTGTTTCCCAACTGTAGGGGGGGACCCCGAGAGCAAAAGTTAAAAGTTACCTGGTGTTACTTTAAGAGAAAGTACACCGCCATCTTATTTCGACAAAAGTGACTTGAATACACCTGCCGTCGTAAACACGACTTCCCACCTTAAATACGAATTTCCCAGTAGGGCTTGAAAGCACCATAAGTCTTCACTGGATGAATACTTCAGAATCTCGCAGGAAGAAGCAGGTCACCCAGATGTTTTTTGCCTATTCTTTTACTGTGAATTCGGACATAGCCTACTGTAGTTATTTTGTCACATACTGTTCTCTTACGAGAGGTTCTCTCGTATTGCGTAAGCTAGCTTACGCTACGGGAAAGATTCCATCTTTCTGAGAATTATCCTATAATTTTGTATCCATTGTCAACGCAGTTCAGCTGCAGCAGACCATGAGAGGGCTAGCTAGCCGCTCATTGGTTCGCTCACGGAGAACTGCTCAAGCCTATGAGGGAGCGCGGATGAACCCGCGACCAATGAGAGTCTGACTCGCTCTCATTACGTCACCGCCCCCGAAGCGGGCGTGGACGAGGCTATAAATACCCCGAATAGGCTGAATAAATCCGATTTTTCATCCTTCAGCGACGCACCTGCATCTGCTGATCCTGAGAGAGAAGCCGCCGTCGTCGAAAAGGCACCTTCTAGCGAGCGTTTGGGAGACTGAGGAAGCCGGCCGTCTTCGCCACCTTCAGCCGTCCTGTGAGCTAGCGCCATCCGACGGATTGTATCCTTTTTACAAAAATGCTTCCTATATATTGTTGTATCTAAAAGAGCGAGCGTCTTTTTCAAGATGTCTCGTAAATTTTCTGGCGGCTCTTGCCGCGCTCCCCTCGAGGCTGGGGACCGCCACCTCTTCTGCGCTCTCTGCCTCGGATTGGAGCACGCCAATCTCGCCCCCGCTGTGGCGGCTGCGAGCTCTGCGAAACTATGCCATTGTTGACCCCGCGGGCTCGACTTCGGCCACTAAGATGCTTCCGTGCCGCCTCTGACTTCGCCGCGGAGAAAGAAACGCCGCTCTCAGAGGCCGCCGGACCCCCAGCCGGAAGCGTTCATCCCGCCGGAGCCTCTCGCTCCCGCTCTCCATCTCCGCCGCTTCCGGACATACAGCTGCCGCCGAGTGGCCGCTCTGTTGCCTCCGTTGACGCCGCGGACACCAAGGAGACATGTTCGCTTCTCGCTTCAGACGGTGAGGATTGGTCCGATTCTCACGCCTCCTCGGCCCGAGA